>JBBDGP010001833.1:4270000-4595000 GCA_037952835.1 Lithobates septentrionalis
GACAAAGAAATGCAATCACCCCAATGAGGACGAGAAGACTGAACAGGTCACAACTATGGAGCTGCACATTGATATGAATTTTATTGCAAGGAGGAAAGGTCAGCTTTAAGAATTTTATTTGTTTTACAGCAATTAACACTGCATTGCTGACATCTTCTGACAGATTGATATACAGATCTGTCATTTGCAGGAAATATATATTTTCATCTCTGCTACAGAGCCAGTCTGGGGAATTCTGATGCAGAATGGTAGAGAGAACCTCTAATGATTAATATTATGAACTTTTCATCCAACACCTCAATGGAAGTTATCACCACCAAACAGACGGGTGACCCTCCTGACCACAGACCTGCACTGTTGTGTCTTGGAGCTGTACTAGGAATCACTGGAGGTTCTACCGAAAGGTTTATAGAGCATAAGACAGAAATACATTTCCAGATTACATAGCAACTAGCTAGTGGTTATCTTATGGTTGTCAGGGAAACAAGTGAAGTGTATGACAAAAGGTAGAGATTAATGTTGCTGTCTCAGCGATAGTACAATCTCCCTACGGTAGGAAATGAAATGCACAACGTTTTCCTCTAAGTGGGACTTTAAAGGGGTAATAGTCATCTAAAAGTCATACCATTGTCATCATTTTTATAATTGTCCCCATATTTTTATGACAGTGGTATGACTTTTAGATGACTATTACCCCTTTAAAGCCCCACTTAAGCTGCGTACACACGAGCGGAATGTCCGACAGAAAAAGTCAGACGGAAGCTTTTCATCGTCTATTCCGATCAGGTGTATGCCTCATTGGACTTTTATTTTCGAAAATTCTGACGGACCTAGAAATAGAACATGTTCTAAATATTTCCGACGGAACCAATTCCTATCGGGAAATCTGCTCGTCTGCATGCTGTTCCGACGGACCAAAAACGACGCATGCTCTGAAGCAAGTACGAGACGGAAGCTATTGGCTACTGGCTATAGGACTTCCTTTTTCTAGTCCCATCGTACGTGTTGTACGTCACCGCGTTCTGGATGGTCGGACTTTGGTTTGACCGTGTGTAGGCAAGACCGCTTGAATGGAATTCCGTCGGAGTTCCGTTGGAGAAACCTTCGGAGTTTATTCCGACGGCAAAACCGGTCGTGTGTACGCGGCATAAGAGGAAAACTTTGTGCATTTCATTATGTTTTAGGCATGTGGGTTGGTCACCACCTTTAATTCTTGAAAAAAAAATAGCACCATTTAAGCTAATACGGTAGGAAATGCGTTGGCTGGGTCACCTATGAATAAGAAATATGCTTGGTGTCAATCAAGAGCCTGATGTCTGTCTGAGATGGGTGAGGATCATTCATTACGGGAACACTTAAAGCGGAGTTCTTGTCATAATTTCTTTTTTACAGTATTCAGCTGCATTAAATATAAAGAACAACCTTTGGAAAAAAAAATTTTTTTTACTCACCTTTTCAGGTCTGTTGCTAGGAGGTCCCTCGTAATCTGCCTCTTCCTCTCCAAGGCGCCCGATGTCATTTCCCTCGGCGCCCGTGCTCCTGGGAAATGTCTGTCATCATTTCCCAGGAGTCACTGGGCAGCTCCGGGGCTGTAATCGGTGCTACGGCCGCCGTTGAATCGCGCGTGCTCGTTACCCAGCATGCACCTCTACAAAGATATTCCAGGAAGCTATATCGATGTGAGCTTTACATGCCCACATTAACGATGGAAACGGCCACAAACCAAAGAATACAATATTACAGTAAGGAATTTATATATTTGAAATATATATCTAGATCATTGTATATTATTATTTTAATTATGGTAGCAATAATACTAGGGTCCAAAAAAAAAAAATTAAATTATTTTTTTCCCTGGAACTCCGCTTTAATGAGTAACCTCACTCACATAACAAAACAACCCCTCTGCGTGATCAATCTACAGGGTAAGGATTTTAACAAATTGTTGCAAATTCCTACCCATTTCTGTTCTGAAGGAACAGCTCTTTGTTAGACAATCTCCTGTGCCCAGTGATTCTGAATTGGAGTGACTAATAAATTATAATCAGCATGTGCACTTTGAGTGTTCTGATGAGAAAAGATGCAGTGTCTGTATCCCGTTAGAAGTGAGTAACTCTTTGGTTTGAGTCTCTCCCCAAAAATTTGTTGCAGGGGATTCCTAAAAATCTGACTTGTATCTTAGTGCTGAGTTCTTAACACATGCAGGAAATGACATGTTTTTGCCCACGTTCACATTGGGCCGATTTGGCGTGCGATTTGACATATCAAATCGCATGCCAAATCGGTGGCTATTGACGGCAATGGCACCGCCCAAATCGGTGCGGCGCAGACTTTGTGGCGCTGCACCGATTCCCAAAAGTAGTTCCTGTACTACTTTTGGCGACTTCAGGGGCGATTTGAATAGAAATCTATGCAAGATTCCGCACAGATGTCTCTGAAATCGTTCCCGAGGTCAGACTAACATGCGGGTATGAAATTGTGTGAGTTCAGCTGAACCCGCAGCAGTGTGAACCTGGGCTCAGAGTCATTCAGTACAGATGATAGACCTTAGATCACTGGGAACACGGGGGAGAAGATGCCGTGGGGCCACAGAGGATTGGGGGTTAGCACATTTTCTTTTCTATGCCCTCTGGACCTAAATGAGCAATTAACCCAGGTGTAGCCCCACCGCAAGGAAAATTTTTCACATTTCCCAGAGTTGGGCTTTAATTGTGCTAGACTGTCTATTTTATGTGTTTTTTGTTTCTTTTTACGCTGCAGTGCAGTTGTAATTGTGAGAGCAGCTAAACTGTTGGGTTGTCAAGTTTGGGTAGATTTGCATTGCACTGTGTATCAAGACTCGTACAGAAAGGTGAAGAGGTAAAATGCGAAGAGGAGCAAGAAAATATGGACTTTGTAAAAACAAAAAAAAACATAGGTTCAATTTACAAAATTAAAGAAAGTGTAAACCCACCATTTCATATTCCTGATATGTGCTTGTTCTACCATGTACAGTAAAACCTTGGATTGCGAGCATAATTTGTTCCAGAAACATGCTTGTAATCCAAGACACTCTTATATCAAAGCAAATTTTCCCATAAGAAATAATGGAAACTCAAATGATTCGTTCCACAACCTTCAGTTTATAGTCCATATAAAAAAGTTTATAGTAATGTGATGTGGTTGTGTAAACATAAAATGTCCATCCACAAATGGAAGCCTCCACAAGGGGATTAGAAACAAAATCCATCAGGAGCTACAGAGTATAAAAGAGAAGAGAGGAGCCTCTAAGTGTAGCAATATAGTTACATTTAATGAAGGTACAACATTTAGCAACTCACATGGTTGATGGTTAAAAGAGGCACATCTAAGTATGCAGGCATCCGGGGTAAAGCTGTCCACATAGACTGTCCTCTGCACCGTCGGCTCTCACCGCTGTCAGTCTGTAATCGTGACCGGGAAGACTACCCTGCAGTAGAGCGATCTGAAAGGGAGGCTTGAACCGCTCGTGGAGTGCAGAGTGGAAGGGATGACATTGATGGTGGTGTGGAGGACGGTCTATGTGGACAGCTTTACCCCGGATGCCTGCATACTTAGATGTGCCTCTTTTAACTGCTTGCCAACCAGCTGCCGCAGTTTTACTGCCGCAGAATGGCACGCCTGGGCGAAACAAAGTTACCTTACGTCGCTTCACCTTTCCGCCACTAGGGGCCAGGCACAGTGTGTGCCCGGAGCTGATGCGAGTGCCCGGTGGGTGCGATGACCGTCGGGCACCCGCGATCGCTCGTGACAGAGCGAGAAACGGGATCTGTGTATGAAAACACACAAATCCCAGTTCTTTCGGGGGAGTAGAGACAGATTGTGTGTTCATACTAAGTATGAACAGCGATCTTCTCTCTCTCCTCCTAGACAGTCCCATCCTCCCTACAGTTAGAACACACACAGGGAACACATTTAACCCCTTGTGTTAAACCCCGTATTGTTAACCCCTTCCCTGCCAGTGACATTTATACAGTAATCAGTGCATTTTTATAGCA
The DNA here is from genome assembly GCA_037952835.1 of Lithobates septentrionalis. Lineage (NCBI taxonomy): Eukaryota > Metazoa > Chordata > Amphibia > Anura > Ranidae > Lithobates > Lithobates septentrionalis. The sequence continues at coordinate 4,274,017 of JBBDGP010001833.1, forward strand.
CTGATCGCTGTATAATTGTCAATGGTCCAAAAATGTGTCAAAAGTGTCCAATTTGTCCGCCCCATTGTCGCAGTCCTGATAAAAATCGCAGATCCCCGCCATTACTAGTAAGAAAAAATTAAAATAAATAAAAATGCCATAAATCTATCCCCTATTTTGTAGACGCTATAACTTTTGCGCAAACCAATCTATATACGCTTATTGTGATTTTTATTACCAAAAATATGTAGAATACATATCGGCCTAAACTGAGGAAAACATTTTTTTTTTAAATTGGGGAAATTTATTATAGCAAAAAGTACAAAATATTGTGTTTTTTTTTTCAAAATTGTCGCTCTTTTTTTGTTTATAGCGCAAAAAATAAAAACCGTAGAGATGAGCAAATACCATCAAAAGAAAGCTCTATTTATGGGGAAAAAAGGACGTCAAATGTTTGGGTACAGCGTCGCACGACCGCGCAATTGTCAGTTAAAGGACGCAGTGCCGTATCGCAAAAAATATGGTTATATTCAATGAAGGTACAACATTTTCTAGCAAAAAAAATACTGATTTTAACTTGTAAGCAACAAATGTCAGAAATAGGCCTAATCTTGAAGTGGTTAAAGCGGAACTTCAGTCATTTTTTTCCTCTTTCCCTCTATTAAATCCTCTGCCCTTGTTTTATCTTTGGATAGTAAAACATTTTTTTTTCTTCCAGTAAATACCTTATACAGTTTCTTGTCTGGTAAAATGGGAAAAACATTGGACAGAAGGTGGCCACGGCTGTCAGGCCGCATACTACCTCCCGGGCTGTGGCGCTGAACCTATTCACCATTGCCGCAATAGTAGCATCCCACCCAGCCGTTAGAGAATGGGAGCTTCCGTTTGAGGCTTTTCACACAAGACTTTGGCTTTGTGACAGGTTCCCTTTAACAAAAACAAGGTGGAGGGGGAAGCCTAAACAGAGGAGGCTAAGTGAATGCAGGCCAAAACCTTTGAGTGATGTTGGGAAAGCAGTTCAATTCATTATGGTGCTGTGATGTTGTTTGGTTTTAATTACTGCCCATCTATTATAAACATAAACAGATTTACAAAGCAGGATATGTTTGTTCTTCTCTGGGAATGTTTATTACTCTCTGAGAAATACTCCCAGATCTACTGGACAAAGTCATGTGCAAAGGCATTATGTATTCTTCTTAATTTTCCTTTATGTATGCCATATATTGTAAAAAAAAAATAAAAAAAAATAAAGCTGAACTCCAGGCAGTCATAAAAACACACAATTCAAAATAAAAGACCATCAGCGCAAAAAAGGACAAACGAATACACTATGCAAGCTGAACACTAAAGGTTTCACCAACCCAAAACATGTAGAAATTTAAAATTAAGTGCAGCGCACTGACAAATATAAAGATAAAAAGTATATATACATATATATTAGAGTCCTTGATAACTCATAAATGATGATAATGCCACGCTTGATGGAGTAAAACTCGATAAATTCCTTCACAAACACCCTTGCTGTTCAAATCAATAGGAAATGCGCTTACCGGACGTGATGGACCTCTAAGTTATAGGAGGTCATATGGGCCTGATTCACACAATATTGATAAACGGCCTGGATATCTGGAATACTATCCGCATCCGCCAGCAAACTCATACGAGCTGGAAACCGTAGAATTCGTGAATCGCAACACTCTGTATTTTCTTTAAGGAATCCTCAGTGGGGTGTGTAGTGTGAAGTTTTAGATCGAACAGCAGTCCAAACATACTGCTCATTCCAGTGATCTGCAACAGCAAGCGAGAACCGCCGACAAAGACGCCGCAACCCACTTGGTCAGTTCCAGTGCATGATAGTACATGTCACTGGGCTGGCTCTTCCCAGCTTACCTTGTGTTCGTAAGTCTGTGCGTTCGATTACAAGTGGGTTGCGGCGTCTTTGTCGGCGGTTCTCGTTTGCTGTTGCAGATCACTGGAATGAGCAGCACTCTGGAATGAGCAGTATGTTTGGACTGCTGTTCGATCTAAAACTTCACACTACACACCCCACTGAGGATTCCTTAAAAAAAATACAGAGTGTTGCGATCCACGAACTCTACGGTTTCCAGCTCGTATGAGTTTGCTGGTGGATGCGGATATTATTCAAGAGATCCAGGCCGTTTATCAATATTGTGTGAATCAGGCCCATATGACCTCCTATAACTTAGAGGTCCATCACGTCCGGTAAGCGCATTTCCTATTGATTTGAACAGCAAGGGTGTTTGTGAAGGAATTTATTGAGTTTTACACCATCAAGAGTGGCATTATCATCATTTATGAGTTATCAAGGACTCTAATATATATGTATATATACTTTTTATCTTTATATTTGTCATTGCGCTGCACTTAATTTTATATTTCTAGTCATAAAAACACAAATTATTGCAGCCTTGTAATTATTAACACAAAATTTGAAGGGTTACTAAACTCTCTTTTTTTTTTTTTTTTTTTAATTCAAATAACAAACATATACTTACCTCCTCTGTGCAGGTGGTTTTGCACAGAATGGCCCCCAAACCTGCTCTTCTGGGGTCCCTCAGCAGCGCTCCTTGGCCCCTCCTCTTCTCGACTGCCCCGTGCTCGTTCCAGTTGCGGGAATTACGGGGCTCAGGTAAGTAAAAGGGGGTTTACAACCCGCCACACGACTATATACGTCCTGACTTTGAAGCTGCTGCCACAACCGGTGGTTCGGTTAACGATAATGGTGGTCTCTGTGGCAGATTCGCCACGAGATCCCCGTTATCAGTGGCGGGAGAGGGCCCCCCTCCCGTGCCCTCCGCCGCTTACGGGAGCCATCGGCAGCGGCGGAGGCGATCGGGACCTGTCCGTGGCTGGGTATGGAGACGAGTGAGGGGAAGATGGCCCCCACCCATCTCCATACCATAGCAGGGCAGAAGCGACATCAAAACGTCAGATCCTAAATTACATAAAGACTAAATTCATATGAGCAAAACCATGGGGGCATAAGTCCAAACATTAGTGTTCATGTAGAAAGTACATCTGTGGGCAATGAAAGTCCCTGAAATGAAAACCAAACCAGGGAAAAAACTCTTAATAAAGTCTTATTAGAAGAAAGAATGTTTAGGTACGTCAGGATCAATTATCATGCATTCCCAGCTGTCCAGGGGGTAGTAATAGGTGACTCCTGTGCGTATAGAAACTGGTGACTCCAAGTGCTCCCCCCCGTGCTCCCCCACTCACCGGATTCCGTCACCCTCAAAGGGGTATTAGGCAAGAGAGTGGGTGCCTCAGGATGACTGCTGCTGTGGGATGTCCCTCTACCGCTTTGCTTGTTCGTTCATAGATCCCTCCTTGTGTACTGATGGTGAGGTTCCCCTTATCCGAATCTGGATGTTTTCACTATTTTCCACCTCCGTGCTGTTAAAGACTCTTTTTCAGTTCTCCCCACGTCTTGTTTTAACCAATCACTGTGCAACCTATTCCTCCAGGTCAGTTCCTCGTTCTTCTAGTTGAGCTCGTACGAGGAACTGACCTGGAGGAATAGGTTGCACAGTGATTGGTTAAAACAAGACGTGGGGAGAACTGAAAAAGAGTCTTTAACAGCACGGAGGTGGAAAATAGTGAAAACATCCAGATTCGGATAAGGGGAACCTCACCATCAGTACACAAGGAGGGATCTATGAACGTATGAAAGAAAGGTGTAGAAATTGCGCCAACTCCTAAATGTGAAGAAAGCAGCCAACACAGCAATATGACCGTTGCAAATGAGAATTAAAAATAAAAAAGTGTGGCGCTAGTAAAAAGTGAGGCTCCTGTTGCTAAACAGGTAAATATAATTATTTAAGGGGGAATGAAAACCACTTTCAGTGTAAATAGGTGAAGTGGAGAAAAGTTGTTTCGTGAAACATCCAAAACAATTATAAAGGGAAAGTGAAAACGTATATGTGTAGAGAAATAGGGTACTCAGTGATAACCTATAGGTTGAATAGGAAACAATTCTGCATATGAAACCTTCTTCCAAAGGAAAACCAAAGCAAGTACATATCAATGCAAGGTATCTTGATGAACTGAGTATGTTGTTTAACAAAACTGAAATACAATAGAAATGGGAGCCCAGCAGAAGCCTTTGGAGGCGAAACGCGTCGGGTTCATATGATTATACCCCACCACTACCCACTGCGCTATTTTTATACTTCTCTATGCCGGTTTTTATATTGAGCCTAGTTTTTACTGCCCCCCGCTTGTAAAAATATTTTTTTGGGAGTACACTCCTCAAATAAAGTGCTCTTATGCTTTTTTACAAATCACGGATTCACACTATGTGGAAGTTTTTTCCTTTTTTTCTTTTTCTTGCTTATTTGCACATTTGACGGACCTCTGAGGAAACGGTCATTCGGCGATCGAAACCGTACCCTGGGGACCCCAGACTCCAAGTTGGTTCTTCAATTGAGGACTGCTGACAAGATGTTCCACAAGTCTTCCCACAAATCTTCACTCCACACCGTCTGACGGTACATGCTCGTTTGACTCACCGCCACGGCCTGTGAGTCCACCTGATCTGGTAAGGGCATCCTTTTGCTTTTTCCCTTCTCCTGGTTGGAATCATCCACATGAGTCGAGATTCAGCGTAGTTATCAGGACCCCTCCTAACAACCTTTACCTACCTCTTGAGAAGACGGTTTGCACCCTGTGGTCTGTGGGACTGAGTGGGACTGCCCCATCTTGTCACTTGAGAGACTTTTGAGTTCCCATTTATGTTTGCCCTCCCTCAGGGATTCCCGATGTCCTTCCCCTTGGCTCCCATTTCTATTGTATTTCAGTTTTGTTAAACAACATACTCAGTTCATCAAGATACCTTGCATTGATATGTACTTGCTTTGGTTTTCCTTTGGAAGAAGGTTTCATATGCAGAATTGTTTCCTATTCAACCTATAGGTTATCACTGAGTACCCTATTTCTCTACACATATAAGTTTTCACTTTCCCTTTATAATTGTTTTGGATGTTTCACGAAACAACTTTTCTCCACTTCACCTATTTACACTGAAAGTGGTTTTCATAACCTCCTTAAATAATTATATTTACCGGTTTAGCAACAGGAGCCTCACTTTTCACTAGCGCCACACTTTTTTATTTTTAATTAGGGATCTATGAACGAACAAGCAAAGCGGTAGAGGGACATCCCACAGCAGCAGTCATCCTGAGGCACCCACTCTCTTGCCTAATACCCCTTTGAGGGTGACGGAATCCGGTGAGTGGGGGAGCACGGGGGGGAGCACTTGGAGTCACCAGTTTCTATACGCACAGGAGTCACCTATTACTACCCCCGGGACAGCTGGGAATGCATGATAATTGATCCTGACGTACCTAAACATTCTTTCTTCTAATAAGACTTTATTAAGAGTTTTTTCCCTGGTTTGGTTTTCATTTCAGGGACTTTCATTGCCCACAGATGTACTTTCTACATGAACACTAATGTTTGGACTTATGCCCCCATGGTTTTGCTCAGATGAATTTAGTCTTTATGTAATTTAGTATTTATAAGTTTAATGCACCTTTGTTTCATTTTATGCACAGTGCACTTTTGGTACTGCATTTATAAGGGATTAAGGAGACCCTTACATGGTTAATGTTAACCCCCAATTTTGCGGCATTAATACTATAGTAAGCTACTGATTGACATTTTTTGATACGTTGTATTAGAGGTGGAGCACATTTTAACCAAACCTACACATCTTGATATTTATTTAAGTTACACAGAGGAGCCGCACGTTCACTTTTAAGAAATATATATATATTTTTCACGTATTTATAAATTTTAGCACAAATGTAGGGGCAAGTCACTCACAAAAGTACCCCTTTTTTGTTTTACACACTTATTCATTACTTGTAAGGTTTGGGAAAATTTATTTGAGTAGGGCAGCGCCAATTTCCCCATTTTCCTTTCCAGTACATCCAATTAACTCCTAATTAGGAATTAATTAAGGGGAGGCAGCAGCCCTGTTAAAATCCTAAGCGCAGACTCTCAATCTATTAAAACGTCAGATCCGCCCATACGTCCTAAAGGCACATTTTTCTGTTGTCATTTTTATCAAATGACAATTTTTTTATTTTTACTTTTATTGCATTTAAGTCCAAATATAAAATCTGAGGACTTTTTGACCCCATATTTAAGAGGACCTGTCATGCTTTTTTCTATTACAAGGGATGTTTACATTCCTTGTAATAGGAATAAAAGTGACCCAAATTTTTTTTAAAAAAAAAACAGTGTAAAAATAAATAAAATAAAATAAAATAAATAAGGGGAAAAAAATGTTTTTAAAGTGCCCTGTCCCGACGAGCTCGCGTGCAGAAGCGAACGCATACGTGAGTAGCGCCTGCATATGAAAACGGTGGTCAAACCACACATGTGAGGTATTGCCGCGATCGGTAAAGCGAGACCAATAATTCTAGCCCTAGACCTCCTCTGTAATGTAAAACATGCAACCTGTATAATTTTTTAAACATCGCCTATGGACATTTTTAAGGGCAAAAGTTTGACGCCATTCCACGAGCAGATGCAATTTTGAAGCGTGACATGTTGGGTATCAATATACTCGGCGTAACATTATCTTTCACAATATAAAAAAAAATTGGGCTAACTTTACTGTTGTTTACTGCCGTTTCCTGGACCTTGAGCACAGGTGTTGGCATTTCCTGCACCTATGTAGGCCTGAAGAAGGAGCGCATGCTCCGTAAACGTGTTGCCTATTGGTCCACTGTTTAACCAAAAGTCATCCCCCGGCTCCCCGCGTGCTCGAGGTCCAGGAAACGCCAGCAACCACTGGCGGAACCTACTCCACCTCACCAGGACATAGCCACAGATGGACTCCCCCCCCCCCCCCCCCCCCGGGCATTTCTATACCTATTCCTGACATGCTTCTTTTAATATTACTCTTGTGAGTATATATGCAGAACTTGCTTATTAAAATCCAACGTTTTTACTGAACTTAGAGTGGCACTTTTGTGCTTTCTCCCTCAGATTTGCTTCTTAAGTACACTAAGCTGCCTTCAAGGTGCATTACTTTTAAAATCCCATTGACTTTGTGCCATGTATTAGTCAGGTGGACCTTCACTGTGGCTGGTGCAAGCACCAACTTATCTCTATGTGTACCTGTCAAGCGATGTCCTCTAGTGCTGTCAGTGCTCCAGCTGGTCCCAGGCACGTTTATCTTCTCTCAGTCTTCCTTCCGGGTTCCTTCTGTTTGCCCACAATGACGTCATTGTGCATGTGCACAGCAGTCACATCATCACAGAACAGAACAGTGCCGAAAATGTATTCTCTTCTTGTGGCATAAAACCCTTAGCTGTCAGTATTTTTTTTTTTAACTACCTAAGGACCAGGCCTATTTTTCAAACTTGTGGTTTACAAGTTAAAATAATTTTTTTTTTGCTAAAAATTTACTTAGAACCCCCAGACATTTTATATATATATATATATATATATATATATATATATATATATATATATATATATATATATATTCAGACACCCTAGAGAATAAAATGGCGCTCATTTAAATACTTTATGTCCCACCGTATTTGCGCAGTGGTCTTACAAACGCACTTTTTTGAATTAAGAAAAAAGATAACATTAAAGTAAAAATGTTTTTTATACTGTGAAAGACAATGTTCTGCCGAGTAAATTGATACCCAACATGTCATGCTTCAAAAATGCGCCCGCTCGTGGAATGGCGACAAACTTTGACACTTAAAAATCTCCATAGGCGACGTTTAAAAATTTCTACAGGTTACCAGTTTTGAGTTACAGAGGAGGTCTTTTCCTAGAATTATTGCTCTCGCTCTAATGATCGTGGGGATACCTCACATGTGTGGTTTGAACATCGTTTACATGTTCGGGCATGACTTACGTATGCGTTCGCTTCTGCGCGTGAGCACCTGCGGGATGGGGCGCTTTAAAAAAAAAAATCTTATTTATTTTATTTTTTATTTTTCCACTGTCCCTTTAAAAAAAATTGAATCACTTTTATTCCTATTACAAGGAATGTAAACATCACTTTTTAATTAAAAAAAAACCTCTTTAATGTGAGATTTGAGGTCAAAAAGCCCTCAGATCTCATATTTACACTAAATTGCAATAAAAAAAAAAATGTCCCTCTAAGGCCGTTGGGCGGAAATGACGTTTGGCGTCGCTGCCACTTTCAACGTCATTGAGTCGAGTGGGGGACATCATTCTCTCACTTGACTCACAGCCTCTGATGGGAAAGGATCGGATCTTTTCCGCCGCTACCAGTAAGTGGCAGAGACGACGGAACGTGGCGGGTGGGCACCCCTCCCCTCCCACTGCCGATAAAAGTGATCTTGCGGTGAATCCGCCACGGATACCACTTTTATCCTAAAGCGGACCACCAGTCATTTAAGAAAATAACGGGGTTACGGCAGCTATCTGCTACTGTAACCCCGGTACTTAACGTCAAAGTACCGATCTATAACGACGGTGGGCGGTCCGGAAGTGGTTAAATGTGTTTTTTATTCCAATTTAACTGCTTCCCGCCTGCGTCCTTGTAAAATGACAGATGGGGCGAGAACCCTATTGTTCTGAACATACCATGCTCTGGCGCGATCTTTCACCCGCTGTGTTCAGTGGACACAGCGGATAACTGATCACTATACCGGCCCACTTGTCAGTGTCATGTGATCGCTGTGACCAATCATGCCATTCATTTATACAACTGTGTTGCTAGCTGTGATTGGTCACAGTGATCACATGGTACAGACAGGGCCAATCACAGCCCTTTTGTACCATGTGGTTAGCTGTGAGCAATCACAACAATAGACAGTGTCTACACACTTTCATTCAGTAAAAATAAAAAATATTTGAAATTCACAGCTATAAGCAAGTACAGTATGTAAAAAAGAAAATCCTGATCAACTCCCCAGAGTGGTACAATGTTACTTTGGTGACACTTTATTGCTCTAGTCACAGTATGTAAAAAAAAAACTGTAAAAAAAAAAAAAAAAAAGAAAAGAAAAAATATTTACTTTTTTAAAAATTATTATTATGTTTATTTTTTTACATACTGTCACCAGTCAGTGTCCCTGGTCACTGCCACACCAGTTATAAGATGAAGCTGTACTGCACTGGTGACAGTATGTAAAAAATAAACAAAATGTGAAAAAAAAATTCCAAAATCAGTAACAAAATAATTACAACTTCAAAAAACTCGCCATGCCTCTTACGAAATACCTCATAGTTACATAGTAGGTGAGGTTGAAAAAAGTGTCAGTATTACATTGTATATCCCTGTATGTTGCGATCATTCAGGTGCTTATCTAATAGTTTCTTGAAGTTATTGATGCTCCCTGCTGAGACCACCGCCTGTGGAAGGGAATTCCACACCCTTGCCGCTCTTACAGTAAAGAACCCTCTACGTAGTTTAGGGTTAAACCTCTTTTCTTCTAATTTTAATGAGTGGCCACAAGTCTTGTTAAACTCTCTTCTGTGAAAAAGTTTTATTCCTATTGTGGGGTCACCAGTACGATATTTGTATATTGAAATCATAACCCCTCTCAAGCGTCTCTTCTCCAGAGAGTATAAGTTCAGTCCTCGCAACCTTTCCTCATAACTAATATCCTCCAGACCCTTTATTAGCTTTGTTGCCCTTCTTTGTACTCGCTCCATTTCCAGTACATCCTTCCTGAGGACTGGTGCCCAGAACTAGACAGCATACTCTAGGTGCGGCCGGACCAGAGTCTTGTAGAGCGGGAGAATTATTGTTTTATCTCTGGAGTTGATCCCCTTTTTAATGCCAATATTCTGTTTGCTTTGTTAGCAGCAGCTTGGCATTGCATGCCATTGCTGAGCCTATCATCTACTAGGACCCCCAGGTCCTTTTCCATCCTAGATTCCCCCAGAGGTTCTCCCCCCAGTGTATAGATTGCATTCATATTTTTCCCACCTAAATGCATTATTTTACATTTTTCTACATTGAACCTCATTTGCCATGTAGTTGCCCACCCCATTAATTTGTTCAGATCTTTTTGCAAGGTTTCCACATCCTGCGGAGAAGTTATTGCCCTGTTTAGCTTAGTATCGTCTGCAAATACAGAGATTGAACTGTTTAGCCCATCCTCCAGGTCGTTTATGAACAAATTAAATAAGATTGGTCCCAGCACAGAACCCTGGGGAACCCCACTACCCACCCCTGACCATTCCAAGTACTCCCCATTTATCACCACCCTCTGAAATCGCCCTTGTAGCCAGTTTTCAATCCATGTACTCACCCTATGGTCCATGCCAACGCACCTTATTTTGTACAGTAAACGTTTATGGGGAACTGTGTCAAATGCTTTTTCAAAATCCAGATACACCATGTCTATGGGCCTTCCTTTATCTAGCTGGCAACTCACCTCCTCATAGAAGGTTAGTAGATTGGTTTAGCAAGAACGATTCTTCATGAAACCATGCTGATTACTGCTAATGATAACGTTCTCATTACTAAAATCTTGTATATAGTCCCTTATCATCCCCTCCAAGAGTTTACATACTATTGATGTTAGGCTAACTGGTCTGTAATTCCCATGGATGGATTTTGGGCCCTTTTTAAATATTGGTGCTACATTGGCTTTTCTCCAATCAGCTGGTACCAGTATCAGTAGACTGTCTGTAAAAATTATGAACAACGGTCTGGCAATCACTTGACTGAGTTCCCTAAGTACTCTCGGATGCAACCCATCTGGTCCCAGTGATTTATTAATGTAAAGTTTCTCAAGTCTAATTTTAATTCTGTCCTCTGTTAACCATGGAGGTGCTTCCTGTGTTGTGTCATGAGGATAAACACTGCAGTTTTGGTTACTGAAGCCCCCCTATTCACTTGTGAAGACTGAGGAGAAGAATAAATTCAATACCTTCGCCATCTCCCCATCCTTTGTAACCAGATGTCCTTCCTCATTCTTTATGGGGCCAATATGGTCTCTCCTCCCTTTTTTACTGTTTACATACTTAAAGAATTTCTTGGGATTTTTTTTGCTCTCCTCCGCTATGTGTCTTTCATGTTCTATCTTAGCCGTCCTAATTGCACCCTTACATTTCTTGTTGCATTCTTTATAAAGTCTGAATGCTGATGATGATCCCTCAACCTTGTATTTTTTGAAGGCCTTCTCCTTTGCTTTAATATGCATTTTTACATTGGAGTTAAGCCATCCAGGACTTTTGTTCGCTCTTTTAAATTTATTACCTATTGGGATGCATTGGCTAATGCCCTTATTTAATATGCTCTTAAAACAAACCCATCTCTCCTCCGTATTCTTTGTTCCTAATATTTTATCCCAATTTATGCCTTTTAGTAAGGTTCGTAGTTTAGAGAAGTTAGCTCTTTTAAAATTCAGTGTCTGTGTATTCCCTTTATATTTTCTATTTGTGTGATTTATACTGAAACTAATTGACCTGTGATCGCTGTTACCCAAATTGCCCCGTATTTCCACATCCGTGATCAGGCCTGTATTGTTGGTAATCAGTAGATCCAGTAATGCTTTATTTCTAGTTGGTGCGTCTACCATCTGACCCATAAAATTGTCCGGCAAGACATTAAGGAACTGGCGAGCCTTAAATGAATGTGTGGTTCCGTCCGCCCAGTCTATGTCTGGCTAATTAAAATCCCCCATTATGATAACACTTCCCATCCTTGCTGCTAATCCAAATTGTGATAGGAGATCTGTCTCCACTTCTTCCCTCAGGTTAGGGGGCCTATAGCATACTCCCAGTATTATTTTCCCCTTAGCTTCATCCCTTTGGAGCTCTACCCATAAGGATTCCACCTCCTCCCTAGCTCCCTTAGTGATGTCATCTCTCACATTCACTTGTACATTATTCTTGATATATAGGCATACCCCTCCCCCTTTTTTACCCTCTCTATCCTTGCGGTATAGGGTATACCCTTGAATGTTTGCCAGCCAATCATGAGAGCTGTTGAATCAGATCTCTGAAATTCCCACAAAATCCAAATCCTCCTTGTACAACAGTATCTCTTGTCTGCCAGGCTCCTGGTATTGGTGAACATGCCACATAGTTTAGACCGGTCACATATTGTCCTCATATTGGGTGTTCCGAGATTGCAACTAGGACTTTTTACTATACTTACCTTGGGTTTTTGTGCTGTCTACTTTCCAAAAAAGGTCATCTTTCCATGTATTAAATCCTCTGCCCTTGTTTTATCTTTGGATAGTAAAACATTTTTTTTTCTTCCAGTAAATACCTTATACAGTTTCTTGTTTGGTAAAATGGGAAAAACATTGGAAAGAAGGTGGCCACGGCTGTCAGGCCGCATACTACCTTCTGGGCTGTGAAGCTGAACCTATTCACCATTGCCTCAATAGTAGCATCCCACCCAGCCGTTAGAGAATGGGAGCTTCCGTTTGAGGCTTTTCACACAAGACTTTGGCTTTGTGACAGGTTCCCTTTAACAAAAACAAGGTGGAGGGGGAAGCCTAAGCAGAGGAGGCTAAGTGAATGCAGGCCAAAACCTTTGAGTGGTGTTGGGAAAGCAGTACAATTCATTATGGTGCTGTGATGTTGTTTGGTTTTAATTACTGCCCATCTATTATAAACATAAACAGATTTACAAAGCAGGATATGTTTGTTCTTCTCTGGAAATGTTTATTACTCTCTGAGAAATACTCCCAGATCTACTGGACAAGAAAAGGGTTCCCCTAGGTGGACTTTACCGGCACTTGCATGATAGAAAAAAATTTTTTTTTTTTAGAAATAGAAACTATAATACATCATAAAAAGGTGTATGTTTTATTCAATTAGGAGGATACAAATATTAAAAACAAGGTGGATATCATCAGTAACAAAGCAGTACTAATAGGTAAATACATGAAACAGTCAAGTAGTCAGCAATGGTGAAAAGAAACCTCTTTTCAAGCCCGACGCGTTTCGGGGTGTCTAGTGTTTCTAGGGTCCTTCTTCAGGGGCATGATCGAAAAGAGGGGTTCATCTAAATATATTGAAAAAAATATATATATAAATAAGAATGTAGGAGTGTAAACAAGGGTCAAATAGTACACAGGTTGTCAGTAGATATCCAATGGGGGTTTTTTTAATGATCCAATGATCACCTACCTGGGAAAGTTCCATTAACTGCTTGTGGGGAGAAGTTTAAAAACACAAAGCCACTGAAAAAGTCTCCGCGTCCAGATCTTCCCTACCTTGGAGGATCTGGACGCTGAGTTCAAGTCTACATGGGAAAATGCTTTACAAACATGCTCACGGAACCTCATGCAGATTCTGATAAATGAATACACAAAGAGATCTCTGGCATTGGACATTGAAATCACTAAGACTTGTGAACAACTCCAAAAATTTAAGACACACCAATCAGTTTCCACTAAAGAGAAAAAACTTAAAATCCATTTGGAGTCTTTCAATAAAAATATTCTCATCAAAAAAAACTTTAAATTCCACAGGGACAAGAATGCTTTTGAGGCCGGTAAGGCCTATAAATGGAACCAAATCAATAAAATCCCCAGAAATTCGATTATACCTTCGAAATCTTCTTCCAACAAATCACTGCCTAACATCCCCCCACTCATCACTTCTAAAGCAAAACCTCCCTTTGGGACCAAACGCCAATTGTCAGGCGACTCTATCCAAGACCAGAAACCTAAAAAATCTATTTCGGATAAAATATCCAATCCCCTTATCCCGACTCTTCCCGATAACACCACTAAGGGATTGCTGCCCAATCTCTTGACACAGGCGCATCCACCTCCTCATCTTCAGGACCCCACCACCACACACGAGCCTAATCGCAACGATCCTTCTTTTTTAGATCTGGTATTGGCCGGTCTCAAACCACCTCCACCAAACCTAAACACGTACACACAAATGACACTATGACTTTCCCCCCTATCACCCCTATTCACTCTGACACGGACCTAAGCATAATCAATTTGTCCTCCCATCCCCTCTCAGAATATGAGACCTCCATTTTGAAAAAAGGATTAAATTTTTGCCCGAATTATACGCTAGACAAGTTCGAACTATACAAAGACCTCCAATTATTTATCCGCAAAATAATCCTCAAAAAACTTTACCAAAAACAAGATACCAAAAACAACTTTACCCCTCAAGAAAATCGAGCCCTAGACCAATTGGTGGCGTTATTGGAGGAAAGTGATACAACTGATCTGATTGATCAAATAGATCTCTCTCGTATCCTCCAACAAATAGATGACCCTGTTGCTCCAGCACATTCAGGTGCCTCGAAATTAAAGAAAAAATCTGATCTGTACCCGCCACCTAGCACATGTCCGAATGCAGCAGCTTTCCTCAAACTGGTTAACAACGACCTAGACAAACTCAAAATAAAAAAGAAAGGACCTTCCAATCTTAGCCCAGGAGAACTACAGGCGTTGGATTCTCTGAAGGCTAATAACACAGTTACTATCAAACCATCTGACAAGGGAGGGAATGTGGTAGTCTTGGACAATGAGCAGTATATTAGGATTTGTAAGAAAATTCTCAACAATGCGGACTGGTACCGCCGTATGCCAGCCTCCATTGTTGAGAAATATAATAAAGAGTTTTACGAGATAGTTGACTCCGCATTTCTCAACAATATAATTAGTAAAGCCACCTGGACCTTTGTGAGAAACAACTTTCCCAAGACCCCCACTTTCTATGCACTCCCCAAAGTGCATAAAAACCTGACAAATCCACCGGGTAGGCCCATAATTTCAGGTGTGGGCTCAATAAGTGATAACGCTAGCAAATTGATTGATGAATACCTCAGGCCTTTCGTCGTGTCCTTGGCTTCTTATGTAAAGGACACTAGCCATTTTTTACAAATCCTGGACCATTTGTCTGTCTCAGATCAAGCCCTCCTCGTCACTATTGACGTGGAGACACTCTACAGCTCCATTCCACATGAACTAGGCTTGGCAGCAATCAGACATATACTTCAAAAAAAATTGGACTCTGATCCCATTTACAACGAATTCATCATTGAGCTGCTCGAGTACATCCTTACTCATAATGTTTTCACCTTCCTCGGCTCCCACTACCTCCAGGTGCAGGGGGTAGCGATGGGGACGTGTTGTGCCCCATCGTATGCCAACCTGTACCTGGGGGATTGGGAGAAAACCCTCCTCTCAGATGACAACATCACCCAATATACTAGCCATATTCAGGGGTGGTATCGATATATAGACGACATTTTTGTCGTCTGGGAGGGCCCCCCGGATGTACTCGAGCAGTTCATATCCAGGATGAATAAGAATGACTTAAATTTGACATTCACCATGTCCTTTAACAACACTCATGTAACCTTCCTAGACATCGAAGTCTTCAAAGATGAACTAGGCAAGCTTTCTACGAAGCTTTATAGAAAAAGCACGGCTGGCAATACCATATTGCATGCCACTAGCTTCCATCCCAAACCTTTAATTGATTCCATACCCTACTCGCAATACATCAGGATCAAGCGCAACTGCACCGATAATGAAACCTTTCTTAAAGAAGCCGCTGCCCTACGAGACAGACTACTAATACGCGGATACTCTCACAAATCCCTAAAAAAGGCTTTTAAAAAAGCAATTGACAAACCCAGACTAACGCTTCTCCATTCTACTAAACAACAAAGAGATCCACGTCATCTTAGTATAATTACAACCTACAATCAACAACACCAGCAAGCTAAAAGAATAATTGAAAGATACTGGCACTTACTGGTTCTCGACCCTAGTCTGGGCCATTTAGTGCCAGAAAAACCCGCTTTTACATTTAGGAGAGCGACCTCTATTGGGGACAAAATCACCAACAGCGAATTTAGATTAACAACAACTCATTGTAAATACAGGGGTACATTTGCCTGCGGTACTTGCCATTACTGTGGCTACATGCTGACCCAGAAAAACCCTACTCTCCCTAATGGGAAAACTTTTTCTCCTAAACATTTTGCCAACTGCAGGACCACTGGAGTGGTTTATCTGCTCCAGTGTAATTGCGGTTGCTTTTATATAGGTAAGACCAAACTTGAGTTCTGGCGAAGAGCATATAGACATATTCTGTCTATGAAAACAGCTGACCCGGATCTCCCCCTGGGTCGGCATGTGGCCTCGGTACATGGGGGCAAGTTTCCCGTTATCAAATTTCGAATTTTGGATCGCATACATCCCAACCCCAGAGGGGGCGACTGGAATAAAATTTTACTCCAGCGAGAACTAAAATGGATTCATCTATTAAAGGCCACTACACCCCCGGGCCTCAATGAGGCTGTTTGCTTTAAACCCTTTTTAGAAGGCTTTAATTCTGGAGGAATGGAAAAATAATTCCTTGTTTCCCTTCTTTCATCTACTTCCAGTTCCCTCTCTCCCTTCCCTCCCCCCCCCCCACATCTATCTAGTTCCTATTACGGGTACCCTCATTTGCTGTGTCCCATTTTTTGGTATCACACTTAACTATGTACACCTAGCTGATTGTCTGGCCTCATACATACCTCCCTGTTCCTCCCTTTTTTTTTTTTTTTTTCTCCTCTTCCTTTATCCATATTGTGCACTTATTTATTGATCGGTATATTCCAGGGAACTACGTATCAGATCCATACAATCAGCTGGGTTGGTTCCCTTCCAGGAACCCCCTCATGTTTGTATATATACTATTGCCTGTTCTCTATTTTGTGTCAGCATTAATTGTATGTCGACCTGTGGTTTAGTCCTTTATTACCCTAGGCCAGACTTCTCATTGGATGTCTTTGTTGATGTTTCTACTTATTGTAATGTCCTGAATTTAGAGATCTTACCATCCGTTTCTGCTTACCCCACTATCATATTGTCCAACATCCGATTTTGCTCTCACCCCCCCCTGTTCAAGATTTTATCGTCTTGCGACATGTCCCAGTCTCCTCTCCATACACTTCTATTAAGGCCACTGAGATTCAGCAGGGTTTATGTTTAACTTCCTTTTATTCATCATTTTTTAATTTATCACCGTCTCAGGTTGTCCTAAAATGTCTATATTATTATTTTGACTTTCCCATATCCCCCTGTTTCGGTGGTATTTTCTCCATCTTACTTAGGATATATACATTTCCATATGTTTTTCTTTTCATGACTAACTTTCCCATTCCCCGCCCCCCCCGAGGCGTGTGCGGCCAGAGCGGTGGCCCGGCACGGAAAACCGCCCCAGACCTACATCCTTGGGGCGGTATTTAGGGAGGTGGCTGGGCATTGGCTCCGCCTCACGCCCACCGCCTCCATGTTGCTACTCCGGCGAGCATGCCCAGTTCGCTGGAGAGGCACTTCCGTGTCGGTGGGGCGGGTGTGCGCGACGTCGCTCCAACGTCATTGCGCTCTCGCGCATGCGCGGTAGGGGCGGCGCCGCGCACCCTCACTTCGGGAGGTTTTATTAGGCGTCCCAGCTGACGGCCTCCACTACACAGCTGTGCGTCGTATTGACGCCAGCTGATTGGAGCCTGTCATACATTTAAACCGGCCCCACTCACTCCCTGCTATAGCGCTCTACATGCTGGATGCAGGTTTGCGTTGGCTGGCCGTGTCTACACTTTCACCCTCATAGGTATGTTTATTTACTTACATTTTTTGTTCATCCCTCTCCTATTTAAAGATCATTATTAGATATGCTTTATACTTCTCCTCCTTAGTACCCATCCCTCTTGGGCTACAGGAATGTATTGTCTCTTGTCTCGTTACTACTTCCTATCCTGCTATGGTAATACTCCATCTTCTGCAGGTTAATGGGAATTTATACACACGGCCTTTTCAGGTTCACATTTGTCCTCGACATATGGATTTAATATCTTGATGCCATTTTTGTCCAAAGTATTTTAGTCCCTTAACTAAAAAAACCTCTTATGATATATGTACTCATTTGAACATATACTCCCTCATTATATACCTCCAACTAGGCATCTTTCCCAACATGCACCAATCTTGCTTCAAAAATTATCATATATATACATACTTTTATTACCCCTGTTTTTTATAAAGTATATTATTATTTTCATCATTATTTTTGCATATTATTTTCGCCCCTCCTTTGTTACTCTGCCTTGACTATTTTGTTTTTTGTTTTTTATGCATATACTTGACAGCTAACACTTTAATATGAAATATAGATCCATATCCTTTGTACACTTTTTTGGTCTGTCATTTTTGCATTGATTCTTTACATATATTGTATTCCTGCTAAGGTACCTTAATTTTTTTCATTTTTTAGGGGCGCCTTCCTGTGACCTCAGCTCACCGCTCTGGCTTGCGCATGCCCGGGTCGGACGAGATGGGTATAGTGTCATACTCCTATATGGAGATTACTGCCTACCTTCTTGCAGCCTATACCATCTATTATTAGCACGTATACCTTTTACATCCTAAATTGCCCACCGACACCCTGCTCTTTTTCAGTGGCTTTGTGTTTTTAAACTTCTCCCCACAAGCAGTTAATGGAACTTTCCCAGGTAGGTGATCATTGGATCATTAAAAAAAACCCCATTGGATATCTACTGACAACCTGTGTACTATTTGACCCTTGTTTACACTCCTACATTCTTATTTATATATATATTTTTTTCAATATATTTAGATGAACCCCTCTTTTCGATCATGCCCCTGAAGAAGGACCCTAGAAACACTAGACACCCCGAAACGCGTCGGGCTTGAAAAGAGGTTTCTTTTCACCATTGCTGACTACTTGACTGTTTCATGTATTTACCTATTAGTACTGCTTTGTTACTGATGATATCCACCTTGTTTTTAATATTTGTATCCTCCTAATTGAATAAAACATACACCTTTTTATGATGTATTATAGTTTCTATTTCTAAAAAAAAAAAAATTTTTTCTATCATGCAAGTGCCGGTAAAGTCCACCTAGGGGAACCCTTTTCTTGTGTTTATGTACTATTGGACGTGGCACGGCCTCTCTCCTAAACAAGTTGGTCTACCTCTCTTTGTTTATTGTCTTTTTGGTAGCAAATACCACTCCCCGCTTGACCAACGTACTTTAGGTTCTTAATAATTTTCATATTCATTATAACTACCCTCCCTGGGGATCGGCACCTTTTCTTTCCCCGGTAGCGACCCCCATCCTACTCCTCACGTTTGTCAATTACTTAAATTAAATCCTACCGTTCCATCACACCACCTGATAATGACTTCTGAAACGGAAACTATACACTTTGAAAATGTATTTGTGGGCCAGGACTGGGACTCTTTAATGCAACAATACCTGGATAAATTCGGTGATAGTGATCGCACTGAAGCAGAGATTTCCTCTTTGTTCTTCAAACTTGCCAAGAACTTAGAGAAAAAATCCTCATTTTTTTGGCATATTAGGTCATTTCAAGATTATCTCAAAAGCAACATGAACCCATTGGGTCTCCGCGTCCAGATCTTCCCTACCTTGGAGGATCTGGACGCTGAGTTCAAGTCTACATGGGAAAATGCTTTACAAACATGCTCACGGAACCTCATGCAGATTCTGATAAATGAATACACAAAGAGATCTCTGGCATTGGACATTGAAATCACTAAGACTTGTGAACAACTCCAAAAATTTAAGACACACCAATCAGTTTCCACTAAAGAGAAAAAACTTAAAATCCATTTGGAGTCTTTCAATAAAAATATTCTCATCAAAAAAAACTTTAAATTCCACAGGGACAAGAATGCTTTTGAGGCCGGTAAGGCCTATAAATGGAACCAAATCAATAAAATCCCCAGAAATTCGATTATACCTTCGAAATCTTCTTCCAACAAATCACTGCCTAACATCCCCCCACTCATCACTTCTAAAGCAAAACCTCCCTTTGGGACCAAACGCCAATTGTCAGGCGACTCTATCCAAGACCAGAAACCTAAAAAATCTATTTCGGATAAAATATCCAATCCCCTTATCCCGACTCTTCCCGATAACACCACTAAGGGATTGCTGCCCAATCTCTTGACACAGGCGCATCCACCTCCTCATCTTCAGGACCCCACCACCACACACGAGCCTAATCGCAACGATCCTTCTTTTTTAGATCTGGTATTGGCCGGTCTCAAACCACCTCCACCAAACCTAAACACGTACACACAAATGACACTATGACTTTCCCCCCTATCACCCCTATTCACTCTGACACGGACCTAAGCATAATCAATTTGTCCTCCCATCCCCTCTCAGAATATGAGACCTCCATTTTGAAAAAAGGATTAAATTTTTGCCCGAATTATACGCTAGACAAGTTCGAACTATACAAAGACCTCCAATTATTTATCCGCAAAATAATCCTCAAAAAACTTTACCAAAAACAAGATACCAAAAACAACTTTACCCCTCAAGAAAATCGAGCCCTAGACCAATTGGTGGCGTTATTGGAGGAAAGTGATACAACTGATCTGATTGATCAAATAGATCTCTCTCGTATCCTCCAACAAATAGATGACCCTGTTGCTCCAGCACATTCAGGTGCCTCGAAATTAAAGAAAAAATCTGATCTGTACCCGCCACCTAGCACATGTCCGAATGCAGCAGCTTTCCTCAAACTGGTTAACAACGACCTAGACAAACTCAAAATAAAAAAGAAAGGACCTTCCAATCTTAGCCCAGGAGAACTACAGGCGTTGGATTCTCTGAAGGCTAATAACACAGTTACTATCAAACCATCTGACAAGGGAGGGAATGTGGTAGTCTTGGACAATGAGCAGTATATTAGGATTTGTAAGAAAATTCTCAACAATGCGGACTGGTACCGCCGTATGCCAGCCTCCATTGTTGAGAAATATAATAAAGAGTTTTACGAGATAGTTGACTCCGCATTTCTCAACAATATAATTAGTAAAGCCACCTGGACCTTTGTGAGAAACAACTTTCCCAAGACCCCCACTTTCTATGCACTCCCCAAAGTGCATAAAAACCTGACAAATCCACCGGGTAGGCCCATAATTTCAGGTGTGGGCTCAATAAGTGATAACGCTAGCAAATTGATTGATGAATACCTCAGGCCTTTCGTCGTGTCCTTGGCTTCTTATGTAAAGGACACTAGCCATTTTTTACAAATCCTGGACCATTTGTCTGTCTCAGATCAAGCCCTCCTCGTCACTATTGACGTGGAGACACTCTACAGCTCCATTCCACATGAACTAGGCTTGGCAGCAATCAGACATATACTTCAAAAAAAATTGGACTCTGATCCCATTTACAACGAATTCATCATTGAGCTGCTCGAGTACATCCTTACTCATAATGTTTTCACCTTCCTCGGCTCCCACTACCTCCAGGTGCAGGGGGTAGCGATGGGGACGTGTTGTGCCCCATCGTATGCCAACCTGTACCTGGGGGATTGGGAGAAAACCCTCCTCTCAGATGACAACATCACCCAATATACTAGCCATATTCAGGGGTGGTATCGATATATAGACGACATTTTTGTCGTCTGGGAGGGCCCCCCGGATGTACTCGAGCAGTTCATATCCAGGATGAATAAGAATGACTTAAATTTGACATTCACCATGTCCTTTAACAACACTCTTGTAACCTTCCTAGACATCGAAGTCTTCAAAGATGAACTAGGCAAGCTTTCTACGAAGCTTTATAGAAAAAGCACGGCTGGCAATACCATATTGCATGCCACTAGCTTCCATCCCAAACCTTTAATTGATTCCATACCCTACTCGCAATACATCAGGATCAAGCGCAACTGCACCGATAATGAAACCTTTCTTAAAGAAGCCGCTGCCCTACGAGACAGACTACTAATACGCGGATACTCTCACAAATCCCTAAAAAAGGCTTTTAAAAAAGCAATTGACAAACCCAGACTAACGCTTCTCCATTCTACTAAACAACAAAGAGATCCACGTCATCTTAGTATAATTACAACCTACAATCAACAACACCAGCAAGCTAAAAGAATAATTGAAAGATACTGGCACTTACTGGTTCTCGACCCTAGTCTGGGCCATTTAGTGCCAGAAAAACCCGCTTTTACATTTAGGAGAGCGACCTCTATTGGGGACAAAATCACCAACAGCGAATTTAGATTAACAACAACTCATTGTAAATACAGGGGTACATTTGCCTGCGGTACTTGCCATTACTGTGGCTACATGCTGACCCAGAAAAACCCTACTCTCCCTAATGGGAAAACTTTTTCTCCTAAACATTTTGCCAACTGCAGGACCACTGGAGTGGTTTATCTGCTCCAGTGTAATTGCGGTTGCTTTTATATAGGTAAGACCAAACTTGAGTTCTGGCGAAGAGCATATAGACATATTCTGTCTATGAAAACAGCTGTGCGTCGTATTGACGCCAGCTGATTGGAGCCTGTCATACATTTAAACCGGCCCCACTCACTCCCTGCTATAGCGCTCTACATGCTGGATGCAGGTTTGCGTTGGCTGGCCGTGTCTACACTTTCACCCTCATAGGTATGTTTATTTACTTACATTTTTTGTTCATCCCTCTCCTATTTAAAGATCATTATTAGATATGCTTTATACTTCTCCTCCTTAGTACCCATCCCTCTTGGGCTACAGGAATGTATTGTCTCTTGTCTCGTTACTACTTCCTATCCTGCTATGGTAATACTCCATCTTCTGCAGGTTAATGGGAATTTATACACACGGCCTTTTCAGGTTCACATTTGTCCTCGACATATGGATTTAATATCTTGATGCCATTTTTGTCCAAAGTATTTTAGTCCCTTAACTAAAAAAACCTCTTATGATATATGTACTCATTTGAACATATACTCCCTCATTATATACCTCCAACTAGGCATCTTTCCCAACATGCACCAATCTTGCTTCAAAAATTATCATATATATACATACTTTTATTACCCCTGTTTTTTATAAAGTATATTATTATTTTCATCATTATTTTTGCATATTATTTTCGCCCCTCCTTTGTTACTCTGCCTTGACTATTTTGTTTTTTGTTTTTTATGCATATACTTGACAGCTAACACTTTAATATGAAATATAGATCCATATCCTTTGTACACTTTTTTGGTCTGTCATTTTTGCATTGATTCTTTACATATATTGTATTCCTGCTAAGGTACCTTAATTTTTTTCATTTTTTAGGGGCGCCTTCCTGTGACCTCAGCTCACCGCTCTGGCTTGCGCATGCCCGGGTCGGACGGGATGGGTATAGTGTCATACTCCTATATGGAGATTACTGCCTACCTTCTTGCAGCCTATACCATCTATTATTAGCACGTATACCTTTTACATCCTAAATTGCCCACCGACACCCTGCTCTTTTTCAGTGGCTTTGTGTTTTTAAACTTCTCCCCACAAGCAGTTAATGGAACTTTCCCAGGTAGGTGATCATTGGATCATTAAAAAACCCCCCATTGGATATCTACTGACAACCTGTGTACTATTTGACCCTTGTTTACACTCCTACATTCTTATTTATATATATATTTTTTTCAATATATTTAGATGAACCCCTCTTTTCGATCATGCCCCTGAAGAAGGACCCTAGAAACACTAGACACCCCGAAACACGTCGGGCTTGAAAAGAGGTTTCTTTTCACCATTGCTGACTACTTGACTGTTTCATGTATTTACCTATTAGTACTGCTTTGTTACTGATGATATCCACCTTGTTTTTAATATTTGTATCCTCCTAATTGAATAAAACATACACCTTTTTATGATGTATTATAGTTTATATTTCTAAAAAAAAAAAATTTTTTCTATCATGCAAGTGCCGGTAAAGTCCACCTAGGTTTAGATCTACTGGACAAACTCATGTGCAAAGGCATTATGTATTCTTCTTAATTTTCCTTTATGTGAGCCATATATTGTAAAATAAATAAATAAATAAATAAATAAATAAAGCTGAACTCCAGGCAATCATAAAAACACAAATTATTGCAGCCTTGTAATTATTAACACAGCATTTGAAGGGTTACTAAACCCATGTTTTTTTTTTTCTTAAAATAACAAACATATCATACTTGCCTCCTCTGTGCTGTTGGTTTTGCACAGAGTGGCCCCGATCCTCCTCTTCTGGGGTCCCTCAGCGGCGCTCCTGGCTGCTCCTCTTCTCGAGTGCCCCGTCGGAGAAGTGCTCTTCTTCGGGACACCCGTGTGGGCACGCTCCTGTGTCCTGCTGCTGCGTCAATTAACACAGACAGCAGGACTCGGCCCCGCCCCCCAGGTCATTGGATTTAATTGACAGCAGCGGGAGCCAATGGCTGCGCTGCTATCAATCTATCCAATCAGGACAAGAGACACCGGCCGGAGCTGGTTTGCTCGTTCCAGTCGCGGGAATTATGGGGCTCAGGTAGAGCTGCACGATTAATCGTCAAGAATCGTTATCGCAATTTTTTCCCCGTTGCGATCTTGACAAAAGTGTTTCACGATTCTTTCTATGCAGAGAATTCTCTCTGCTCTGCTGAAGCCACAGCCATCAAAAGAAAGGAAGAAAAAAATGGACAGTCTGCCAAGAATCGCAACATTCTTTAGCAGTGGAACTTAAGTATAAACATTGTAACAATTTGTCAATGGAATAGACTTGTGTGTAAATGAAGAGAGTTTAACCACTTAAACACTAAACCTTTTTCTGACATTTGTTGGTTTCAAGTTAAAATCTTTTTTTTTGCTAGAAAATTATTTAGAACCTTCAAACATTTTATATATATATATATATATATATTTATATATATATATTTAGCAGAGACCCTAGAGAATAAAAGGGTGGTTGTTGCAATATTTTATGTCACACTGTATTTGCGCAGCGGTCTTTCAAATGCATTTTTTTTTGGAAAAAAAATTACTTTAATGAATTAAAAAAACAAGAAAACAAAAAATTAACCAGTAAAGTTAGCCCAATTTTTTTTGTATAATGTGAAAGATTTTATGTCACGAGAATCGTGATCTATTTATTCCAAGCAAAAAAATCGTGATTCTCATTTTGGCCAGAATCATGCAGCTCTAGGCTCAGGTAAGTAAAAGGGGGCCTGGGGGGGGGGGGGGGGGGGCTGCTGCATGACACGAGGTTTTTCATCTTAAAGCATAGAATGCATTAAGGTGAAAAACTTTGAGGGTTTACAACCCCTTTAATCCAGTTTTTTCAATGCAAGTAGACTAAGTACTTGAATATGACCTTGTTTCAGCCTCTTACAGTCCCTGTAAAGCAGAGCTTAAAGTGTGAGAGGAAGAAGCAGCGCAAGGAGCCAATCAGTTCATGTGCTGACAAGAAGCATGTCGATAGGAGGAGAAGACAGAGTGCGAGAGAAATGAGCTCACCACTGTGCTTACCTTTGCTTTCACTGTCCAATCACAGGCTGAGATAGGTCCAGGACAACCCATGATCAGCCTTTTGCAGTCCCTGCACAGCAGAGCTCAGATTGTGAGAGGAAAAGCAGCACAAGGAGCCAATCAGTTCATGTGCTGATAAGAAGCATGCCAATAAGTGGAGAAAACAGAGCGATAGTAAAATGAGCTCACCACTGTGCTACCTCTCTTTTCACTATCCAATCACAGGCTGATATGGGTCCAGGACGACCTGTAATCAGCCTCTTGCAGGCCCTGCACAGCAGAGCTCAGAGTGTGAGATGAAGAAGCAGCACAAGAAGCCTATCAGTTCATGTGCTGACAAGAAGCATGCTGATAGAGGAGAGAGTGTAGTGTAAAATAGAGGCTAGGAAGAAGTGGATTGAATTATGCTGGCTGTCATTAGACTGAGTACATCTAATGGTAAAGAAGAACTACAGCAAAAGATAGCTCTAGATTGAAGCTGAATATTGCAACATTTTTCATTTTTATAGGCTATTTATTGTTATCTTGTTGTGGTCATGAAACAGCAGTGAGATTCCATGCCTGAAATCCACATTTTATTATATTTATCACAGTATTTCAGGCATTTATATAACCCTAACACGTTATGCAACGCTTTACATCTTGTACATTCACATCAGTCCCTGCCCTCAAGGAGCTTACAATCCAAGGTCCCTGAAGTAAGCTGCAATATTATACAATCTATTACATCCTATATAACTATTGCATATATGTATAAATTTGTCTAGTCCCTATAATTGCTAATCTATAAGAGTCTGAGAAGCTCAATGATATAACAAACACATCTGCTTAGTAAGTAATCAAGTCTTATTTATTTCCCAAGGGATTAGGAAACTAACATAAAAGTATTAAAAAGGTATTACAATGTTACATAGTTTGCAATCAGAACACAATACAAAAATATACTCATCACATCCTTGGCTGGTCTCAAGATGTTGAAAGAGAGAAAAAACAATATTTTTTACTTTCTGCTATAAAACATACCCAATAAAAAAATGTAAAAAATCAAATTTCTTCATAAATTTAGGCTAATATGTATTCTGCTACATGTTTTTGGTAAAAAAAAAAAATCCCAATAAGCGTATATTGATTGGTTTACACAAACATTATTGCATCTACAAACTATGGAGTTCATTTATGGAATATATATATATATATATATATATATATATATATATATATATTAGTAATGGCGGGGATCAGCGACTTATAGCAGGACAGCGATATTGCGGCGGACAATCGGACACTAACTGACACTTTGTAGAAACCCGTGACACTAATACAGAGATCAGTGCTAAAAATATGCACTTTCACTGTACTAATGACACTGGCTGCGAAGGGGTTAAACATCTAGGGCAATCAAAGGGTTAACTGTGTGCCTAGCCAGTGTTTATGTATACTGTGTTAGGTGCTTTTACTAAGGGAAGCGATGGATTTTGTTCCCTGCTTTGAAGGAACACAAAATCCATCTCTTCCCCTCTGTCAGAATGGAGATCTGCCTTGTTTACATGGTCAGTATACTCAGGGATACCTATCCAAGGTTTCGAGAAAGTCTGGAATCCTTGGATACAATATGTTCAATCTCCTTAGTGCCGGCTGCTACAGTGCTGACCGGGAGTGGTGGCTGGATGGGTCCTGCCCCCCCTTTTTTTGCCCCCTCCCCCTTTATTCCCCTCTACTTTTCTAATTAGTTCCAGTCTCCTGTTTTCCTTCTTTTTCCTGTGGATAAATACACTTTTTTTAAATTAAGAAAAAAGATAACATTAAAGTAAATGTTTTTTCTATATTGTGAAAGATTCCGCCGAGTAACTTGATACCCAACATGTCATGCTTCAAAAATGCGCCTGCTCGCGGAATGGCGACAAACTTTGAGACTTAAAAATCTCCATAGGCGACGTTTAAAAATTTCTACAGGTTACCAGTTTTGAGTTACAGAGGAGGCCTTTTGCTAGAATTATTGCTCTCACTCTAATGCCCCGTATACACGGTCGTATTTTCCGATGGAAAATGTGTGATAGGCCCTTGTTGTCGGAAATTCCGACCGTGTGTTGGCTCCATCACACATTTTCCATCGGATTTTCCGACACACAAAGTTGGAGAGCAGGAGATAAAATTTTCCGACAACAAAATCCGTTGTCGGAATTTCCGATAGTGTGTAGACAAATTCGACGCACAAAGTGCCACGCATGCTCAGAATAAATG
Organism: Lithobates septentrionalis; assembly: GCA_037952835.1. Taxonomy (NCBI): domain Eukaryota; kingdom Metazoa; phylum Chordata; class Amphibia; order Anura; family Ranidae; genus Lithobates; species Lithobates septentrionalis. The sequence continues at coordinate 4,301,516 of JBBDGP010001833.1, forward strand.
AGATGAAAGCTATTGGTTACTGCCCCGTTTATAGTCCCGACGTACGTGTTTTACGTCACCGCGTTCAGAATGATCGAATTTTCCGACAACTTTGTGTGACCGTGTGTATGCAAGACAAGTTTGAACCAACATCCGTCGGAAAAAATCCTAGGATTTTGTTGTCGGAATGTCCGAACAAAGTCCGACCGTGTGTACGCCCTATAACAATCGCAGCGATACCTCACGTGCGGTTTGAACATCGTTTACATGTTCGCTCGTGACTTACGTATGCGTTCGCTTCTGCGCGCGAGCACCTGTGGGACGTGGCGCTTTAAAAAAAAAAATTCTTATTTATTTTATTTTTTATTTTTACACTGTCCCTTTTAAAAAAAAAATTGGATCACTTTTATTCCTGTTACAAGGAATGTAGAAAAAAAGCCTCTTTAATGTGAGATTCTGGGTCAAAAAGACCTCAGATCTCATATTTACACTAAATTGCAATAAAAAAAAAATGTCCCTTTAAGGCCGTTGGGTGAAAGTGACGTTTGGCGTCACTGCCACTTCCAACATCATTGAATCGAGTGGGGGCCATCATTCCCTCACTCGACTCACAGCCTCTGAGGGGAAAGGATTGGATCTTCTCGGATCTCGGACCGCTAAGCGGCGGAGACGACCAGAACGTGGCGGGTGGGCACCTCTCATGGTGCCGATAAAAGTGATCTCGCGGTGAATCAGCCACGGATATCACTTTTGTCCTAAAGCGGACCACCAGTTATTTAAGAAAATAACGGTGTTATGGCAGCTATCTGCTGCCATAACCCTGGTATTTAACGTCAAAGTACCGATGTATAATGACGGTGGGCAGTCCGGAAGTGGTTAAATGTGTTCTTTATTCCAATTTAACTGCTTCCCCCCTGCGTCCTTGTAAAATGACAGATGGGGCGAGAACCCTATTGTTCTGAACATACCATGCTTTGGCGCGATCTTTCACCCACTGTGTTCAGTGGATACAGCGGATAACTGATCACTATACCGGCCCGCTTGCCAGTGTCATGTGATCGCTGTGACCAATCATGCCATTCATTTACACAATTGTGTTGCTAGCTGTGATTGGTCACAGTGATCACACGGTACAGACAGGGCCAATCATAGCCCTTTTGTACCATGTGGTTAGCTGTGAGCAATCACAACAATAGACAGTGTCTACACACCGTCATTCAGTAAAAATATTTGAAATTCACAGCTATAAGCAAGTATACTATGTAAAAAAAGAAAATCCTGATCAACTCCCCAGAGTGGTACAATGTTACTTTGGTGACACTTTATTGCTCTGGTCACAGTATGTAAAAAAAAATGTAAAAAGAAAAAGAAAAGAAAAAATATTTACATTTTTTTATTACCGTATATACACGAGTATAAGCCAAGTTTTTCAGCACATTTTTTAGGCTGAAAACCCGCCCCCCTCGGCTTATGCTCGAGTGAGGGTGCAGCCGTACCTTTGATTAGTAAAACAGCGGGTGTCTCCTGCTATGTCATGCAGTCTGTTCGGTGGCCGTCCATTGTAACAAAGCCCCGCCTCCTCCTCGTCCGTGATAGACGGAACACTGATACAATGCTGGGAAACTGTATCAGTGTTCCATCTATCAAGGACGAGGAGGAGGCGGGGCTTTGTTACAATGGACGGCCACCGAACAGACTGCATGACATAGCGGGAGACACCCAGTGTTTTAGTTATCAAAGGTACAGCTGCAGATGGGCACAGTGAGGCTGCAAATGGGCACAGTGAGGCTGCAAATGGGCACAGTGAGGCTACAGATGGGCGTTGTTTACCCAGTAGCTGCTGCATTTCCCACCCTAGGCTTATACTCAAGTCAATACGTTTTCCCAGTTTTTTGTGGTAAAATGAGGTGCCTCGGCTTATATTCGGGTCGGCATATACTCAAATATATACGGTATTATTATTTTTTTACATACTGTCACCAGTCAGTGTCCTTTGTCACCGCCACACCAGTTATATGATGAAGCTGTACTGCACTGGTGACAGTATGTATAAAATAAACAAAATGTGAAAAAAATAAATAAATACATTTTCCAAAAAAAAGTGACAAAAAAATTACAACTTCAAAAAACTCGCCATGCCGCTTACTAAATACTAGGGATGGGCTGTCTGTTCGACTCAAACATTGGCTGTTCGCCCATTCGCCGAACAATTTGGGGTGTTCGTGGCAAATTCGAAAGCCGCGGAACACCCTTTAAAAGTCTATGGGAGAAATCAATTTTAAAGGCTAATATGCAAGTTATTGTCATAAAAAGTGTTTGGGGACCTGGGTCCTGCCCCAGGGGACATGGATCAATGCAAAAAAAGTTTTAAAACGGCCGTTTTTTCGGGAGCAGTGATTTTAATAATGTTTAAAGTGAAACAATAAAAGTGTAATATTCCTTTGAATTTCGTACCTGGGGGTGTCTGTAGTATGCCTGTAAAGTGGCGCATTTTTCCTATGTTTAGAACAGTCTGACAGCAAAATGACATTTCTAAACGAATAAAAGTTATTTACAACTACTCGCGGCTATAATGAATTGTCGGTCACAAAACAGCATGGGATTCCCCCACAGAGGAACCCCGAACCAAAATTAAGAAAAAAAATGCGTGGGGGTCCCCTGAAATTCCATACCAGGCCCTTCGGCGCCGCGCCAAAATGTAAAAAAAAAAAAAAGGTGTGGGGGTCCCTTTCAAAATCCATACCAGACCCTTCAGGTCTGGTATGGATTTTAAGGGGAACCCTGCGCCAAAATTTTTAAAAAAATGGCGCGGGGGTCCCCCTAAGAATCTATACCAGACCCTTATCCGAGCACACAACCTGGCAGGCCGCAGGAAAAAAGGGGGGACGAGAGAGCGCCCCCCCTCCTGAACCATACCATGCCACATGCCCTCAACATTGGGAGGGTGCTTTGGGATAGCCCCCCAAAGCACCTTGTCCCCATGTCGATGGGGACAAGGGCCTCATCCCCACAACCCTTGCCTGGTGGTTGTGGGGGTCTGCGGGCGGGGGGCCTATCGGAATCTGGAAGCCCCTTTTAACAAAGGGACCCCCAGATCCCAGCCCCCCTGTGTGAAATGGTAATGGCTACCATTTCACAAAAAAAGTGTCAAAAATGTTAAAAATTACAAGAGACAGTTTTTGACAACTCCTTTATTTAAAGACTTCTTCTTTCCATCTTCTTTGGGCCTTCTTCCTTCCTTCTTCCTTTGGTTTCTTCCTCCATCTTCTTCTTCCTCTGCTTCTTCATCCGATCCTCTGCTTCTTGCTCTGGTGTTCTCGTCCGGCTTCTTCCTCGGCAGCGTCTTCTTACCCTCTTCGTTCTTGGGCCGCTCCACATCCATGGGAGGCTCCGGCTGTGTGACCTCGCCCCCCTCTGACGCATGGGGACTTGACGGGGACTTCCCTATGGCTTTCCCCGTGACGTCAGAGGAAGCGGGGTTACCCGGTTACGTAACAGGTGACCCTGCCCCCCTCTGAGATCACGGAAGCAGAGGAAGAAGATGGAGGAAGAAACTGAAGGTAGAAGAACTGAAGAAGATAAAAAGAAGAAGACTTTAAATAAAGGAATTGTCAAAAACTGTCTCTTGTCATTTTTAACATTTTGACACTTTTTTTGTGAAATGGTAGGGGTACTTTTGTACCCCATTACCATTTCACACGGGGGGTGGGATCTAGGGGTCCCCTTGTTAAAGGGGGCTTCCAGATTCCGATAAGCCCCCCGCACGCAGACCCCCACAACCACCAGGCAAGGGTTGTGGGGATGAGGCCCTTGTCCCCATCAACATGGGGACAAGGTGCTTTGGGGGGCTACCCCAAAGCACCCTCCCAATGTTGAGGGCATGTGGCCTGGTATGGTTCAGGAGGGGGGTGGCGCTCTCTCGTCCTTGAAGGGTCTGGTGCGAATTTTGAGGGGGACCCCACGCCATTTTTTTTTAAATTTTGGCACGAGGTTCCCCTTAATATCCATACCAGACCTGAAGGGCCTGGTATGGAATTTCAAGGGACCCCCACGCATTTTTTTTCTTAATTTTGGTTCGGGGTTCCTCTGTGGGGGAATCCCATGCTGTTTTTATCAATGAACTTTTATGTGTATTGCCGGACCGACAATTCATTATAGCCGCGAGTAGTTGTAAATAACTTTTATTCCTTTAGAAATGTCATTTTGCTGTCAGACTGTTCTAAACATGGGAAACATGCGCCACTTTGCAGGCATACTATAGACACCCCCCAGGTACGAAATTTAAAGCAATATTACACTTTTATTGTTTCACTTTAAGCATTATTAAAATCCCTACTTCCGAAAAAACGCCCATTTTTAAAACTTTTTTTGCATTGATATATGTCCCCTGGGGCAGGACCCAGGTCCGCAAACACTTTTTATGACAATAACTTGCATATAAGCCTTTAAAATGAGCACTTTTGATTATTCATGTTCGAGTCCCATAGACTTTAACAGAGTTTGCGTGTTCAAGCAAATTTTTTGCCTGTTCGCATGTTCTGGTGCGAACCGAACAGGGGGTGTTTGGCTCATCCCTACTAGATACCTCAGACTGTCTACTTTCCAAAAAGGTCATTTGGAGGTATGTGTATTGTCCTGGCATTTTTGGGCCTCAAGAAATTAAATCAGTACATCAGGATTGATCGATTTTCAGAAATACGCCATAGTTTGTGGACTATAACAAACCCTACAAACTAAATAATATGCACTGATTTGGGTTATTTTCACCAAAAAATGTAGCAGAATACAATTTGGCCTAAATGTATAAAGAAAGATTATTTATTTGCAAAATTTTATAACAGAAACAAAGAAAAATGCTTTTTTTTTCAACATTTTTGGCCTTTTTTTGTTTATCTAGCAAAAAAATAAAAAACTCAGTGGTAATTAAATACCACCAAAAGAAAGCTCTATTTGTGTGAAAAAATGTAAAAATATTATTTGGGTACAGCCCTGCATGACCGCACAATTGTCATTCAAACTGTGACAGCGCTGAAAGCTGAAAATCGGCCTGAGCAGGAAGGGGGTAAATGTGCCCGGTATTGAAGTGGACAATTTCACTTTAAGATCTTGTAAAGAAGCAGACAATGACCCATTAATATCTCTAAAGGAAACCAGATTAGAATTCTTAATACAAATGATCCATTTGACTAAAGAGAACCCATAAGCCATTCTCTTCCTCTAATAAATAACATAATGGCATTAAGAGGAGCCAGAGAGAAAACACAGATTTACTTAAAGGAAGCCGATAGATCACAAGGCATGGACATGGCGGGGGCTTAAAAGACGGTTTTTATTAACTTAAGTTGGCGAAGTGGGGGACATTAAAATGTATTGTAATAAATTATGTACATGGTCCAGCTTCTCATCCAGGTTGAGTAATTGATCCATTAAATTCAAAGTGGCACCCTGTGCAGCGCTAAATTACACGGCCCGGCCTCTTCTCCTAACAGATTGACTTCCAGCATATAAATGTCCCTTCTTGCTGGGAGACTCATCTGCAATGATAAGACCGTCTGCCCAGGCCATCTCAGGACTGTGTGTGTGTTATCGCAGCCCAGCACATAATCTCGCCAAAGAACTTTGCAAGATAATGAGAACATCCAATGGTAATAGGAGTGGAGTCATTTTGGTGAAATTTTTTTTTGCAAAATTACCAGTTTTACTGCCGGTAAAATACTGCCGAAGCAGGAACCCTTAATTTAATTGATTAAACTGGTAGTAGAAAAAAAACAACCCTGCAAGGCAATGACATAATGTGCTAGTATGCATCGCATACTAGCACATTATGAAATACTTCAGAACGACTCCCTCCAGGGGTGCGCTGTCACCACTGACAGGGCTTCCATCATCCCCCGGTCTTCCTTCAGGGTTCACTGGCTCCAGTCCTGTAAATGGCTGAGCCACGATGACGTTACGGTTTCACGGAATCACGGTTTACAACACAGAGTTCTGAAGAGACGGCGCGGGTATGTCGTCCCTTCAGAGTGTATGCTCCGGTGACATCGCCAGCTGCATTCAGTGTGAACATCTCCTAAACACGGCAAGTTTAGGAGATATTCGTTGTACCTACAGGTAAGCCTTATTATAGGCTTGTACCTGTAGTTACAAGTTCAAAAGCGGAGTCCCTGCTCCTAACATCCATGCTGACTAACCTGTGTAAAAAGAGATGTGTATACTTTTCTATTTTCAGACCGTTGCGGTCTGGTCATGTGATCCCGTGTCAGTCAGCGGCAGCTGCAAAGGAGAGGAGAGAGAGCTTGAAAATGGCTGTGAATTCCAGGAGCACTCATAAGCTCCCAAGTCCCAGCCGCTGTCGGCATTCCATCCTCTCCTATGCAGCCACTGCTAGCTGACGTAGAGGAGCCAGATCACGTGACCAGACTGGAGCAGGCTGAAAATACTGTAAGTACTGTATATACAGTATCTCACAAAAGTGAGTGAGTACACCCCTCACATTTTTGTAAATATTTTATTATGTCTTTTCATGTGACAACACTGAAGAAATGACACTTTGCTACAATGTAAAGTAGTGAGTGTACAGCTTGTATAACAGTGTAAATTTGCTGTCCCCTCAAAATAACTCAACACACAGCCAATGATGTCTAAACCGCTGGCAACAAAAGTGAGTACACCCCTAAGTGAAAATGTCCAAATTGGGCCCAAAGTGTCAATATTTTGTGTGGCCACCATTATTTTCCAGCACTGCCTTAACCCTCTTGGGCATGGAGTTCACCAGAGCTTCACAGGTTGCCACTGGAGTCCTCTTCCACTCCTCCATGACAGCATCACAGAGCTGGTCGATGTTAGAGACCTTGCGCTCCTCCACCTTCCATTTGAGGATGTCCCACAGATACTCAATAGGGTTTAAGTCTGGAGACATGCTTGGCCAGTCCATCACCTTTACCCTCAGCTTCATTAGCAAGGCAGTGGTCGTCTTGTGAGGTGTGTTTGGGGTCGTTATGTTGGAATACTGCCCTGCGGCCCAGTCTCTGAAGGGAGGGGATCATGCTCTGCTTCAGTATGACACAGTACATGTTGGCATTCATGGTTCCCTCAATGAACTGTAGCTCCCCAGTGCCAGCAGCACTCATGCAGCCCCAGACCATGACACTCCCACCACAATGCTTGACTGTAGGCAAGACACACTTGTCTTTGTACTCCTCACCTGGTTGCCGCCACACACGCTTGACACCATCCAAGCCAAATAAGTTTATCTTGGTCTCATCAGACCACAGGACATGGTTCCAGTAATCCATGTTCTTAATCTGCTTGTCATCAGCAAACTGTTTGCGGGCTTTCTTGCGCATCATCTTTAGAAGAGGCTTCCTTCTGGAATGACAGCCATGCAGACCAATTTGATGCAGCGTGCTGCGTATGGTCTGAGCACTGACAGGCTGACTCCCCATCCCTTCAACCTCTGCAGCAATGCTGGCAGCACTCATACATCTATTTCCCAAAGACAACCTCTTGATATGACACTGAGCACATGCACTCAACCCCTTTGGTCGACCATGGCGAGGCCTGTTCTGAGAGGAAGCTGTCCTGTTAAACTGCTGTAATTTAACACACCTGCTCCCCATTCACACCTGAGACTTTGTAACAGTAACCAATCACATGACACTGGGGAGGGAAAACAGCTAATTGGCCCCAATTTGGACATTTTTACTTAGGGGTGCACTCACTTTTGTTGCCAGCGGTTTAGACATTAATGGCTGTGTGTTGAGTTATTTTAAGGGGACAGCAAACTTGCACGGTTATACAAGCTGTACACTCACTACTTTACATTGTAGCAAAGTGTCATTTCTTCAGTGTTGTCACATATAATAAAATATTTTCAAAAATGTGAGGGGTGTACTCACTTTTGTGAGATACTGTACATCTTTTTTTACACAGGTTAGTCAGTATATGTGTTAGGATGGGGGGAAGGGACATTTTGAGACAAATTAGGTTTAGACTGGAATTCTACTTTATGTAGTTTGGGTGGGAAAAAAAAACTCAATGTGCTCTTAATTCCCTTAGTGTGTGTGTATGTATATTTTTGTGAATGTTTTTTTTTCAACCAAAAACTTTAGAATAGATTTGATTTTAGATTACTAGGATGAATTCCACAGAGAAACACATGGCAAATCTGATGCTCCTGTAGGCAGGTAATAAGAGCGGAGTAGCGGGCGGTCTACCATGTTAAAAGCAGCAGAAAGGTCTAATAGTAAGATTGTTTTGTAGTGGCCATTGGTTTTAGCAGTTAGTAAATCTCTAATGAGGACAGTTTTGGTTGAATGTTGGGAGCGAAGCCAGATTGTAACGGCTCGAGAAGGTTGTTATCAGCTTTGACAGTTGTATACTAGTCATTCTAGAGGCGCATTTACAATGTGCACTTTTCCTAATGCGTTAATGCACATAGCATTAATTTATATGTAACGACCAAACAAATTTTGCATAGACTAGGGAACAGATAAATCAGCTTTTCTTTTGCCTTTTGTGTCCCATTGAGGAGACTTCCCTTCACATCCTGTCCTGGAACTCCACAGGATAAGGTAAGAAAAAGTGAGGAAACCCCTTCTATACCGTTGTCACAAGAAAAGTCTGCCTATTGGAAAACAAATTCCTTTTCCAGTGACAACTCAAAAGTTTGTATTTTCACCCTCTTTCAGTCCTTCTGAAAATAGTCACCAGGACAAATACAGAAGTTTATTCTCCCTAGCAGGGACACAGCAATAAAAACCTTCTCAAACCAGTGGCTGAACATCGTTGTGTTGCAATGTGAGCACACTCCTGAAGCTTGAGTGTTGACCTCACCTTTTGTTACGCCCTGATGAAGGAGGAGATGTTGAGCCCCTGAAACATGTTGGATGCTGTACACAATTAAAACTTGGAATAAGTTCCATTTTGGACCTAAACTTTTTGATGGCACACTCATTTCCAGATCAGAATTTTTCCTATGTAACCCAGGGTGATTGTGGTAACCCCTTGGTTTGCAGAGGTCTGTTTACCAAACTGATGCAGCACAGGGACTACATCAACATAATATTGACTACACAAAACCATTACCTATTTTAACACCAGGTTTCAGTGTCACCAACCTACACTCTCAAGCACGTTTGGGCTTTAGATATACTTTAGGACAGCTCATTCATTTTTAATCAGTTCCTAATGAACCTCAAACAAAAATGATTCTCATTGGGAGTGGGACGCCTATTAGGGTGCATCAAAGGGCATCCACCAGCACACATGCACAGTTCCCCGACACCCCCTGGTGGATAACTAAGGGGATTATATATGCATCGCAGGTGTATGTGGAAGGTACCTTTATCTCCTTTGATGTTCTTAACCACTTGCTTACTGGGCACTTATACCCCCTTCCTGCCAAGGCCAATTTTCAGTGCTGTCAATCTTTGAATGACAATTACGCGGTCATGCTACACTACACCCATATGAAATTGTCATAATTTTTTTCACACAAATAGAGCTTTCTTTTGGTGGTATTTAAACACCGCTGGGTTTTTTATTTTTGCTAAACAAACAAAAAAAAAAGTTTTTCTATCGTTTGTTAAAACAGTTTGCAAACAGGTAATGTTTCTTCTTCATTGATGTGCGCTGATGAGCTGCACTAATGGGCACTGATAGGTGGCACTGATGAGGCAGCGCTGGTGGGCACTGATCAAGAGGCACTGATGAGGCTGCACTGATAGGCAGCACTGATGATGAGGCACTGATAGGTGGCATTGGTGGGCACTGCTTAGCATTACTGATGAGCACTGGTAGGTGGCACTGTTTAGCAGCAGTGGCTGTCAGTGTGTGGAACCGATGTCATGTTTACACAAGCCAGTAATGAGATTATTTTTTTCTCTTCACACTGTCAGCGTGAGGGAAAAAAAAAGCTGATTGGCTGACAGCTGATCACGTGGTAAAGGGCTGTAATTGACCCTTTACTCCGATATGTGATCAGCCGAGTCCCAAGGACTCACCCGCCCTGTAGCCGTCTTTCAGGTATAGCACGGGGATTAAGTGGTTAAAGTGATTGTGAAGTCTCCTTTTTTTTCTATTAAAATAACAAACATGTTATATTTACCTGCCCTGTGTAATAGTTTTGCACAAGGCAGCCTTGGATCCTTCTCTTCTCGGGTTCCTGGCTGTAGCCCCTAGCCCCTCCCTCCCGTTGAGTGCCCCCACAGCAATCTGCTTGCTATGGGGGTACCTGAGCCAAGCTGCAGCTCCGTGTGTCCATTCAGACACGGAGCCACGGTTCGACACCGCCCCCTTCCTCTCCTGATTGGCTAACTGAGTTGGATTGACAGCAACGGGAGCCAATGGTGCTGCTGCTGTGTCCTAGCCAATCCTGGACTGACGAGGCACTCGTAGACATTGTTGGACAGAGATGGGGCTCGGGTAAGTATTAGGGGGGCTGCTGCACACAGGAGGCTTTTTATCCTAATGCATAGAACGCATTAAGATAAAAAAAACCTTCTGACTTTACAACCCCTTTAACCATTTCCCGTCAGGCGCACGCCGATGTACGTCGGCAGAATGGCACGGCTGGGCAAATGGGCGTACCTGTAAGTCCCATTTGAATTCCCCGCCGTGCCATTGCGTGCGCGCCGGCCGGGAGCTCCGTGAGTCGGGTCGCGGGTCCCGCGGACTCGATCGCCGCGGGGATACCCGCAATCGCCTTACGGAGAGGACGAATGGGGAGATGCTGATGTAAACAGCATCTCCCCGTTCTGCCTAGTGACACTGACACTGATCTCTGCTCCCTGTCATCGGGAGCTATGATCAGTGATGTGTCACAGCTAGCCCATCCCCCCTACAGTTAGAAAACACTCCCTAGTACTGACTTAACCCCTCCCTGCCCCCTAGTGGTTAACCCCTTCACTGCCAGTGTCATTTACACAGGAATCAGTGCATTTTTACAGCACTGATTGCTGTATAAATGACAATGGTCCCAAAAATGTGTCAAAAATGTCCGATGTGTCCGCCATAATGTCGCAGTCACAATAAAAGTCGCTGATCACCGCCATTACTAGTAAAAAAAAAAAATTATTAATAAAAATGCCAAAAAACTATCCCCTATTTTGTAATCGCTATAACTTTTGTGCAAACCAATCAATAATCGCTTATTGCGATTTTTTTTACCAAAAATATGTAGAAGAATACGTATCGGCCTAAACTGAGGAAAAAAAAAGTTTTTTTTTATTTTTTTGGGGGGATATTTATTATAGCAAAAAGTAAAAAAAATGTGTTTTTTTCAAAATTGTCGCTATTTTTTTGTTTGTAGCGCAAAAAATAAAAAACGCAGAGGTGATCAAATACCACCAAAAGAAAGCTCTATTTGTGGGAAAAAAAGGACGTCAATTTTGTTTGGGAGCCACGTTGCACGACCGCGCAATTGTCAGTTAAAGCGACGCAGTGCTGAATCGCAAAAAGTGCTCTGGTCCGGAAGGGGGTAAATTCTTCCGGGGCTGAAGCGGTTAAAGAACGGGCTGGTGTGTCTAAAAAAATTCTTTTTTAAATACCTTTTATTACGCCATGCTGTGCAAGCCCAGTTTGGGTTGCTGGGGGTAGAATTATCTACTTCTTCTTTGGAACATCTTATGGCGGATCTGGATAATACAAAATTGGTGACTACTTTTTATAATGCATGACAAGATGCAGGACCCCTTTGCCTCCTCCTACGGGAAATGGCATGCTTACCTTCCAGATCTTAAGGATGAGGATTGGGAAGAGCTCATTGAAAATTTCTTGCAAGATGTTATTAGTACGGCTGATAAGTTCCCCCCATTTCAAATGTATCCATCAACTGCATTGTAAACCCCCTAAGCTTAATCGCATGGGATTGACGGAACAAGCTTGCTCTCTACAATGTGGGGAAGTGTCTGCTAATGTTTTAGATATGTTTTGGTCCTGTCCCCGAATATGTCCTCTCTGGGCTGAATTGTTTTATATGCTGAAAACTAATTTTGATCTGCAAGCACCAAAAACTCTGGAGGTTTGTCTACTTAGGGTTCTAGATAATTATGTTCCACTTACCTGTAACCGTAATACGTTTCGTTTGATATTTTTCTATGCCAAAAAGGCGCTTTTGTGTCATTGGGAGGATCCGGCTCCGCCCACATTCTCATATGTTTAACGCTTGATAAACCACCTAACTTTGTATAAACCTATTTACAAGGGACGTGCCTGTTCCAAAAAATTTACCAAAATATGGCAACCTTGGCTAGACAATTCGATCCCCCAGTGGCCGATCTGGCCTCTTCTCAATCATCTATCTAAAGTGGTCAGATATGTCTTCTAGCTGGACCTGAAGAGAGCACTGTGTGTGGTGTCTGTATGGGTTATGGATGTATGTGTGGTAGTTATGTTGTATTACCTTTTCTATTTCTTCGGTTATTGGCTGATACAGATTGCCCAGATATACTGCATAGTTGATCCCGCCTAACCCTATCATCGGTTGGGATGTGATATTTTATGGATGGTATAACATGTATTACCCTCTTTCTTACTATTACGGGGCTCTGCACAGCCGACATTATTGCCATCTCTTTGGTTTAGATGGAAATTGTTTTGCTCTGCTTTTGTATGTTAAAACTTAAACACCTTTAGAAAAAAAAAAAGCGTGCACCAGCACACGTGCACAGTTCCCCGATACGCATGCGTAGGTTCACACCCTATGCTGCAGGCAACAGACAATAAAATATGTCTTGCTAGGGTTTACCTTGAACTCACAAATGTGTGCACATTAATGAATGGACTATACAGATCACTTAGCACATGCTTTGGCCAGACAAGAGACTTATGCCCCGTACACACGATCGGAAATGCCGCCAGCAAAAGACCGATGTGAGCTATTGGTCGGAAAATGCGACCCTGTGTATGCTCCATCGGACTTTTGTTGGTGGAAATCCAGCCGGCAAAAGATTGAGAGCAGGTTCCCTATTTTTCGGTCGGAAAAAGTTCCCATCTGAAAAAGCGATCGTCTGTATGCAATTCGGATGCGCAAAAAATCACGCATGCTCGGAAACAACTAGACGCATGCTTGGAAGCATTGAACTTCATTTTCTCGGCTCATCGTAGTGTTGTACATCACCGCGTTCTTGACGGTCGAAAGTTCAGAGAACTCTTTTGTGACTGTGTGTATGCAAGACAAGCTTGAGTGGAATCCCGTCAGAAAAGCCATCATATCTTTTTCCGACCAAAATCCCGATCGCGTGTACGCGGCATAAGAACCTGGAGTCAAGCAATTAGCTTCACAGCCTAGGAACCAGCATCTTCTAAAGGGAGGCAACAAAGTACCCCCATCAAATCATTTTTTGCAGCGATTACCTTTTGTACCACCACCCCCTCCCTTTAGAATGTAAGCTCTACGAGTCGGGCCCTCCTGTACCTTTTGTATTGAACTGTACTGTAATTGTGTTGTTCCCCTTATACATTGTAAAGCGCTGCGTAAACTGTTGGCGCTATATAAATCTCGTATAATAATAATAATAAAAAGTATTTCTCTTATTAAAGGTTTCCATTGAATGAATGTCCTTTTTTTTCTGTGTGGCAGTGATGAGTGCTGCTGAATTTATTTTAACAAAGAAATATTTTTTCGATTAGATGTTTGTGATTAGCGCTGTGCTATGTAATGACATTACCATGATTTTGCCTCCAGTCTCTACTTGTTAAACTCATTACTGCTGACAATTCTGCCTCTTATTTTAATTAAATTATGATACAAACATTGATTTGTCTGTTCAGCTGACACCATCATGATAAAAACTTGCAACGGCAAACATGAGAAAATTTGTATAAGGGAGCAATTAGTAATAATCCTGCAGAGCCATGCTTGCTGGTCACTGTGGATAATCAACATTTGACATCCTGTCCCGCACTGTCGTCCAAAGTCAGTATAGAAGGACGCATGGTCAATGGTGGCACTGCATAAATCCAAATAAAATAATTATCCAGCACTCCTTAAACACTATGTATTAAGAGCAGATGTGCAACAGCTGTATTTACAAGTGGAAGCCACACTGCCTGATCAAGGTCCCCTACACCAGTGGTTCTCAACCCTGTCCTCAAGTACCCCCAACAGGCCATGTTTTGGGAATTTCCCTCAGATAAAATAGCTGTCCAAAATACCAAGCCATTGACTCTGATTTAAAGCACCTGTGCAAGATAAAGGAAAACCTGCAAACATGGCCTGTTGGGGGTACTTGAGGACAGGGTTGAGAACCACTGCCCTACATAGATGAGGCAGTGAGTTGATGCTATGGTTTAGTGCACTTGGTTCTTTGTCTTACCCAGAAGATCAAAATAAGTCAACCAGTCAGGCTTCAGCATGCATCAGGTCAGGGTATCCAGTATTGTTTATGCCCTACTTTTGTTTTTTTTTGCACAGAATGACCACAGACAGATTTACTAATGACATACTGCAGAGATCTGAACCAAGCCTTGGGATTTATGTGGGGTACAAGTGACCAGTGCTACATCCTGTTATCTCATAGAAAAGGACATGGACAGTACTGGGTAGTGCAGACATTTTCCTGTGCTCATAGTTCTCTGCCTAGCCAGGAAGACCCACAGGTCAAACAGTGTGCAGAGAGCAGGATTCAGCTGAACTGACAGTGTCTGTAGAAAGAGGCAGATCGTGGCCTGGCCGTATTGTACCTAAGCAGGAAGATGTTCAGGGAGGTTGCGAGCCCTCCCGCTTTCCCTCCTCTTCAGGAACCTTTTTCTGCCACTACTTCTGGCCCTACTCTACCAACTCGCAAAATGGGTGCCAGGACCTGAAATAGGCTCTGCCTGAGCCAAGATGGCTGCGAGAGTCGCATGCGGCAGCAGCATTTAATGGGATAGCATCCCCAGTGACCTAGGAAACCATAGAGGAAAATATGTTCCTTTTGACTTTCTCTCCAACTGCAGTGCCACTGCAGAAGAGCACCATCGGGAGTGGAGAAAATAGAATGCACTTGTCTACATGCAGGACACAGTAATGATGCTACAAAAGCTCTACATGGGCTACCAATATGAAAAAGCTTTTATATTAACTTTTAAGACATCATGAAGACTAAATCACAGCAATCAATCAGAAGCTTTTTGACTTCAGCAAAGTAATATCATATGATTTATGGCGGTGGAGCCTGCTTATGCTTGCAGACAGATGCAATTTGTGATAGCTCATGCACTTGATGGAACTCAAAGCCCTGGCCAGATCCTCCTGCAACAACATTGATCAAACTCCGCTTCTAGAACAATGGCAAGGTGCTCCATTCTGCATGGGGCACTGAAGGGAACTTGCCTCTTCTCCAATATCATAGTCTCCTTGATCTCACTTTGATAGATCACCATGGGCTTCTGGTTCTGTTCCTTTCTCCAGTTTACCATGCTGCTGTATCTGGGAACTGTTTGTGTGCCGCATGCCCTTGTGTTCTAGCAATGAATACAACTTATCTATACCTACAATATACTGCTCCCTCACTATTTTTGTTATAGATACCTCATTCTGTAGTATACCTTTACCCCCACCATGATGCTAGCAACTTTGAGCACACCAACTGCTATCTATTTCTTCCTGACTACAGAATGCAGGGACGACTCAGTGGATCCCATCTTTTTCCCTGTATGCCAATTACTCGGTTTCAGTATTTTTCAGTTTGTTTGCACCCCCCAAAAATTTTGAGCACCAGCCGCCACTGGTGCTGCACATAAACTATCCTACATGGACTCCCTGTTT
This sequence comes from Lithobates septentrionalis, assembly GCA_037952835.1. Taxonomy (NCBI): domain Eukaryota; kingdom Metazoa; phylum Chordata; class Amphibia; order Anura; family Ranidae; genus Lithobates; species Lithobates septentrionalis. The sequence continues at coordinate 4,317,246 of JBBDGP010001833.1, forward strand.
AAAGAGAGTATTTAACCACTTTCCGACCGCTGCACGCCGATATACATAGGCACAATGGCAGCGGTGGGCAAATGGGAGTACCTGTACGTCCCCTTTAAGTGGCAGGGATAGCAGGCGTGCCGCCACTGCATACAGCGTGACCGTGCCCGTGGGACAGACGGACTCGATGTCTGCCGGTCTCCCGGCGATCGTGTCATGAAGCCAAAGAACGGGGAAGTGCCTATGTAAACAAGGCATTTCCCCGTTCTGCCTTGTGTCATGACAGAGATCACTGCTTACTGTCATCGGGAGCAGTGATCGCTGTCATGTGACTGGAAGCCCATCCCCGCACAGTTAGAATCACTCCCTAGGACACACTTAACCCCTTCATTGCCCCCTAGTGGATAACCCCTTCACTGCCAGTGTCATTTACACAGTAATCAAGTTTGAAGACTGGAGATCACAGTCCACTAATCTGTTTTCAAAACCTAATATGCACTGATAATATTATCCAACTTTTCTTGTTTTTTTAAGCTCATCAGCTGTTGATATATTGGGACCAGCACTGGGCTATAGAAGGAGTACAGACGGCACGGAATACTTAGGAAGTCTCAGGCACAGATGCTCTGTGTACACGCAGCCCCCAGGAGCAACATTCCAACACACGTTCACTGTTATTTGGAGAGATAGACACAGTAATTCCTAAATTATTAATATAACTGCAAACAAGAAATAAAAAGTGTTATGTTTAATTAAAGTAAGAAAATAAATTGATTTCCCTGAGATACATCTGTTTATTCTGTAAAGCTGCAGAAAATAATCATTTGGATAAAATGATTTTTATTAAAAGGAAACATATTGTGTCATTATTGTAAAATTTACAGAAATGCTAAACAACAGGCATATATAAAAAGAAATGGAAAAGAAACTCACCGCCGAACAACCCGACAAGGTGGTGCAAGAATTTGGTGCTCAAAGTAGGACTCCTGTCTGTCGTAATCCACTGCAAATGGTTATGAAGGCTGTCCACAAGGGTTAGGAGTGTGTCTATGGGATGTTTGACCATTTCTTCCAGAAGCGCATTTGTACGGTCAGGCATTGATGTTGGACACGAAGGCCTGGCTCGCCGTCTCTGCACTAACTCATCCTAAAGATGTTCTATCCGGATGAGGTCAGCGAGTTTGAGGTGGAGGAACTTGACTGACCTCAACCTGATAGAACACCTTTGGGATGAATTAGAGTGGAAACTGCAAGCCAGGCCTTCTCGTCCAACATCAGTGCCTGGCCTCGCAAATGCGCTTCTGGAAGAATGGTCAAATATTCCCATAGACACACTCCTAAACCTTGTGGACAGCCTTCCCAGAAGAGTTGAAGCTGTTATAGCTGCAAAGGGTGGGCCAACTCCATACAGGCATACCCCACTTTTAAGTACACAATGGGGATTATTTACTAAAACTGGAAAGTGCAAAATGAGGCTCATTTCTGCATAGAAACCAATGAGCTTCTAACCCCAGCTTGTTCAATTAAGCTTTGGTAATAAAACCTGGAAGCTCATTGGTTTCTATGCAGAAGTGAGCCTGATTTTGCACTTTCCAGCTTTAGTAAATAAACCCCATTGTGTACTTAAAAGTGGGGTATGCCTGTATTGAACCCTACGGACCAATGCCCCGTACACACGGTCGGATTTTCCAATGGAAAATGTGTGATAGGACCTTGTTGTCGGAAATTCCGACCGTGTGTAGGCTCCATCACACATTTTCCATCGGATTTTCCGACACACAAAGTTTGAGAGCAGGCTATAAAATTTTCCAACAACAAAATCCGTTGTCGGAAATTCCGATTGTGTGTATACAAATCCGACGCACAAAGTGCCACGCATGCTCAGAACAAATTAAGAGACGAAAGCTATTGGCTACTGCCCTGTTTATAGTCCCGACGTACGTGTTTTACGTCACTGCGTTCAGAACGATCGGATTTTCCAATAACTTTGTGTGACCGTGTGTATGCAAGACAAGTTTGAGCCAACATCCGTCGGAAAAAAATCCATGGATTTTGTTGTCGGAATGTCCGAACAATGTCCGATCGTGTGCACAGGGCATAAGACTGGGATACCATTAAAGTTCATGTGTGTGTAAAGGCAGGCATCCCAATACTTTTGGTAATATAGTGTATAATAAAGCTTCTTCTATTGGGGGAGAAATTTTGAATTTTGGGTCTAGCTATTTTGATTTTGGATTTGAGTGGATGGGTATTTTTCTGTGAGCCTTATACTTCCCTTTTGTTTGCAATTTGCCTTAAGTCCTATTACTTTAGTTCACACCACCTCTCTGTGGGGTTGTACTCCGAAAAAAGTAGGAGAATCTGTATTTTTTAATTATTGGAGTGTGTTGCAGCACACTACATTTCATAAAGATGAATGAAATGCTATTTTATGACATTTTAATAAACTTACAAAAAAAAAGGAAAAAGTGTGATGATCATTACAATGCATTGCTTCTTTATACTGCTGCTATGAACGGCCCCCCAAACTCTTTTATAGGCAGCACCCCCTGTGCAGCTTTCTAAAATAATACGTTTTCATTGTAACAAAAGCCTAATTGGACCCTTAAAGCAGAACTAAACCTAACATATTAACCGCTTGCCGACCAGCCGCCGCAGTTGCACTGCGGCAGCATGGCACAGCTGTGCGGATCGCCGTCATGTTACATTGCTTTTTATTGTGGCCACTAGGGGCGCGCACGCGCGCGCTGCTCGCACCCGGAGCCGATCGCTCGTGACACAGCGAGAACCGGGATCTCTGTGTGTAAACACACAGAGATCCTGGTTCTCTGAGGGGAGAAGAGACTTGATCGTGTGTTCATACAAAGTATGAACACCAATCTATCTCTTCCCCTAGCAAGTCCCATCCCCCCCTTCATTTAGAACACGTAGCAGGGAACACAATTAACCCCTTGATTGCCCCCTAGTGTTAACCCCTTCAATGCCAGTGACATTTTTACAGTAATCAATGCATTTTTATAGCACTGATCGCTGTATAAATGACAATGGTCCCGAAAATGTGTCAAAAGTGTCCGATGTGTCCGCCATAATGTCACAGTCACGATAAAAATCGCAGATCGCCATTACTAGTAAAAAAAAAAAAATAATAATAATAAAAATGCTATAAATCTATCCCCTATTTTGTAGACGCTATAACTTTTGCACAAACCAATCAACATACACTTATTGCGATTTTTATTACCAAAAATATGTAGAAGAATACATATCGACCTAAACTGAGAAAAAATTAGCTTTTTGGAAAAAAAAAAAAAAAATGGCGATATTTATTATAGCATAAAGTACAAAATATTGTGTTTTTTTCAAAATTGTCGCTCTTTTTTTGTTTATAGCGCAAAAAATAAAAACCGCAGAGGTGATCAAATACCACCAAAGAAATCTCTATTTGTGGGAACAAAAGGACGTCAATTTTGTTTGGGTACAGAGTTGCACGACCGCACAATTGTCAGTTAAAGCGACGCAGTGCCGAATTGCAAAAAATGGCCCGGTCATTGAGCAGCCAAATCTTGGGGGGCTGAAGTGCTTAAAAACTGCAAGCGGACAACTCTTTATTGCAGAATAGACAAACTGGGATGGTTTACTAAAACTGGAGAGTGCAAAATCTGCATGCAGCTCTGCATGGTAGCCAATTAGCTTCTTCTAATTAGCCTGTTCAATTAAGCTTTGACAAAAAAAAGTAAAAGCCGATTGGCTACTATGCAGAGCTACACCAGATTTTGCGCTCTCCAGTTTTAGTAAATCAACCCCACTATGTCTCTTCTGCAAAAGCCTAGGTTACATAGTTGGTAAGGTAGAATAAAAACACTAGTCCATCCAGTTCAACCTGTGTAGGTGTATGTGTGTTCATGTCAATAACCATTTCCCATATCTCTGTATATTGTGTTCACTAAGATGCTCATCCAAGAGTCATTAAAACTATCAATGCTTCCCACTGACACCAGCAGTTGTGGAAAGGAGTTCCACATCCTTGACGCCCTGACAGCGAAAAATTCCCTAGGCAGCTTAAGTTTAAAGTGGCTGTATACGTTCAATGTTTTTTTGTTTTTTTTTTAACAACAAACATACTTACCTGCTTTATGCAATAGTTTTGCACAAAATAGCCCCGATCCTCCTCCTCTGTGGTCCCCCGCCGGTGCTCCAGGTCCCTCCTTTTCATCAGGTGCCCCCATGGAAAGCCGCTTCCATGGGGGCACCCATGTGGGCTTACTTGCCAGTAACGCTGCTGGGTCCATTGACACATTTGGCCTGGCCCCCTGCGTTTGATTGACAGCAACGGGAGCCAATGGCTTTTTCCTGCTATCAATATGTCCAATGAGGAGAGCGAAAGCAGCTGGAGCCACTGCGTTCATGCACATCGCTGGATTGGATCGGGGGGGGGGGGGGGGGGCTGCAGCACAGACGGTTTTTCAACATAATTCATAGAATGCATTAAGGTGAAAAACCTTAAGGCTTTACAACCACTTTAAATCGCTTCTCATCCAATTTCATTGAGTGGCCCGTGTCTTCTTACACTCCCTGAGACTGAATGCTGGGATCTCCATTGAGGTATATGTATATTGCTGTCATATCTCCTCTCAAGGTTCACATCTGTGCAGGTGGTTTCCGCTGCGGGTCCATAAACTGTTTCCACAGCCGAAAAAACCTGCACTTGCAATTCCCATGTGGGCTGCGATTCCAAAAATGGAGCAGGGACCCTGTGATTTATTTAAATAAATGAGTTGCCGTACCCATGCAAGACGCAGCTCGCAGAGCCACATCAGTGAGAAACTAGGCCTAAGACACACTTACCTGCTGCTTAGCTTACATTCTCGAGCATAGCTGTCCACAATAAGTTACAAATGTGGTATAAATGAATGTGTGCACAGGTAAGTGAGTTCCAAAGTGGGAGATGATACAGATGAAGTGCTAGAAAGCTCCCTGGGGCATGGATGGTGGAAGGATGAACCACAGTGTCAGAGTGGTAATCTGTGTGTGAAGACCCTTACCAGAAAAGGTGGACCCCCTCCAGCGCAGGGTCATTTGAGCAGACAGATTACCCTCTGTGGGGGACTGTAGGACCTTCTGATGTCTGGTGTCTCTGGTTCACTTCAAATGATGGATGGAGGTGTCATACAAGGATACGGATATAACCCGAAACAATAACTTGTCTGGCTCTGAAATGAAACCCACTCGGGCTCCAGGCCCCGAGGGGAAAAGCGAGAAGACAAGGGACGCTAATCGTGTAGTAAAATCGAAAGCGCTTTATTAATAAAACATGCGGATAACCCGCAAATGACATGTACAAACAAATGGTAAAAAGCCGGCTAGACAAACGAAAAAAACAAAACACCCGCGGATGTCTAGCTGGCTTTTTACCATTCGTTTGTACATGTCATTTGCGGGTTATCCGCATGTTTTATTAATAAAGCGCTTTCGATTTTACTACACGATTAGCGTCCCTTGTCTTCTCACTTTTCCCCTCGGGGCCTGGAGCCCGAGTGGGTTTCATTTCAGAGCCAGACAAGTAATCGTTTCGAGTTATATCTGTATCCTTGTATGACACCTCCATCCATAATTTGAAGTGAACCAGAGACCGGAGACACCAGACATCAGAAGGTCCTACAGTCCCCCACAGAGGGTAATCTGTCTGCTCAAATGACCCTGCGCTGGAGGGGGTCCACCTTTTCTGGTAAGGGTCTTCACACACAGATTACCACTCTGACACTGTGGTTCATCCTTCCACCATCCATGCCCCAGGGAGCTTTCTAGCACTTCATCTGTATCATCTCCCACTTTGGAACTCACTTACCTGTGCACACATTCATTTATACCACATTTGCAACTTATTGTGGACATTATTATATGTTTGATTCATTGCACTTTGGGATGTGGATGCATTTTTTTCACGTTATAATTTACTGTTCACTATATTGCATTTAGACATTTGTGCATTTATGATCCTCCATATGAATATCATATTTGTTTATAGCGCAACTTTATTTATTACTTTTTGAGGTTTTTATACCATAGCGATATTAGATGGTTTTTGGTTGCTGCTTTTATATACAATCTATCGCGGTATTTTTTTCTTCCTTCTTTTTCTTTTTTATTTATACTCCAGCTGTGCCAGAATGACTGACTCCTACGTGCTTGTATGGGATGATGCCATCCCCAGCTGGCCAATCAAGAGGCTGAAAATCCAGCACCTGGAAGTAGCCAGGGAAGAAGATGACTTCAGCCAGCAAGGGTTGTAACCATCACATCTTTGGAAGTTGGAGGTGAGTATTTTGCAGAGTTTAGTTCTGCTTTAAATTCAATGTCAAAAATACAACGCTTGTGTAATACCACCTGACAGCCAGTAGATGGCACAATGGCTACAGTTACTCCAGGTTAGGTTTAGTCTAATTGTGATCGAAATCTCACCTGATAAAACCATATCTGCATGTTACAGAACTCATTGATAAGCCGACTGAGACGCTAAATTGTAGCAAAGCAATATATCTATAGTCAACACTTGTTTTTTCGTTTCGGACTGGGGAATGTTTTTTTTTTTTTTTTTTGTGGTGTCCTATCAGGGCATTTTCATGTCTCCTTCCATTCCAGAGTTACAACAGAGTGCTCTCCAAAGTGTGGGGAAGTCCTATGTAAGACAACTGTCCTGTACTGGTGTCTCCAATGGATGATTCCCTCTCAGCTCCTGTTCCTGTGACCATCATAACATTTTGGACTATCACTTTTCGGTCACCGACACCAGGAAAAACAGAGATGTGGATCCCCCAAGTAGAAACATTGGCAATATAAAAAAATAAATAAAAAAAAACAGAGGTTCTAATCCTGCCCTACTCTACCCATAACTTAAAAAAAGGGTGTTTGCATTTTGGCTAAATGCACACTAAAGCCCCGTACCCACGATCGGACTTTCCGACAACAAAACTGTGGAATTTTGTCCGAAGGGCGTTGGCCCAAACTTGTCTTGCATACACACGGTCACACAAATGTTGGCCAACAATTACGAACGTAGTACTACGTGGTTTTTCAGCTCTTTAGCGACACCCTTTGGGCTCCTTCAGCTAATTTCGTGTTAGTAGAAGTTTGGAGATTTCATAATTTGCCACGTCACGAATGTCAATTCTCCATTACAAACGCTAGTTTACAGGACCGACCGCTTCTGCTTCCGAGCATGCGTGTTTGTAATTTGGACTTTTGTTCGACGGACTTGTGTACCCACGAGCAGAATGTCCGACAACACACATTTGTTGTCGGAAAATTTGAGAACCTGCTAGCCAACATTTGTTGGCAGAAGGTCCGACAACAATTGTCCAATGGAGCGTACAAACGGTCAAACTTACCGCCAACAACCTCACATCCAACATTTCTCATCAGAAAGTCCGATCGTGTGTACGGGGCTTTAGAAGTAGAGTAAAAGAATGCCTGATGGGGCAGAAGAACATGGAGGAAAAGGGTGCCTTTTGTTTACATCTGGGATGGAAGTTTCAATTAGACGATCTTTCTGTTACAATATTTTTTTTGTGATTCAACAAGAGCAGAAATAAGCGCATAAATGCCCAGGCAGGGGGCATTTAAAAACATAGGAGCTTCTAAAAAGAATCATATACATTGTAGCTAATATTAGGTAACACTGGGTCACAGGGATGGAAACTGATATCTAACAATAGGGAAAATCGTGACCCTAGGACAGGGTTGCCGGCATCTAAGGAATGACCTACCCGAGGGAGCAAGCCCCTGGGAGGAATACAGGTACCCAAAGACATGGGTAGGAAGAAACCAGAGGGGGAAGAAGAAGAAAGCAAGTAGAAGAAGAAAAGGTGGTCAGGAAGAAGAGAGGAAAAGGAGGAAAGAACTTCTCGGACTCAAAAGCATAGCAGGTGGCATAGATCACAATTTTGAAAGCAGCTGTCACTCCACCCAGGGTAGGCATGGGCAACCCAGGTGGGGACCCACTACCACTTCAGAAGGACCTTATACACATTCTCAAGCGTATTTGTGTTGAAAGAACATTTGGCAATCGTTGTCCATGCCTTACTCCAGTCCGCAAGATCTATGGAAGTCTGGAGGTCCCAATGAGACATATAGGTGAGGGATCCTGAAGACGGTTGGACGGGAGGAACCCAGGGTGTGTTGGCACGTGTGCTCAAAGTCTTTCAGAATGGATAGGTAAATATGTGACGGAGAGCACAGATCCAATGCTGAAGAAGTACAAATATTCCTTTAGTAGGAAACTATTAATAATTACTCATGCGCTGCTAAGAGAGTGAATAAAATGTGCCAAAAAATATATTAAATGCCAAACTGCTGCTACCACTAATCAAAGTGCACGCAATCACTTTAAAAAGAACAAAATTAAATAAAACAGTGTTGTGCTGTTCTAAAAAAAAACAACAGAAAATTGATTAAAACTCTATATACAGTATATCACAAACAATATGATTGGGTTTATCAAATAATCACTCCTTAGTGCAAATACCAATAAATTGAAAAACAGACAATATAAGTGCAGTATAATTAAGAATAGTTCAACAAAACACCATAGTGAAATGTATCAACCACCAAACAAAAATGATTACTTATTCCCAAATGCTAGTGAGAGTGGAAATTCACTATAATATTAGGTGATATTGTAAAATGTCCATCAATCAACAGTTGTGTGGTATTCCAATCAGCAAAAAAACAATCCTTGCTCCCAGGTGCTTGTATTAGTGACCGTTCCTCTTAAAAGTCCAACCACCATCTATTCACCTGTGTGCACTACGTGGTCACCATCATGTCTTGACCTTAAAGGTCAATAATCACAGTTTGGTTATTCAAATAGGGTTATTTCAGTCTATATACCCTCTGGTCCTCCTCTACATATAGGTCCCCTATTCCAGGGAAATGGCTCCTTTCTCCAAGAGTTATTTAAATAAAAAGAAAACTTCTAATTGTGCAGTATGTCAAAACCTTCTATCTTTATTAAAATTAATTTCTATATACACTCTCATTTTGAACGTCTTGTAAAAATAGCATCAATCTGAATAACTCTGCAGTGAATACAGCTCACCATTCTCTCACCATTTTTTGGGTCTCTGAGACACTGGAACTGACGTCACAGGCTTCTCCCAACACGTTGCATCACTAGTCACGTGACTTCCTCAGGGTGACGTCCTCAGTCAATTGGGTATATATTGTGGTTTTTTTTTGGTTTTTTTGCATTAAAGTTCATTAACGTGTACACCTCTCTTTGCATCCATCAGATCCCTTTTAACCAAATAGAGACACTACCGAATCACTTGACTGAGTCATAGAGCATCAGTTAAAATGATGATTCTGCTCAAGATTCTGTATTGTTTCCTGACTTTACCGGTACCTATTCCCCTGATGCAGATTCAGAAACTTCAGGCAGATCTTTCGAACTTTGTATGGAACCATAAACAACACAGGATGGCTCACTCGGTCCTTTGCCTCTCAGAATGAGGGGAGTTTAGCTTTCCCTAACTTCATAAACTATTATTATGCAGCACAACTGAGGGCCATAGCATCTTGGGCTATAATGCTGGCGTATATCCCCTGGACTAAAATAGCTAAATTATAGCTAGCCTCTATTCACCCGAATAACCTATTGTGGAATACTGATGCTGAAATACCTTCTGCCTCTCTATTGCACACTATGGCCTTACTGCGCAATATTTGGCGAAAGTTAAAACAAACACACCTCCTCCAATCTGAAGCTTCTTTACTGACAGCCTTCCCTTACAATCCTAAGTTGCTGGATAGTCTTACTCAGCAAAATGATTTCCCCATGGCTGATGAGGAACCTCTTTCACTATGGCCACCTAGTGAACAATGTAACACGTACGCTACGGTCCTTTAAGGAACTCAGAGAAGCATGACCTGCCCCATGGAGCTTTTTTTTTGGCTATTTCCAAATATGTCACTATGCACATCTTTCGCATCTAACCTTCGGTTTTCCAAATTGTCCCCATTAGAGCAATTAACCCTTTCTGGCTTGTCGCAAAAAAGCTTAGTCTCGGATATATGTAAACTATTAAATACATATAATATTGACTCTTAGAACAAACATAGTTATATGCTGAAATGGGAACAGGCTCTTGGGGAAGAGCTCTCCACTGAACAGTGGCAGATCATATGGCCCGATCAGCCAAAAGCTCTATTTGTACTCTTTATAAGGAAAATGCATACAAAGTGCAATTTTTTTTGGTACATGTCCCCCACTTGCCTACATGCTATATACCCATCAGTTTCGGATCATTGCTGGAGGTGTCGTAGAGACCATGGCACTTTGCTTCATATCTATTGGCAAAAGATCTCCTCCACCAACTATTCAATGTAGATATTCCCCTCCACCCAAAAAAAATTACTTTTAGGGCTACTCCACCCCAAATTACCTAGACTAGCCCAGAAACTGACCAGTCACATCATAACGGTGGCCAGATGTTTGATAGCCCTCCCATGGAAAAGGCAAACACCGCCAACTTCGACCGGAGTCTATGCTAGGATCAAAGATGTAGAAATCATAGAGTCCCTAAAGGTTTGTCTGGCTGATAAGATAGACTGACACTGGGCAGTTTGGGAACCCTGGCATCTCAGAGAAGATCCTCCATGAGCTTCTATAGACCTTTCTCCGCTTGTGGTCATGACTCTCTTTATACCCAGGAGTGACAAGCTCTATCCTCCTATCCTTTCTGTCTCTTCCTTACTTTCATTTCCCTCTTTTTTCTTTTCCTCCCTGCTTTTTGGATCTCTTACCGTGCCTTGAAAAAGCATGCATACCCCATGAAGTTTTCCACATTTTGTTGTGTTACAACCAAAAATGTAAATGTACCGCACCCTCCTTGTCCCCTCCGAGGCAGCTAAAATTGAAGTATTGGCATACAACACGCACGTGCTATTTGCACCCGAGTTTTAGGTTGAAAAAGTGAGTGTTATACGCCAATAAATACAGTATTTTATTGGGACTTTATGTGATAGACCAACACAAAGGGGCACATAATTGTAAAGTGGAAGGAAAATGATAAATGGTTTTCAAATTTTTTTACAAATAAATATGTGAAATGTGTAGGGTACATTTGTATTCAGCCCCCCTGAGTCAATACTTTGTAGAACCACCTTTCACTGCAATTATAGCTGCAAGTCTTTTGGGGTTTGCCTCTACCAGCTTTGCACATCTAGAGAGTGAAATTTTTGCCCATTCTTCTTTGCAAAATAGCTCAAACTCTGTCAGATTGGATGGAGAGCGTCTGTGAACAGCAATTTTCAAGTCTTGCCACAGATTCTCAATACTCCTGCACATACATGAATGGACCCAATAGTGACTGTCCCACCTTGCATATGTGGATATTCCTCGATAGCCTTGCTGCCCTCTATGACTGGGGTTGTCCTGCAGAACTGCAGAAAGGAATAAAAGGAAGAGGGCACACTGGCCTAGTGCATTATCCAACTGATATTCGTTAAAAATAGGTAACGATAAATATACTCACAAAACAAAGGTGATAAAAGCACTCCTCAAGCCACAACATGTGACTAGACACTCCCAGATAGCCTGGAACCACCAGCGTAGGGGGAGGAAACCTAGCCTAGGTTCCTGCTGGCTGATGCATTTCGAAAGAAGATCCTTCTTCAGAGCCTTTATTTGTTTTTTGGATATGTATAATAGCAAAAAGTAAAAAAATATTGTTTTTTTTCAAAATTGTCAGTCTTTTTGTTTATAGCGCAAAAAATAAAAAGCGCAGAGGTGATCAAATACCACCAAAAGAACAAAATAAAGCTCTATTTGTGGGAAAAAAAGGACATCAATTTTATTTGTGTACAGCGTCACACAACCGTGCAATTGTCAGTTAAAATAACGCAGTGCCTTATCGCAAAAAATGGGTTTTAAGGGGGTAAATCCTTCCAGGGCTGAAGTTGTTAAACTTGTAAACAAAAAGTGCCAGAAGAGGCCTGGTTAGGAAGCGAAGGTTAAAATTGTTGTACATGGGATGAATGGGTAACTGAATAAACGCATAATAATATCCTGTAATAGACCTCTGATACTTTATAGATATGCCCACTTCGAGGATAATAATCTTCAGAACTACCATTGGCAATACGAACTAGTGTCCCCATTGGAAGATTCCCCCTCAATTTCTGTTATGGAGACAACTCAAAATTTGGGATTTTCTTTAATTTTCACACTTGACGATTAATGGTAAACAGGACAAATAGAAACTCTCCTTAAAAGTGGCACGTGCCGGAAATGTAACTCTCCCATTGGTTGTGCTCTCAACCAAACTGTCAAACCATCCAATGGCTGGCGTCATAACTGATCACATGTGCAGCATCATGGCAGTTGTAGATTAAACAGAGGCAAACATGGCCGCTGCCTTGGCTGAAAAGGATAGGGGGGCTTACATCGAGCGCCAAACGCGTCTAAATGCGTCTAAACGCGGTAACTCGCATTTAGCCGCGTTTTGTTTACAGGTGTTTTTCATTATTGGCTATTTTGAAAAAATATATATATAAACGCGGCATGTAAACGTGGCAAAATTGAAATTTTTAACGTGGGTTACTATCTGTCAAGTTAAATCGTTCAGAAGATGTTGTCAAAACATCTCGTGTACATTAAGTCTAATGCCCTGTACACACGGTCGGACATTGATCGGACATTCCGACAACAAAATCCTAGGATTTTTTCCGATGGGCGTTGGCTCAAACTTGTCTTGCATACACACGGTCACACAAAGTTGTCATAAAATCCGATCGTTCTGAACGTGGTGACGTAAAACACGTACGTCGGGACCATAAACGGGGCAGTAGCCAACAACTTTCGTCTCTTAATTTATTCTGAGCATGCGTGGCACCTTGTGCGTCAGATTTGTGTACACACGATCGGAATTTCAGGCAACGGATTTTGTTTTCGGAAAATTTTATAGCCTGCTCTCAAACTTTGTGTGTCGGAAATTCCTATGGAAAATGTGTGATGGAGCATACACACGGTTGGAATTTCCGACAACAAGGTCCTATCACACATTTTCCATCGGAAAATCCGACCGTGTGTACGGGGCATTACAGGGGCACAGACAGCAATAAAAATAAATAAACCAGAAAATTCAGTGCTATCAAGCTAAAGGTATAGCTCTTTTCACTCTATCCAAAACAAAAACAAAAAAAACTAAGAGATTGGAGTCGCCATTGCTGGCTACTGTTTGGGGATTGTACTGTCACTGTCCTGGAACAAGCACTCAGCCAGTGAAGTGTTAAGACACCTTAAACTAAAGGCAAAACTTTTTTTTCAGTTTTGGATAGAGTAGAGATAGATTAAAGCCCCTGTCAGTTTTTATTGCTGTCTGTGCCCCAGTTAAGGATATTCACCCTCTCTATTTGTCACGTTTACCATTATCTGTAAAAGTGAAAGTAAAAAAATAATCCCAGAATTTTGGGTTGTATTTAGAAAAGTATTGGGGTCACTAGTTCTGGTGACCTAGGGGTCCCCAAGGAATTCCCTTAATTTACAGGGATTTCCTCTCACTTCCTGCTTGGCTATGTGACAGGAAGTGACGTTAAATCGTTGCTGTTGCCATCAGATGGCGAAAATGAATGGACAGGGGTACTACTCTGCCTTGCTCTATCCAAAATTCAAATAACATTTTGCCTATAGTTCTACTTTAAATCATAAAAGTACTAGCCACTTTCAAATTTCCATTTCTATATATTATAGCAACACTATTTTAACAGACATAAAAGTATGTAATCTTTACCTTCTATTGTGTAAATTACTGTGAAAGTACATCTAATGTCCACATTTTGCTTTCAATCTGGGCAGAAAACTGCCGGGTTTTCTTTTTGTTTTTGGTCATTGGGACCATTTCCCCTTACTTTTTGTTCTGAACACAAAACAGGAAGTTATGGGAAATCTCTCCAAAACATCCACGCTGAAAAATGTCACCCCTATTCCTGTTTGTGACAACACAAAACGTTCTATTTTCTCTCACTTTCAGTACCGGTAACAATGGGTCACCAGGAAAATTGGGCAAATATAACTAGCAGGGACACAGACGGCAACAAAACCTTGGCAGGGGTCCTAATTCCTCTGCACTCTATGGTTTTTGATACACTTTATAAACTGCAGTTCTAGGCAACAAGTAAAACAAATTGGTTAACTGTTAGCGCTAGCTATACTCTGCTTACAAGAGAAATATGGAGGCTGCCATTACTTACCGCTTTTTCAGAAAAGGCTTGTTGTCCCTTCAGTGAAGTCAGGACCTGCACTTGAGGCCCTCTACATCACGCAAGTTGACCACCATTGTGTTCTAACACTTCACTCTATCCAAAACTGGTGGTGGAAAAGGAAAAATCTACTTGTATTATACAAGGGCTGAACTGAAAGTAATGCAAACGTGGGTGTAACTTTTTTAATAACTTACCTAGGTCATTTAAATTTCAAATGTTGGTAGAGCAGCTATTCCTCTCTAGTAACTCTTCTCCTTTTTTCTTTTTCATTGCCGGTAAATAATGGATTCCAAGCAGAAGCAATATGCTCTGATTGAATTCCTGATGAAGGAGGGAAACAGGCCGTCCATCATCCACAGAAGGCTACAGAGTGTTTATGGAGATGACACCATTTAAACGTCTCCATCCGTCTGTGCACCACTGCTCTGATCAATGGTGCCATCTCCATAAACACTCTGTAGCCTTCTGTGGATGATGGACGGTCTTCATCAGGAATTCAATGACGGCACCTTACGTCTGCCTGAAATCTTTTATTTACCTGCAATGAAAAAGAGGAGAGTTACTATGGAGCAGGGGTAGGCAACATTTGAAAGGCCGAGATCTACCTGGACAACAAAGAAGAGATCGATGGAAAAGGACCTGGGGGTCCTAGTAGATGACAGGCTCAGCAATGGCATGCAATGCCAAGCTGCTGCTAACAAAGCAAACAGAATATCGGCATGCATTAAAAAGGGGATTAATTCCAGAGATAAAACGATAATTCTCCCGCTCTACAAGACTCTGGTCCGGCCGCACCTAGAGTATGCTGTCCAGTTCTGGAAATCAGTCCTCAGGAGGGATGTACTGGAAATGGAGCGAGTACAAAGAAGGGCAACTAAGTGAATAAAGGGTCTGGAGGATCTTAGTTATGAGGAAAGGTTGCGAGCACTGGACTTATTCTCTCTGGAGAAGAGACGTTTGAGAGGGGATATGATTTCAATTTATAAATACCGTACTGGTGACCCCACAATAGGGATAAAACGTTTTCGCGGAAGGGAGTTTAACAAGACACGTAGCCACTCATTAAAATTAGAAGAAAAGAGGTTTAACCTTAAACTACATAGAGGGTTCTTTACTGTAAGAGCGGCAGAGATGAGGAATTCCCTTCCACAGGCGGTGGTCTCAGTGGGGGGTTTCAACAAACTATTAGATAAGCACCTGAACGACCACAACATACAGGGATATACAATGTAATACTGACATATAATCACACACATAGGTTGGACTTGATGGACTTGTGTCTTTTTTCGACCTCACCTACTATGTAACGATCAAAAGGTCCCTGGGTGCGGTGCCCTTTTCTGTTTTTTTTTTTAACAAGTTAACTAGCAAGACCCCAATAAAAAGTAAAGAGGAGGACGGCACGGAGAAAATATAATAATCCTAATGTCACAGTAAAAATATAAATGTAGCCTCCCTTAAAAGTTAGCTTCAGCCAGAAAACCGGCATTCACTTTCATTCACAATTTTTTCATGTCTGGGGAGTAATTCGTTACCCCCTCAAGTCTAATGCAGGAGTCCATCATGAAGGCAGAACATCTGGTATTGAAGGCTGACTTGCTTGGTTCGTTTCAGGCCTGGCTTGGGGCCTAAGGGGGGGCACATCATTGGGGATATCAGGAGGGCACACCACCGGGGGGGCACAGCACTGGGGGTATCAGGCGGGCACAAAAGTTGTTACCTCATGCACAGCAGTGCAAACTACTGTGGCAGTTTTAACTCTTCTAGTGCTCACCCCAGCCAGCCCTCCTCTCTCGTCCATCCCACATAATGTCATCCATAAGCGCTTTGATGGACTGAAGAGGAGGGCCGGAGGAGATCAGCACAATACACTCCAGGGAGGAGCTTGGGTGCTTTCAGACAAGAGCTCAAACCCGCCCGCTGTCATAAGCAGCAGAAGCTTTCCCCCCCTGCAGCCTGAACCCGCCCGCTGTCATGGGCAGCAAATGCTTTCTCTGCCCGCAGCCTGAACCCGCCCGCTGTCATGGGCAGCATAGGCTTTCTCTGCCCGCAGCCTGAACCCGCCCGCTGTCATGGGCGGCAAAGGCTTTCCTCTCCACAGCTACCTACCAGCTGTAGAGGCAGCAGAGGCTTTCCCCGCCCCACGTAAGCAAAGGGTGTGCTGCGGGGGCAGGGAATAACCTTTGCTGCCTTTTGACAGGTTCCCAGCAGCCCACTACCTCCTTCCTCAGTTCTGCCAGTTGTGGGTCGGTGAGGCAGGGACAAGATCGCAATCTACCAGTCACCTGCCCGCAGTCGACGGGTTGCCGACCCGGGCTATAGAGGAAGATTTAGTCTACCAACATGTGAAATTTGAACCACCTATGTAAGTTAATAAAAACATTTCTGGTCACTTTTGCATTACTTTTGAAACAGACTTTGCAGTATATCCACTTCATGGCCAGTTGCTATAGCTTTTTGCTATACGGCACTGCGCTACTTTAATCGACAATTACGCGGTCGTGCAACACTGTCCATAAATTAAATGTACGTCATTTCTTTTCGCCACAATAAGAGCTTTCTTTTGGTGGTATTTGATCACCTCTGGGTTTTTATTATTTTGCGCTATAAATAAAAAAAGATCGACAATTTTTCCAAAAAAAAAAATACTTTTTTTTTTACTTTACTATAAAACATATCCAATAAAAAAATCTAAAATAATCAAATTTAGGCCAATACGTATTCTGTTAAATTTTTTTTATGTATTAAAAAAAAATCCCAATAAGCATATACTGATTGGTTTGCGCAAAAGTTAAAGCGTCTAAAACTATGTTATATATACTGGAATTGTTATTTATGTTTTATATAAGTAATGGTGGCAATCTACGATTTATAGGGGGACTGCAATATTGCGGCGAACAGTCTGACACTGACAGTTTGTGGAAACCAGTAACACTAATACAGAGATCAGTGCAAAAAATATGCTCTGTCACTGTACTAAATACACTGGCTGGGAAGAGGTTAAACATCTAGGGCGATCAAAGGGTTAAATGTGTGCCTAACCAGTGTTTACTAAGTGGCGCTTTTACTAAGGGATGTGCTGGATTTTATTTCCTGATTTGCAGGGAAACAAAATCCAGCACATCTCCGCTGACAGGACTGAGCTCTGCCTCGTTTTTCATAGGCAGAGCTCCGTCCTGTGTCTCTCCTCGCCAATCAACGGGTGCCGGCACCCATTGATCGGCATTTGCTGTGACTAATCACAGCACAAGCAACGCACCAGTGGCGTGCGTGCGCGCCCCCTATGCGGAAGGGCAGAATCACATACAGTATATATAAATGATTCTGCACAGAATGGCCTTCCTGTAGCAGTAAATCTGCTATAGGGCGGTCGGCAAGTAAATATACATAAAACACAAAGGGATACACTATGGTTTTTAGGTTCCCTTCGAATGAAACACAAAGAAAGGCCAACACAGTGCAAGTACAAGGTAAATCCGTTTTATTTTCTCAGGACAACTGTTCATATATACATTTAATAAAAACAAGAAAGGAGTCAGTTTAACAAAAGAAAAACATTCCCCGACTAACAAGACAGAATTGCTGAACACACAGAACTTTGCTGTATTGAGGCTGTGTAGATCATAGAGAATAAGAAGTCCTCTAAAGCACATACTGTCACACTGATAGGATGGTGAGGACTCCGGGAAGACGTCAGTTTTCCTAGTCAGATGTTTAGACTATGGTGGACTATATTTCTATATAAGGCAATCTTCAACTACTCTTAAGGTAATCCCTTCCGCTAGGATTAGAGGAGTACACTCAGGTGATGGATGGTTGCCCAAGTGCTATAATCTTTCTGAAGGAAGTTGTGATCTAGCATTGTCGAATGGCAGGGCTTATGTCCAAGTCAGAAAAGTTGAGGCTTAAACAATCTGGATTCATTGCACTGGTTGGAGGTCCTGAACATTTTGGGTGGTTTTAATGTTTTATCAGGAACCATGATGACAAGTTTTCTTTAAGGATGAATGTAAAACAGACATCTCTAATGGCAATACAAAATCCAAGAACAGTTTAGATCAAAATGTGTCAACCACCATTTTTGTTTTTACCTGTGTGGCTACAATAAAATCCAGCATGGCCTGATGATTGCTGGTCTCAGCATGCCTGGTCAACTTGAGGCCCTTTCTTTGAGTCTCAGTATCTGCCCGCAGCTATTAAAATTTAAACTTTGAGCATATCCGAATAAAGAACAATAAATCCCACCATGGACTGTCAAATCTAGGTCTTTCCTCCTCCAAGTTGCTCCCGGGGCACCTTTAACCATAATAAAAATGAGGCAGCTTCTTTGGACCCACCAATGGGGTTCCAAATTCCAGATGTTTAGCCTTGTATGCCCTGCATATATCCTGCTGCCCATTACTGTAATTGGTACCCTTCTTCTCAAACCCTGCCTGTGTAGTGATGTAGGTCAATTACAGTGAAGGGCAGTGGGACGTAAACATCTTGGATTCCTGGGAAGTCTGGTTGACGTCTTAAGACGTGCCAGATATTTCCCCTGAGTCCACCCAGTTTTTATAACGGCCCTATTTGCTCCAATGCAAAATCATCATTCCAGGCTGACCCCAACTGTGGTAGAGGTCATAACGGAGGTTCTGGGCAAGAACTGAATATAAAGATTATAGGGGGCTTCCATAATAAGCCTTGGTAGCAGGGGAGTGCAGGGCAGCCAACATCGGGCACCTTATTATCCCTGCAGTACAGTGTGCATTTTACTTTGCCCAGTCCAGTCAATATACGGGTTCAATTTAGTTTTGTTCCCTATAGAGGCTGTGCTAACATTTCACTTAAAAAAACAAAAAAATCAACAAAACGCAGTTAGACCGGGGTGTAGAGTCACCAAAGTATTCTTCATTACAGGGCACCAATCAGGATTCTTCAACTGGTGGCAGTACACAGCATCTTGGCTTTTGATTTTTTAGCCCTCTTTCTGAGGTCTTTTTTTTTTTTTGTTTTTTTGCTTAAAGAAAACTAGTCTCAACTGGTCTTATGCAAGAATCGGAATATTCAATTTTAAAGCGGTAGTAAACCACTGTTTCTTTTAAATCCTGCAAGGCAATGTCATAATGGGCATACTAGCACATTATGTAAAACCTACCTTAAAACGAAGCCCTCCAGCAGCGCGCTGTCACCGCTGAAGGCGCTTCGATCTTCACCCGGTCTCCCATCCAGCATGCACGCGGGAACCGCCGTTCATGGCACAGGACTCTGAAAGAACGGTACGGTATGCTGTTCCTTCAGACCGCATGCACCAGTAACGTCACTGGCTGCATCAAAAGTAAATATCTCCTAAACAATGCACGTTTAGGAGATATTTACTGTACCTATAAGTCTTATTATAGGCTTAACTATAGGTAAAATTAATTGATGGGAGCTTACTCTCACTTTAAATTATTATAAGTGAACACTCTAACTTAGAAAAGATCTATATTTCTCCTATTTAGATCTGCTTACTTTGTCTGATATTTCAGCTTGCGTGCCAGGGAACGTGTGTCACCTGAAGTCTAACAATTACTGGCCGATTTTCCACACTGTCTTTCAGCTCCTGAGTAGGGATAACAGAGCGATTTCGGCAAAATTAATTAACTGTAAAATGACCAATTGTATGGAAATTAGTTTCTAGCAATATGTCAATGCTTAGATGACATTTGCTTACAACAAAAAAAAATCTACCTTTAGGAAAACTTAAGTTGCTTTGCAAGCTGCGGGATTCCCCCAAATCCACCCCCAATCAGTGAAGGGCCATCCTCCCCCGGCTTCCTGTGTATACGTGCTTAGTGGGTTATAATTAGTGTTTGGGATAGTGTGTTAGAGAGCAAGGAGATCATATTGATCAGTCAGTGTTTTTGGTGGTCCTTGCGACCAGAAAATAAATCTGTGATTTGTGTGTTTCTTACAGGTGATTAGCTTGTGACATGGATAGATATTTTTTCTTTCTCAACAAACTATTGCCTAAGCAGCTCAACGTTGCATAAAGAGGTCAATTTTAACTGAATTATTTTGACCAAAATCACTCTATTTATCCCAGCTCTTAAAGTGTAAGTAAACCCTCCTATCGTTTTCAGCCAAGGAAGCTGCCATCTTTGCCTTTGTTTAATCTACAACTGCCATGATGCTTCCCATGTGATCAGTTATGACACCAGCCATTGGATGGCTTGACAGTTTGGTTGAGAGCACAACCAATGGGAGTGTTACATTTCCGGCACCTGCCGGATATGAAACAGTTTTATGGATGGGTTTACTTCCGCTTTAAGTGTGCATAACTGTCAAAAAAATCATACTCAGTTTGGAGTTGGGAAGAAGTGAAGATTTGCTATGTTATTAGAAAAAATGTCTATTGTGCCTACGCAGTACAAAATGTACTTTTGGTGTGGAATTCCTTCTGAAAAATAGCATTGCCCCTTCTGGTATGTAAGTGTACCTACAGCCTAATAGCTGTATATCTGTATATCTGTAGTGTGAGATCTCAGGCACTGCTGTTTAGGATTGCTTATAGTGAGATTTGGGTATGTCGTTTCTATGCTTCTCACCTCTTTGCTGGAGCCTGTGATATAAGGAAGAAAAGCCCTGCCTTTATCAAGATGGCCGCTTCCACACAAGCACAGTACAGAACAAGGCATTGTAAGTCAGCAATGGGAAAAGATCAGCTGCAAAGGGACCACAATACTGCCTCCCTGCCGTTTTATGGGCACAGCTTTCACAGTTTAGTTCTTCTTTAAAGCCGGCCATAGACCGTAGCATCTCAGACGGTTCAGCAGGAAGTGGCCGAGATTCAAATCATGTTTGGGAAGGCCTAATGTACCCAAGTGGATCGATCAACTTGGTTACAACCAGCATTAGCGATTATCACTAGTGGATGATGTAGTCACTAGCAACAGACACTGTCTTCTCTCGACGGGGACAGTTCTCCCCCACAATGGGGATTCCCCTGTCAACGCTGTGTGTTAATGGGGGAATTTCTTTCCTGCTTCGTCTATGGCTGGACTAAAACTGAATATTCTAGTTCTTGCATTGGCCAACTCCTAACCAGTTCTCTTTCAGGTATGGGTGCCTTTTAAATCATATAGCAAACGTCTAAATGGGCTGTGACTGACTTTGTATTTGCTATAAAGTACAGAAAATTGCTTCCAATATCCATTTAAACACTTTCTTTCACAATATAATATCTACCAGATACCTATATGCTATTACTATACCTTCATATTAAACATCTACCTAAACTTGTGCTGTCATAAAAGCAAACATTTGTCATTTTTTAACATCAAAATAAATGCATTATCTTTTTCATTTTATCCCCGGAAAAAAAAACAAAAAAAACAGGTAAACAGTTGAACTTTGTAGTTTCTCTCCAAAAACGAAGGCATGAACATAATAACATTGCAAAGCAGATCAAGTCCCGCTTAAAGGGGATTTACAAACATAGCCAAAAATTTGGTTTTGGGTGGTGGGTAATATTGACCTGGGGGACCATGATAGTAGGATTCAAAGAAGGAAATTGAGAAAAATGTCAAACAAGGAAGTTAGGACTATCTAAAAACTGCCGTCAGTAATCTTTGCAAGGGGATGTGCCCCAGAAATAGACATTTTGGATATAGGTGGAATCACCTTGTCATCCATGGATTATGCTTGATGCAAAATTTCCTTGGAGCCTCAAACGAAGTTCCAGTCTTCAAGTTGAGTGAAGGAGTTTAGAATACGTAATTCCCCTTTAAAAAATTAGGATAGGCAGAGCTGGGAACTCAAATGCTAAAAATCTTAGAGACCTCGTTACCTTGCCCACTCCATGACCACCTTTATAGTTACCTCTCCAGTGTTCCCCTGATGCCCCTTTTTAGCTACTAAAACACCTGATGATGAAGCTTAGATGGAGAGTTTACATCTCCCCAACCATCATGTGACAGTACCTGGGTCTAGCAATTCGCTTCTTGGTCTGATCATGGGAGGAGGACACATGCTCCTTTATAATTGGAACCACCAGGTATTTTGCAGCAGCGGCCAAGGAAGGAGTGGTAGGGGAGCTCTATCTAGGGGATTATAAAGAGGTGGAATGAGCATTATTCCTAATGCCAGAATCCAAAGAGACAAGTCATGAGCGACTCAGCCAATCCAAATCAGCAACATCATTTTGGAGAATGTGACCCTAAAATAAGCAAAGAGCACTGCTCCACTGCACAATCATACAAAACAGCTCTGGGGCTCCAGTACTGCTGGGTGCCGGCTTCCAATAGAGCTCGCGCAACCTTGCTGAAACTATCAGCCCAATCGTCATATATGAGAAATCAGCTTCAGCATGTCCGCGCTCCCAAGCCACGGCTCACTGTCGCATTTCTCTAGGACTGTGCCTGTGGAAAGGTGAAGCGTGTCCGAGGACGTGGCTTGGGAGAAGAAAGACGATTTCTCATAAATGATGATTAGGTTGACTACCGGTGTGCAGCTCCTCACCTTCACTGACCATCATTTTGGAGCATATTTACACTTTCGGTGTATCAAAGATAAAAAAAAAAAAGAAAAAAAGAAATTGTAGTGCTAGGAGTCCACTGATCTGGATACAAAACACCCTCCACCCAAAAACAAATTGTGACTTTTTGTTGGCGTTCTCCTTTAAGCCATGCTGGAGCTAGGGTGAATGCAAGAACATTTAAAACATGCAAAGAGAAAAAAGGACGAGTCTTATTAAAAGGAAGCCACTGATATGCAATAGAATTATGGAAGCAATAGGAAAATTAAAGGCTGAGGTCTAAACTACGCAAGAGATTTTAATTGCACTCGTAATTGCATTTCGCAGCAATGTGTTAACTGCTTGACCTGCAGCACCCTGATATCAATCGGATACAAAGGGGGAAACTGAGCAAAATGTCAATCTCCTGTCCTAGGAGCTTAAAAATCTCCTGGATAGTTTTACCGAATGTCCATCCACAACTAAAATCACCTCTAAAAGGCAGCTCTAATGGGCTAAATTGGCCGCTAATTTTGTTATCTATCAGGGGCTCCAGTAGCAGGACCGTACTTCTGACATTCCTCCTAAACCCTCTGGAAGTCTCACTACCCTAACTGCACTGTCCATACTAAAAAGGAAAGAATAAATCCAAGGAAAGGTTTTTTTTTTTTTTTTTTAGATCCCTTGAATTTGCTGCAGAGGTTGGGAGGAGCTGGGAACTCCAATCCCGCTGCCAGAGCCCCCAAGAGACAAAAGCTAGTAGGGTGGTATAACCCACAAGGATCTGCCCAAAACTGGGATCCATTTTGGTTTAACCAATTGATTACGATTATTTTTGCTTGGTTTTAATACATAATTTTGCATTGTATAAAAAGTAAATGTTGAGCGCAGGCATGGGGAATCTAAAACCCTCCAGTTATTAAGGAACTACAAGAATTAGCATGCTGCGACAGAACATACAGGGACTTGTAGTCCTTCAGCAGCGAAAGGTTAGAAGTCCCACAACCCCCCCCCCCCCATGTTGGTGTCACAGAGAGCAGATTTTAACTCCAGTTTCTAGAAGGGTCCTGAAACAAGAGGACCCGATTCTGAGTAAGTTACGACTACTTCCCAGTGCTGGGAAACCTTCAGAGAAACAGAAGACGTGTATCGAGTCTGCCAGTTGTGCGCTGTAGAAAACTCGGATAAGAGTACATTAAGGAGTCGGGGATCATGCTGCGCGGAGTTTTGTTCCCGGGTACAAATCGTAGTATTTTTTCCTCTCCGACGGCGGTAGATGTGGTGGTTGCAGACTCTGCTCAGTTACAGTATTACAGGAATACAAAAAGGTCATTTCTTCTTCTTCTCGGTTTTCTCCTCGTCCTCTGATTTGAAGAAGAACAAGGGGAACATTCCTAAAATGCAGCCGATGGCCACGCCTATTGCTTTACCCTGCAGGTAGACACAAAGAACACATTACATAATAGTTGTATTGGGGTTAATTTAAAGGTCAGTTGAACTTTGTTAAAAAAAAAAAAAGAAGTGTGGATACATTGAGAGTACAGTGAAAAGTTACGTGGTTTATGTGTGGCTTCAGATAGCAGCAGTCCTCTCTCTATGTCGCAGCTAAAGTTTTCTATTGCTGTTGGAGATCAGTTAAAAAAACAATTCTAATGGTTCGTGGGGTCAAATCAACATTTGTTTTCAACCTCAGGGACGAGAAAAATTTAAAGGAACAGGATTGACATTTTTTTCTCAAAGTAATAATGGTGAATGTTTTTGCTCCATTCACTCTAACATCAAATGTTAAAAGCAAACATTTTTTTAAATGTACTTTTGAACAACATTCATCATGTCATTGAATGTACTGATGATAAATTTTCCTATGATGTTCGTATGAACGTTCATTAGAAAATCTACTAGTGTACGGCCAACCACTTTGGAGAGGTCGTATCTAGACTCTTGCTGTGTCTTTGGGACAGGAAACGAAGGGAAATTTCTCAGATGGGACACAGATAGCACAACATAAAACCTTGCAGATCTTAAACACCATGGATGGAGGAATCGGCACTGCTGACTATTGTCTTTAGGGGGCCCGTATACACCAGGAAGGCGCTGTGCCCATTTGAGCCCATTCATTTCGAACAGGCTGAATCGCACTGGTCCACGCCAAAAGTAGCGCCGTGCACTACTTTAAAAAATGCACTGCAACTGGATCATGTGGCACTTCTGTACCATGCGATCCATTGCAGGCAAGGCATTGACACCCGTTGCAGATCACAACTGCAGTGGGTTTTGAATGTGGTGCGAGAAATTAGCACTGAACATTTGTTTCCGGGACAGCGCCCAGAGCTGCTTAAATACATAAACAATGGTTGCATCTGATAGAAAGCAGCCACTTTCGGCTGACAATTTTCCACCCAGCTTCTTAAATTTTTGTTGAGCCTGCTGGTGCCACCCACAACTACAAGGCCACCCACAGTTTAAATTTTGGCTGGAATCAGATGGAATTCAAGCCCTGTATGAGCAGATTTAACCATTCCCTACTCTATTCAAACTAAAAAGGTTTTGGCTTTAACCACTTCCCACCCACCAGATAGCAGAATGACGGCCGGAAAGTAGTTATATTATCCTGACTGGGCGTCATATGACCACCAGCAGGACAAGCTGCGGGGGGGGGCGCGCAGTGCAGTGGTGTGGTGTGTCGTCAGTCTGTCTCCAATCCTGGTAAACAGCCTATGACGTAGGCTCTTTACCAGGTGATCAGCTGTGTCCAATTACAGCTCTTCACATGGAAACCAGAAAGTGCCATTGACAAGGCGAGAGTAGAGAAGAGCCGATCGTCTGCTCTCCTGACAGGAGGGGTCTGCGCTAATAATCAGTGCATTGATTATCGGTGCAGGCCCATTGAGGGTGCCCACTAGAACCCACCAGGGATGCCCACTAGAGACCACCAGGGATGCCCACTAGAGACCACCAGGGATGCCAATCAGTGCCCATTAGAAATGCCAATCTGTGCCCATCAGCGATGCCTGTCAGTGCCTTATAATCAGCTGCTCATCAGTGCCATCTATCAGTGTCACCCATCACTGCCGCTTATAAGTGCCCATCAGTGCCACCTCTGAGTGCCCGTCATGAGTGCTAATGCAACTAATGCAGTTCTATGGGGACATGTTGCGACCACGGACAATGCACACTATTTTGGCGTGGCAGTGCAGAAAAAATAGGGTTGAATCAGGCGGTGAGGAGGTGACATTTCACCTCCTCACCGCCTGTCAAACACAGCTGAAAAGTATTCCAAGCACAGATCGCTTTTTAGAGGAGTGGCAGTCCCTGAATGAGCCCTAACAATGTTGTCAGCCAAACAGATGTTGTCTGGTAGATCTATAGTAAGATAATATCCTTGTACATGTCTAACGTCAAACTACAAGGCTTTTATCACACTAACACATACAGTGGGTAATATTATTTACATGGATAAGATCTCTTACATGTGTGTATCTAAAAGCATTAAAAAGTACAATTTGGATCCACGAAAAATATGGTTTCCAACTCTCTCTTAGATCTTAAACCTCTTTTAATAACACCTTAATAAATCCAGCTTAATTTTATACTAAAGAATTGTTTCAACCACTCCCTGCTGCAGGATTACACAGAAAATGCAGGGTGGAGTGACACCACGGAGGTGTAAAGGGTTGGGGTGCACCAGCAAGTATCAACCTGAAATTAGTAACCGGTCTTCGGTAGACCTGCCCGCCACTGACAGGTCATCGGACTTTTGGGACCCAAGCTTTCAGTAAAAAGGGACAGCATGAGAAGATGTAACCAGAGGTCCTGGTTGTGTCTGGACTATGGAATTATAAAATCGGATCTAAGGACTGAACTCTTTCTGACTTTTGCGCAGCTGCAGATTCCGTTGTTGGCTGATGTCACAGAGCCGATCTAGGCTGGGGAAAGATCGCGACCATATGGTTGGGATTCGCCCACATGCCTGGACTGGCTCAGCCTCTCAGCAAGCTGCTGAGAGGCTGAGCCAGCTGCTCCCACCCCCTCCACAGCCCAGCGCTCCAGTGAGTATGGGGGTGCAGAGCAGACAACGGTGACTGACAGTCACCAGCTCTCTGCTCAGGAAGCTCTGAGAACTGAGCGATCAGTGGTGTTAGATCGCTCGGTTCTCAGCCTTAGCGCCAGCAGGGGACAGATGCTGCATCCACCTTGGTAAGTGTAATTCTTAAAAAAAAATTCCTGTACTTCGCTTTTAATTTATTGGGGTGGGGTGACGAATAACATCAATGAAATTACATTGGTTTATTATGCCTATATGTTTCTTAGGGTGCACTCCCTACTAGCACTTGGGCCGGTTCGTTTGTGTAGTGTGAGTTCCAAGTGGTCCCAGTTCACATGCGATCCAGTTCAGTTTGCTGCAGTGTGAGTGAGTTCTGTCAGTTTTCTATAGAGAGAGTACAGAATATGCTGTTTGCTTGCAGACAGTTTCTCTCCAATTGAAACTTTGTTTGGAGCCCTACAGAGCAAGGGGGAAGAAAGAGAATGTGTTTCTCCTCTAAATCCTCAGCTATGTGTATATTCTGATCTTCAGCTATCCCATGTTCTGTTAACAGCAGGTTTTTTCCAGCAAAGCAGTCAAAGTTAGCCGGGTAAACATGCAAATAGTAGTTTTGAATTCCACCTGCTGGCTAGAATTAGTTCATACACTTAAAGTGTAACTTCACCCGAAAGTGGGAGTTCTGCTTTATGCCTCCCCTTCCTCTTCTAATTTTTTAGTTCTAGGTACCCACTTCCACCTCTGGTCAGATCGCCGTGTGGATGCCCCAGAAGTTCTCACCCATCTGCAACATTCTGGGAAACATCACAGGTCCCAGGAGGCTGCAGGACCATTCACAAAGCGAAGCGAGGATCGCACATGCACAGCAGGCAGCCGGCTGTGAAGCCGCAAGACATAACAAATGGCTGCTCACAGTAAACAAACTGGTGTCAATGACCCAAAGACCAGCGAAAAAGCGGTTCAGGTGAGCATGGCATGGTCCTTGGACAGGTAAGTGTCCTTTCATTAAAAGTCAGCAGCTACAGTATTTGTAGCTGCTGGATTTTATTTTTTTGTAAAAAGGCTAAAAGAACCACTTTAATAGCCAAAAGTATGTGGACACCCCACTTTACATTATTGAGTCCCTGGTATTTCCAGTGAGGGGTAATGTTAATGCTACAGAATACAAAGGAATTTTAGACAAGTGTGGCATTCTAACCTTGTACAGAGAAAATAGGCACATAGGATTAGACACCTCAGATACAATAAATGGATAAGGAATGGTTAAAAGGATGGGATGAAGTCCAAGGCTCAGAGGAACAGTGAGTAAAAACAGTTCAATGCATAAAGTCCATGGTTTAGGGCAGGGGTCTCTAAACTTTCTAAATAAAGGGCCAGTTTACTGTTCTTCAGACTTAAGGGGCCAGAATGTGGCCATCGGGAGCAGAAAAGGTCCCGAAATCAGTGGGAATAAACAATGCCCCATCTTTGGTGTCAGTGGGAGAAATTATGCCCCATCATTGGTGTCATTAAGCCCCATTGCTGGTGTCATTGGGAGAAATTGTGTCCCATCGTTGGTGTCATTTCGAGGAATTGTGTCCCATCCTTCATGTCAGTAGGAGGAATTGTGCCTCATCATTGGTGTCAGTGGGTTGAATTATGTCCCATTGTTGGTATCAGTGTTTGAAAATAGTGCCCCAAGGGCTGGATCAAAGCAAGCAAAGGGCCGCATCTGGCCCCCAGGCCGCAGTTTGGAGACCACTGGTTTAGGGGAACCACAATAAAATGGCTAAGATAGTCCATACAAGAGGGCTGGCTTTTCGCAGGAGCTGAAGCAGACTCTAAAATAGGGAGAACAAAAAAGAAACAAGAAAAATGCCTCTAAGTGTAGACTGTAACAGAATTTAATAAAATCATAAGTAGAACAACTCACATGCAACAGGCGACTAAAAGACTCATCAGTGTAAAAGTCCACATTGGAGGGTCACCACTGTGTGGTGGTAGGAGCTGGAGAGAACCCGGTACACAGCCGCTGGCATCGGCTGGCATGGACAACTCATGCCTGGTGGAAAGCTTGAAGGCTCATCAGTATGGGAAGTCCTCATGGAGGGTACGCCACTGCCCAGTGGTTGGTACTGGAGGGCTTGAGAAAGGAGTGCGCTGGCCGGGTCCTTTTATTGCACATGCTTAGAAACGCGTTTCACCCTCTCGCAGTGACGTCACCATGCTGACTGTGCAGTCCACAGAGCGCTCCAGCCCTTGCTTCCTGTCACAGATGGGTCTGGCCACCCACACTAGCAGGATTCACATCGGTTTCCCTTCAGTACCAACCACCGGGCAGTGGCGTACCCTCCATGAGGACTTCCACACTGATGAGCCTTCCAGCTTTCCATCACATATGAGTTGTCCATGCCAGCGGCTGTGTGCTGGGTTCCCTCCAGCTCCTACCACTGTGCCGTGGTGATCCTCCATGGGGACTTTTACTTTGATGAGCCTCTTAGTCTCCTATCGCATGTGAGTTGCTCTACTTTTGATATTTATTAAATGTTGTTACAGTCCACTCTTATGCCGCATACACACGGTCGGACTTTTCGTCTACAAAAGTCCAACGGACGCTGACGGACTAAAGCTGGCTGGTAATCCGATCGTGTGTGGGCTTCTCCGGACTTTCAACTGACTTTTTTAGCCTCAAATCTGACGTACTTTAGATTTGAAACATGCTTCAAATCTTTCCGACGGACTCGAGTGCGGTCGAAAAATCCGCTCGTCTGTATGCTAGTCCGACGGACAAAAACCCACGCTAGGGCAGCTATTGGCTACTGGCTATGAACTTCCTTATTTTAGTCCGGTGTACGTCATCACGTAAGAATTCGACTGACTTTTGTGTGATCGTGTGTAGGCAAGTCTGTTCATTAGAAAGTCCGCCGCAAGTCCGTCGAAAGTCCGCCAAAAGTCAGTCGAAAGTCTGTCGAATAGGCTGTCGGACTTTTGTAGCTGAAAAGTCAGACCGTGTGTACGCGGCATTAGAGGCGCTTCTCTCATTTCTACTGTTCTATATTTCGAACTTTTTAGCAATCATTTGGGAATATCATTTTCTGTACATTTGGACCCGTTTACAAATTCAGCTCCATAAAGACATGGTTTGAGGAGTTTGGTGTGGGGGAACTTGAGTGGCCATCCCCCCTAACCCTGATGATATCTTTGGAATTAACTAAAATGTCGACTGTGAGCTAGATGATCTCATCCAACATCAGCGCCTGACCTCACAAATGGTTTTGGCTGAATAGGCACAAACTTGCACACACACTCTTCCAAAATCTTGTGGTATGGCCTTTCCAGAAGGGTGGAGGCTGATATATTTGCAAAGGCAGGATCGGTTGAGTGTGCATATATTTATGATATACCCACAAAATAAAGACATACAGCCTGTGTATTTTAACTACAACATACAAAGCCATCCAAAACACTGCCCCAGCTACATCACCAACATCACCTCAGCATATCACCCAAATCATTCATTTCGCTTCTCTCAAGACCTCCTGCTCTCTTGCTCCCTTGTCACCTCCTCCCCTGCTCGTCTCCAGGACTTCTCCGTAGCCTCTCCCATTCTCTGGAACACCCTACCCCCAATCTGTCTGGTTACCTCCTGATCTGTCCGTCTTTAGGCGATCCATTAGGCGGTCCAGTTGAAGCTGCGTAACCAATGACGTTGCGAAACGCGTCAACGTAATCACGCTGTGCAGACGCCGACTCTGCTATCTCCCCCTCGGCATGGGAATTGAGGGACGCTGCCGGCAGGAGAATTAACATCCCTCCTAAAGGAACCGCCAAACGAGTCGCTATCAGTAGCAGCTGTAGTCTGGGTCTACAATAGGAATGGACTGCTATCCACCACGTCCCCACAGGAGCAAACCACAGCAGAAGCTATCCAACTAACAAACGGGTTAACCACGGTGTAACTCAGCTACCAGTGACACTTAGGAGATGCTGTCCGGACCCCCTGCAAACAAGAGGTGGTAACGTAACTCTATTGATTTCAGTCTCAGCTCTCCCTCTTGCATTACTAGCAGTGTGGTTGTGCTTTGTTTTAAGCGGATCTTGGGACACTTTGATATGTTGGAGCAGTATCTGCTGATCTAATGATTGACTTTTGTTTCATCAACCAAGTTATCCCCAGCTAATCAGCTGTACCTTGCGACTTGTACGTGGCGGAGACTGCAGCAAAAATTCATGTGATTTTATCACCCCATATGCCCTATAGAGTTTCTTCGCTGGTTATGTTCCATTATACTGCAGAAATGGTTTCTTTTGGATCTCTTTGATATGCTTGGAGCATGCGCATGCAATGAACCAAGGTCCATTAACTTTTTACTTTTCTTATTTTTCCAAATTGGATCCTATTTAGCAGTTGGTGACACAGCCAGTGGGGCCCTCCCAGTTGGGTTTAATTAGCATATTTTCAATATCCACAAAACCCTTTCCCCCTCTCCCCCCCCCCCCCCGGGGGACCACACATGCACAATGCCTCCTCATTACTAGTTCAGACCCCCTTTTTGGTTAATTTGATGTGGCGATTAGCCGGAGGGACATTGTGCATCTGTGGGAGTCTAGGCGCCTGCACATTGTTTGTTATATGTGAGTATCTGTTTGTCATTGTCTGTCAATTTTGTTTATCTGACTTATGTGCATATCGGGTGCAATGAGCACCCGGTGAGCACATCTTTCAGTGTATGGTGGATCATATTTTTTCGTACATTTGATGAATTTATTGTTGCAATTTTTATATATGTCAAGCTAATAAACTATTAATTATCTTTTTAACACTACTCTCCCATGAATGTGCATTTATATCCACAGTAACTGTCTTTGGGCCTGGGGGAGTCACTTTCTTGTGCCTTCCTTAGACCCTTCCTTCCTATTTGAATATATTTGTTTTAGTTACGGATATGACCTCCTAATTAGAGGAGAGACACTGGGTAAGAGTTACATTGTGCAGACCAGGCATTCATTTTCCAGGTGGTCCCCCTCTTTTTCCCTTTTTTCCACAAACTTGCACACACACTCTTCCAAAATCTTGTGGTATGGCCTTTCCAGAAGGGTGGAGGCTGATATATTTGCAAAGGCAGGATCGGTTGAGTGTGCATATATTTATGATATACCCACAAAATAAAGACATACAGCCTGTGTATTTTAACTACAACATACAAAGCCATCCAAAACACTGCCCCAGCTACATCACCAACCTCACCTCAGCATATCACCCAAATCATTCATTTCGCTTCTCTCAAGACCTCCTGCTCTCTTGCTCCCTTGTCACCACCTCCCCTGCTCGTCTCCAGGACTTCTCCGTAGCCTCTCCCATTCTCTGGAACACCCTACCCCCAATCTGTCTGGTTACCTCCTGATCTGTCCGTCTTTAGGCGATCCATAAAAAAAACTAAATGTATTCAGAGAAGCCTAACTCCACCTAAAAAATGCACTTAGACCGTCTCCATCAGCCACCCTCCATGGCTATTACCTTTTGTACCACCTCCCCTTCCCTTTTGAAATGTAAGGTGCATGAGCAGGGCTCTCCTAATGCTACTGTATTGAAGTGTATTGGAATTGTACAATCTCTTTTTATATTGTAAAGTTCTGTGCAAACTGTTGGCACTATATAAATCCTGTTTGATAAAAAAAATTTTTGTTCAGAACTCCGGTACACAAATATTTATATCCCTATATTCAGTCCTGGATAATTAGACCACTGGCGCCAACAATACCCATGAGCCTCTAGCTCCAGCAGTGCATATGTTGTACTTGCTCTGTCATCCTGTCGCTGTGTCCTCATGTCCCAGGACAAAACACTAATGTGCTGTCATTGTAGCTTCCTCCGTGAATCCCAGTGTTGTAAATCAGGGCTCAAAATTTCAAGTCCTGTGCTACTAGCCAGGCCTTAAGGGTTACTCGACACCAGTTTCCCCACCTGAACCCCAACCATGCCCCTCCCCTAAACACTCCCCCATAAATTATCTCATGAAATGACACTTAAATGTTTTATGCAGAATTAAGTTACAAAAAGAAATATTAACAACCACTTTATCAGTGCCCGTCAGCACAGCTTCATCAGTGCCCGTCAGCACAGCTTCATCAGTGCCCGTCAGCACAGCTTCATCAGTGCCCGTCAGCACAGCTTCATCAGTGCCCGTCAGCACAGCCTCGCCTGTGCCCGTCAGCACAGCCTCGCCTGTGCCCGTCAGCACAGCCTCGCCTGTGCCCGTCAGCACAGCCTCGCCTGTGCCCGTCAGCACAGCCTCCCCTGTGCCCGTCAGCACAGCCTCCCCAGTGCCCGTCAGCACAGCCTCACCTGTGCCCGTCAGTACAGCCTCACCTGTGCCCGTCAGTACAGCCTCAGAGTCGAGCTGGCCGATCATCAGGGAGCGGGGATTGCCCACTGTAACAACTGTCATTTGAATTGCTGGGTTCCCGGCGTCACTTACGTCACACAGTCCTGCCTCTTCACCTGCGAGGAGGCGGGACTTTGTGACGTGAGCGGTGCCAGGCGAGGAGGCGGGACTGTGCGACGTGAGTGGTTCAAATGAAAGCTTTTACAGAGGGCAATCCCCGCTCTCTGATGATCGGCCAGCTCGAGTCTTCTTCTCCTCCCTTTTCCTGGCTGAGAGCACGGCTCCTGTTCAAACCCGCCTGCTGGTGCTGCTCGCCCCCCCTCCTCCGAGGCAGCCCACGCTCACCAGCCATCGTTTTTCACTCGCAAAATGAGAGTAGGCGAGTGGAAAATTTGAGGGCTGCTGTAAATAAAGCATACACCTGAGGAGAAACAGATTGACAAGTCTTACTGCACAATCTGACTACAAAAATTCCAGGATCTTCAATACGCTGACCCTGCTGGCAACACTGATCATATACAATACAAATCATCCTTCTGTGCAACAGATGCCTCTAATGGTATTTTGCCATATGGATTACATGGTTGGTGTATAATATACGATTTCCATGACGGTTTGTCTCTATTCAGTAACAAAGCCGGCGTGTAGATAAAGAGATAACTATGCTCATTTCCTCGGATATTGATTTGCGTCACAGCCCGTCAGAATCTATTAATCAACTGGCATTTACAGCGCTGATTTTAGCTTCAGATGACTCTGGAAAAAGAACAAATCAATTTTTTTATGTTTGCATGTTAAAATGTTTCAGGGTAGGAGGCACTAAATTCATTTTATTTATTTTTCTTTTTGTACAGTGTGCTCTTGCAACGTTTTAACTTTCCATCCAGGCTGCATGCATACGGCAGTCCAGAGTGCAGAGTCTGCATAATGCATTCCCAGGACCCACAGTCACATGGTGAGATGAACCTCTACAATTAGGCCCTGGTGGGCAGGGGCGAAACGCGTCAGTGTGGCCTTAGTAGCGGTAACAGGCTGAGGCCATTCATATCCTTCCTCACCTGACAGGCAGTCCACGTGCCACGTCTTTCCATTACTATAGGCAGCTATACACACTGATGTTTGCGTATAGCACCCAGCATGAGCACTGGCATATGCTTCAAGCACAGATCGAGTGTATGGGATGTTTTGTTTTTTTATTCCTCAGAATCATGGATGCAGCATCGGTCCGATGCTGCATCTGTGCCCCGGCGCCTCTGCACTGAAAACCGAGCGATCGAACATTGCCGATGGCTCGGTTCTCACAGCTCCCCGAGCAGAGAGATGTAGACTGTCAGTCAGCAGCTCTCCATTCTGCCCCCTCGCGCTCACTGGAGCGCTGAGCTGTGGACGGGGCGGGGAGCGGCCGTCTCAGGCTCTCAGCGGCATGCTGAGAGCCTGAGCCAGGTATCCTTCCAGGCACCTGGCGGATCTAGACTTCATTTTCGTGATGACATGGTGCCTGGACTGATTCCTGTGACGTCAGCAGAGAGTCGAATTCAATCCGCTCTCTGCTGAAAATGGGTCGCGGGAGTGCAAAACAAATTGCACTCCTGTGATCCATAGGAAAAGCCAAATGAGCTTAGGCTGGACTTCTACTTTCAGGAAGAGTAAAACTCCCTAGCACAGCCCCCTCTTCTATGTTCAATTATGGTCAGCATCATCCATTCGTTTTGCACCCAGGCCATCATAAACACATGGCAGTATCTGTGAAGAATCACATCGGCCAGTGCAAACAGTACAATACTGTATACACACAGATACAAACCATAAAAGAGAGGTACAGCCAAAGCTCGTTTGGCTGTACTTCTGTGGATCACAGGAGTGCAGTTCATTCTGCACTACTGTGACCGGTTTTCAGCAGGCTAAAGCCCCCTGTCTGCTGACGTCACCAAGCCAGTTGAGGCTAAGGGAAGGTTGCGACAATATGGTCGGGATCCGCCCACATGCCTGGACTGGCACAGCCTCTTAGCAAGCCGCTGAGAGCCTGAGCCGGCAGCTCCGCTTCACAGCCCAGAGCCCCAGTGAGTGCAGGAGGGACAGAGAAGAGAACCAGTGACTGACAGTCTGCAGGTCTCTGCTCAGGGTGCTCCGAAAACCGAGCAATCAGTGGTATTCCATCGTTCGGAACTAAGTCTTAGAGCCGGCGGGGGACAGATGCTGCATCCACCTAGGTAAGTATGATTCTTAAAAAAAACCAAAAAAAAAAACCTGTACTTCTCTTTTAAAAAAATAAATATAAAATACATAAAATTGTAGAATTGTACCTGAACCATTATAGTTTCCCTGTCAATGATTTGGCTATACACAAACACAAGCAGACTTTGTTCTGGACAGTAGTAGGATTAGCTGCATAGATGTAGGAAGCTTTGATTGGCTTTGATTACAGAAAAAAGTAATAGAACACCAAGTTTGTGATCATTTGCTGCTGGTGGTGACTCCTGAGGGCCATCCAGCCAGAAAACATGGAATGGAAAGGAGAGAATCTCATTCCACCTACCAAGTGTGCACTAACACGCGTCTGCCACATATCTGCTTGCTTAGGTGACAAGTCGGGGTTTGGCAGACCCAACCGTGAAGATATTGCTTCCACATAACCGGCCAGCCTAGAAAAGAGACAATTTCTTTTTAGAAACTCAGAACTCAGACAATTGGTGCCACAAAAAAATAGTAAATGTGAAAGGGTAGGTAAAAATAAACAGGAGATATTGGGGTTGATTCTCTACAACTAGAGAGTGCAAAATCTGGTGCAGCTCTGCATGGTAGCCAATTTACTTCTAAAGTTAGCTTGTTCAATTAAGTATTGACAAAACAAACCTGGAAGCTGATTGGTTTCTATGCAGAGCTGCACCAGATTTTGCACTCTCCAGGTCTAGTAAATTACCACCCACTGTGTATTTGGTTAGTTAGCGATTTCTAATGAACACACGAAAACCTAATAGTAGCCCACTTGGATCTTTCTTGCTCCGCTCATGCATGGGCTCCACTGACAATCAACCAATATTGAGGAGGGGTAAATTCACACTGAACATTCTTTGCTTACATTTCAATTTCCTTATATTTTCTTTGCAGTAGCAGAGTATTGTGTTGTGTTGGCATCCAACTGAAGTAACATTGGCTATAAGGGCATCACTAAAACAGGGTTCTGTGGAACCTCAGGGCTTCAATACCTCCACTGTTCTAGTGGATTCCATTCCATCCAATGGTGGCTTATCGACCCTGAAGGCTATGTTGTAGTGGGTTCCCATCCGCTGAATGGTTCACTCAATAGACAAGTGTTGTCAGAGTGGATAATTAGTGTTAATTGTACCCAAGAATCATACCTATGAAAAATATATTTATCCTTCGGAAAAAACAGTGTAAGATCATTTAAGGCACTGCTGCCACTGACTGCTAACCCCACTAGGTTTGAAATTTAATTTGGTAATGTAGTATTGTGGTACTCCATATAGGAATATAAATGGGACTTTACCCAATTCCCCCCGGGTGACTTCAGGGACCTGAAGTGGAGATATTTGGATGATGCTTGCAGCTACAGGCATCATCCAGATATCTTTGCGTTTGAAAAATTGATGCGCAAATATTGTGTGACATAAAATATTGCAACGACCGCCATTTTATTCCTTAGGGTCTCTCTCTCAATATATATATATATATATATATATATATATACACACACACATATATACATATATACACACATACATACATACACATACATATATATATATACATACAGTGGGGGGGGGGAAATATTCAGACCTCCTTAAATTTTTCACTCTTTGTTATATTGCAGCCATTTGCTAAAATCATTTAAGTTCATTTTTTTCCTCATTAATGTACACACAGCACCCTATATTGACCGAAAAACACAGAATTGTTGACATTTTTGCAGATTCATTAAAAAATAAAAACTGAAATATCACATGGTCCTAAATATTCAGACCCTTTGCTGTGACACTCATATATTTAACTCAGGTGCTGTCCATTTCTTCTGATCACCCTTGAGATGGTTCTACACCTTCATTTGAGTCCAGCTGTGTTTGATTATACTGATTGGACATGATTAGGAAAGCCACACGCCTGTCTATTTAAGACCTTACAGCTCACAGTGCATGTCAGAGCAAATGAGAATCATGAGGTCAAAGGAACTGCCTGAAGAGCTCAGAGACAGAATTGTGGCAAGGCACAGATCTGGCCAAGGTTACAAAAAAATTTCTTAAGGAAACTTAAGGTTCCTAAGAGCACAGTGGGCTCCATAAGCCTTAAATGGAAAATGTTTGGGATGACCAGAACCCTTCCTAGAGCTGGCCGTCTGGCCAAACTGAGCTATCGGGGGGGAGAAGAGCCTTGGTGAGAGAGGTAAAGAAGAACCCAAAGATCACTGTGGCTGAGCTCCAGAGATGCAGTTGGGAGATGGGAGAAAGTTGTAGAAAGTCAACCATCACTGCAGCCCTCCACCAGTCGGGGCTTTATGGCAGAGTGGCCCGAGGGAAGCCTCTCCTATGCAAGACACATGAAAGCCCGCATGGAGTTTGCAAAAAAAACCACCTGAAGGACTCCAAGATGGTGAGAAATAAGATTCTCTGGTCTGATGAGACCAAGATAGAACTTTTTGGCCTCGATTCTAAGTGGTATGTGTGGAGAAAACCAGGCACTGATCATCACCTGTCCAATACAGTCCCAACAGTGAAGCATGGTGGTGGCAGCATCATGCTGTAGGGGTGTTTTTCAGCTGCAGGGACAGGACGACTGGTTGCAATCGAGTGAAAGATGAATGTGGCCAAGTACAGGGATATCCTGCACGAAAACCTTCTCCAGAGTGCTCAGAACCTCAGACTGGGCCGAAGGTTTACCTTCCAACAAGACAATGACCCTAAGCACACAGCTAAAATAATGAAGGAGTGGCTTCACAACAACTCCGTGACTGTTGTGAAAAACTTGTTGCATCTTTCCCAAAATGACTCATGGCTGTATTAGATCAAAAGGGTGCTTCTACTAAGTACTGAGCAAAGGGTCTGAATACTTAGGACCATGTGATATTTCAGTTTTTTTTTTTTGTTTTTTTTTTAGTAAATCTGCAAAAGAGTCAACATTTCTGTCAATATGGGGTGCTGTGTGTACATTAATGAGAAAAAAAAATGAACTTAAATGATTTTAGCAAATGGCTGCACAAAGAGTAAAAAATTTAAAGGGGTCTGAATACTTTCCATCCCCACTGATATATATATATGCATGCAGTGTCTCACAAAAGTGAGTACACCCCTCACATTTTTGTAAATATTTTATTCTATCTTTTCATGTGACAACACTGAAGAAATGACACTTTGCTACAATGTAAAGTAGTGAGTGTACAGCTTGTATAACAGTGTAAATTTGCTGTTCCCTCAAAATAACTCAACACACAGCCATTAATGTCTAAACCGCTGGCAACAAAAGTGAGTATGCTCCTAAGTGAAAATGTCCAAATTGGGCCCAAAGTGTCAATATTTTATGTGTGGACATCATTTTTTTCCAGCACTGCCTTAACCCTCTTGGGCATGGAGTTCACCAGAGCTTCACATGTTACCACCGGAGTCCTCTTCCACTCCTCCATGATGACATCATGGAGCTGGTGGATGTTAGAGACCTTGCACTCCTCCAGCTTCCGTTTGAGAATGTCCCACAAATGCTCAATAGGGTTTAGGTCTGAAGACATGCTTCGCCAGTCCATCACCTTTACCCTCACCTTCTTTAGCAAGGCAGTGGTCATCTTGGAGGTGTGTTTGGGGTCGTTATGTTGGAATACTGCTCTGCGGTCCAGTCTCCGAAGAGAGGGGATCATGCACTGCTTCAGTATGTCACAGTACATGTTGGCATTCGTGGTTCCCTCAATGTAGCTACAAACCATGAGACTCCCACCACCATACTTGACTGTAGGCAAGACACACTTTGTACTCCTCACCTGGTTGCCGCCACACACGCTTGACACCATATGAACCAAATAAGTTTATCTTGGTCTCATCAGACTTAAACCCTATTGAGCATCTGTGGGGCATCCTCCATTGGAAGGTGGAGGAGTACAAGGTCTCTAACATCCACCAGCTCTGTGATGTTATCATGGAGGAGTGGAAGAAAACTCCAGTGGAAGGCTGTGAAGCTCTGGAGAAATCCATGCCCAAGAGGGTTAAGGTAGTGCTGGAAAATAATGATGGCCACACATAATATGGACACTTTGGGCCCAATTTGGACATTTTTACTTAGGAGGTGTACTCACTTTTGTTGCCAGTGGTTTAGACATTAATGGCTGTGTGTTGAATTATTTTGAGGGGACAGAAAACTTACACTGTTAAACAAGCTGTACACTCACTACTTTACATTATAGCAAAGTGTAATTTATTCAGTGTTGTCACATGAAAAGATAGAATAAAATATTAAACAATAATGTGAGGGGTGTACTCACTTTTGTGAGATACTGTGTGTATATATATCAAAATATAAAAAAATATATATAAAATGTTTTGGTGTTCTAGGTAATTTTCTAGTAAATAAAATGACGATTTCTGTAGGAAAGAAATGCCAGAATTGGCTTGGGTGGCAAGTGGTTAAATATACCTCCTTAGTGTTAAACAACACCCAAAGTACTGAGGAATGCAATTTTCCAAAATCCAAATTTAAAAGTTAAATTTTAATTGCTACAGTATATGGAGTACCACAATTCTACAGTCGATTACTAGGGACGATACCTACCAGTGCTATTGTAACATAGGTTCTATTAGAACAGTTGGTAATGTCACTACAGTGCTGCTCACGGTTTTCCTTGCTGGAGACGAAGCTGTAGCTGGCAGACAGGCCTGAGTGCACTTCCCACCAGCATTTCTATTGTTTGGCATAAATTGACGAGCTGCTTGCCATTTTCTTTCTCGGCAGAACAGAAAAGCAAAGTGTACCCTGTGTAATGAACTAGCTTTAAAAGCTCCTTATTTCAAATCTATGTTACAATTCAATTAGAATAGATATCCTCCAGGCAAAAGCAGTTTAGGTTTTATATGCAATGCTGAATATATACTATGGCTAGTTCATTCTAGATTTATTTTCCGTAAACGGCAACATTTAATGGTGCAAGAATGTGTTATGTATTATGTATTAAGAAACATACCCGAGTCCTGCAAGATCTGAAACCAGGTTTCCTAGAGCAGCAGCTGAAAAATACAGAAGCAGTAGAAGACTTAGCAGGTTTTGACCGAGAGAAAAAGATTATTACAATGAATTGGATGAAACAATGTTCTGTATTTCATATTAAAGAAAAAAAAAAGGCAGTATTATAACAATAGCAAATAAAACACATTTTGAGCAATGCCTCAAATGCAGCATCCAACTTTTCCTTCTCTTATTACATTTTTAAAAAATAAAACAGAATAATAAGAAAAAGCAACACACAAAGGACATCTAATGAGCTACACAACAGACCGCTGTAAAGTAAGAACATTAAACATAAAGGGAGAAATGTAGTGCAACTGCGAGGTAGTTTCAAATAACAATGATGTATGGTAACCTAAAAGGATAAGCAATCTAGCTTCAAGAATATCATCAGTCAAGGCTGATCCCGAGAGGGACCAGACAAAGCTTAGCAGGCCTAGTAAAAGAGCCCAACATAATTCACAGAGCCCTTAGCGGACTTCCAAAAATAACATCAACAGAAAAATGAAGAAGGAAATAAAGATGGAGAAGATAAGAAGTCAGAAGAGTTAGAGGTGCCTGAGTTCAACACTCCTGGGTGGGGGGATGAGAGCATACAATCTCCTAGTTAGTAGATAGTAAAAAAAACACAAAACATTCATGGGGGGTCTTCCCGCGAGCGCCAGGGCCCCCACGCTGCATTATGTTGCTCAATCATATTGGTAAGGCGAGCAGAACTCCATAACTTCTACATGCATAATCCTACCATACAAATCAATGGAGGACGGCAGGGTTTGCCTCTTCCATTGGAGGGCAACAAGACATCTAGCAGCTGTGAGGATATGGCACGAGAGTTTCTTAGACAGTTAAGTCAATCTATTAGGAAACAGCCCTAAAAGAAACACCTTAAGGCAAAAGGGGACATCCACATCAAGTAGCCATCCAATTTTTCTTAAAGCAAAACTAAAGTCCGAAAAAAAACTGAACAGGCAGGTTCTGTTCTGTTAAGAATTCTCTGTGCAACCTATTCACAATCACAGTTCACTTGGACAACCAAGGTTTTCCCTTTGATAAATTCACGTGCCTGTGACGAAACAGGTCTGTCGGGGGCTCGGTAAGCCACTTACACTATTTAAAATATATATACATATATGTTTTTTCAGAAGTCCTTCATTGATGGTCTCAGCACATATGGTCACTCTGACCACTTCAATTTCTTGAAATCTGTCTCCGTTGGATGATTTTCTTGCTGGACAGCAGACCACTCACAACCAGCTCAGCTCCCATTGGAGATGCCCCCCTTGGGGGTCCCCGATCTACAGTGCCACACTTTTATTATATAGTCAACCTTGTAACTATATTAGAGAGTGAGTTTTTATACTTGGTTTTATTTTGTTTTTTATGATTTTCCTTTTTTACTTGGGTAGGATCAGACCACACAGCAACTCCTTCTATTATATTTTATTGAACTCACGCGGATGCTCCTGAATAGTGGATCAATCCACGAAATGCATAGAGCTATTATTTGCCGTGTCCCTATGATTCAATTGATATCTGTCAGTATGTATAATTTTTGATATTAATCGTTTATAATCATGTGGCAACCCGTCTACAATGTATGTATAGACATACATTTTTATGAATTGTAC
This sequence comes from Lithobates septentrionalis, assembly GCA_037952835.1. NCBI lineage: Eukaryota > Metazoa > Chordata > Amphibia > Anura > Ranidae > Lithobates > Lithobates septentrionalis. The sequence goes on from JBBDGP010001833.1 coordinate 4,359,210, forward strand.
CAGTTATTATAATTGTATTGGATATACACTTACTCATGATTATGCGTTTGTATGTTAATTTGTATAATAAACTGAATTATTTATACCTACGTGCTTCATTCAAAGTCCCAATCCCCTTTCCCCTCTTTTTTGACATATAGATAGGGATGGAGGCAATTGACCTTATCAGGTCACCGCCTCATATAAAGTCCCAACTGTTCTCCTTTTTCTTATGGTAAACCACTTCAAAACCGCAATGTTTATTTACATATTGCAGTCTTAGGAACCTTTCACACGTGCGGACCGTATGTCCGTATTTCATCCATCCATTTTCGGATGAAATACGGACATACATGCATCCCTATGGGATAGTGGGTGTCAGCGGATGAACATCCGCTGACACCCGATATCATCCGTCCCCGCTATCGTCCGATTCTGCAGACGGAGGAAAATCCTATTTTCCTATCCGTCTGCAGAGCGGATCGGATGAACACGGACAGACGGTCCGCGTTCATCCGATCCCCCATAGGGGAAAGCGGAGATCTGACAGGGCGGTCCCTGCACAGTGTGCGGGTCCCACCCTGTCATCCGCCAGCTCAGCGGGGATCAACGGACAGATCCCGCTGAGCAAGCGGATGTTCACGGGGCGGATCATCACGGATCCGTCTCGTGCGAATGAGGCCTTGAAGTTAGATAGACTTTATAAACAAGTGGTGTATTCTTGTATACACACACTGATCATCATGGTGGTCGATGGTGAACATTATTAGATATTAATAATCTGTCATGACATGTTAAAGTGGTGTTCCGGCCGAAATTATACTTTTTAAATAAAAATACCCCTATAATACACAAGCTTAATGTATTCTAGTAAAGTTAGTCTGTAAACTAAGGTCTGTTTTTCTAGTTTATAGCAGTAGTTTGTTATTTTAAAAACTTACAGCAGGCCGTGGCCATCTTAAGTGTGGGCATCTGAAGCCAGACTGTATTTCTTCCTGGATCTCATCCTTACAGATCTCGCACATGCTCAGTACAGCACAAGCAGTGTAATAGGATTCAGGTCAGGTTTCCATAGCAATGGCAGTGTCAGGGGAAGTTGCCGCCCCTTCCCAGAAGGCATTGCAAACCGGAAATGATGCATTGGGCCACGGCCAGGGAGGAGGAAGTGAAAAATGAATACAGCAGATATACAGTAGGTGCTGAGAAAAATAATTGAATAATATCCAATTTGTTTACAGTGCACAGTTTAGTGAGGGATGCTGAAGAGTTGTAAAAGTGGGTGGAACTCCACTTTAAAGATGTTGATGATATTAGGATATGAGAATTCTGTATTCTTGATATAGTAACACAGTAAATAATCTGTTGCGCAGCACTTTACATGAATTGATTTGAGTGCAGGCAGGTTCTTTAGAAGAGACATGCAAAGGGGTTGATTTGCTAAAACTTGAGAGTGTAACATCTGGTGCAGCTCTGTATAGAAGCCAATCAGCTTCCAGGTTTGTTTTGTGAAAGCTGAAGTTAGAAGCTGATTGGCTACCATGCAGAGTTGCACCAGATTTTGCACTCTCCAGTTTTAGTAAATTAATCTCAGCATGTCTCTTCTGCAAAAATATACCTGCCTGTTCACAAGCCTCTGTAAAATGCACACAAAGCTGCGCATGCACAGCTTCATTTACATTTCCAGCACACTGGCAGCATGCCAGGATGACTGCACTCCTGCACATGCATGGGAGCGACGTCATCCCGCACCGTCCAATCAAGGTGGCTGAAGATCAATGCACAGAAAAAATTGGGAAGAAGATGCTGGTGCAAGACCACTTGCATTAGACCGTTGAAGAATAGGTCAGTATCCCCGAGTTTTAAATTCATTATGGCTCATTCTAAACACAACTGATTTATACATTTTGGGTAAGTGATTCTTTATTTCATATTTTAAATAAAATTTCACTAAAACATTATTTAACGCTTGCTGTTATTTCTTTATGGGCCAGTTAACACTACATGCAGTCCAGTGATTTTTTTTTCTGCATCAAAAACGTATGTAAAGTAGGTTATATGGTTTCCAATGGCATAATTCACACCAATGTGGTCAGTTCCAGAGTATACCATTTCCAGAAAAAAAAGTAGAACATGCAGCATTTTTTCCTGTACTGGACTGTACTGGAACATGGTAAAACTAGAGATGCACCGAAATTTCGACAGCCAAAACAATTTGGTTGAAAATTATGTTATCAGCATTTTACCGATAAAGAAAAAGGTGCCAACAATGGCACTGAAAACGCATGCAAATTTACTGTGTTTATGGTGTGGTTTTCATAGGTCATGTGACTCAAAGACCACATCAAAACCGTAACAGGAGTGTTATTGATACGTTCTTGCTGCGTTTTCAATGCATTTCAACAGGGAGGTGCGTTTTTTTTTTTAAACTGACCAAAAATGCAGCAAGCAGGATTTTAACACCACAACAGAAGCGCAACGGAGCAGTGTAAAGACATCGAATTTAAAGGGGTGCATTTTTCTTGAGCTCTTCTAGTGCCAAAGGTGCCGATAATGGTCGAAACTAAATTCATATTCATTTAAATTGATGATATTAATTAAAAAGTCAAATATAATACATACACACATATACATATATGTATATATATATATATATATATATACATACACATACACACACATTTTAAAAACTGTCATTTTCAGCAAAGTGCATCCTGCATTTTCGGTACCAAAATTTCAATTCAGTGAACCTCTAGGTAAATAGCATCAAAAAGCGAGCTGGAATGCATCAAAAACACGTAAAAAATGCACGGAGCCTCAGTACAATGAAAAAAAAAAATCAGGAAAAAAAAAGAAGAAAAAAAGCATCTGGAAACGCATCAAAAACACACCGGAATGTGCCAAAACCGTGCATTTAGAAACGCATCCTAAACGGATCTGGAGTGCATTTTTTGTGATGTGAACCAGCCCTTAGCCTCCGTTCACATCGGGCCGATTAGACATGTCAAATCAGAGCCTATTGACAGCAACAGCACCGTCCAAATCGGTGTGATGCCACGCCGATTCTCAAAAGTAGTTTCTGCACCTCTTTTGGCGACTTCAGGGAAGATTTCAATAGACACCTGTGCATGAACCCGCACAGATGTCTGTCAAATTGCCTCTGAACGTGCACTGAAATGCGGGTTGGAAATCGTGCGACCCGCCCTTAGAGAGCTTAAAGCGGTGTTCCGCCCATAAAAAAAAAAAAATAAAAGCCAGCAGCTACACATACTGCAGTGGCTGGCTTTTAACAATAGGACACTTACCTGTCCTGTAGTCCAGCGATGTCGGCACCGCAGCTAATGTTTCCGTCAGCCGTCGGGTGCTGCCGCCGCCGCCAAGTGCGGATAAAGGTACCCGCCAGTGTAGCCTTACGGCTTCACACAGGAACCCTACTGCGCATGCGCGAGGCCCCGCTCCTCTCTCCTACTGGCCCGGCGATAGGCAGAGGAGGAGGGAGCCCCGCGACGATGTCACCAGCATGCGGCCCGGACTCCCGGAAGTGGGAACAGGATACCTGTCAAAGACTTTTGGTGACTTCGGGGGCGATTTTAATAGACATCTGTGCATGAACCTAGGGCTTGGAGATTTTCCACAAAAAAAAAAAAAAAAAAATCTGCGGTTTTCTTAAAAAAAAAAAAAAAAAAAAAAACTCGATTCACGATTCGAATCAAGTTTTTTTTTTTTTTTTTTTCTTTTTGGACACAGTGCCGGTCCTGAAGAGCTGTGGGCAGGAGTTTTTAAGTGAGGCCACGGCTTCGGCGTAGTCCGCGGCGTCCGACCTCGCAGCTCTTCAGGACCGGCGCGGTGAAAGAAAAAAAATCTAAAAAAATCGATTTGCTTACATTTTGAATCGATTTGACCTCTCAACTCGATTCAAGATTTAAATCGATTTTTTCCCAGCCCTACATATCCTTCAAATCGCCCCCGAAGTTGGACTGAAATGCCGGTTTGAACTTGCACGTGTAGCGCTGGAAGATTTGTGATCTACCATCTGATAGGTAAATTTAGTGAATTGCTCGTTATAGGAAGTTAGATTTGCCTCTGTTCCAGCTTGGCTGACATTGCGTGTGGTTCCACATTGTGCCGGTGGGTGTCGTTGTCACCATTGGCGGATGTTGGAAAAGCAACGTGTTAAAGTGTATGAGTGCTCCTCTGTCCCGGAGATAACTCGGTGGAGGTGGTCCTCCGAGTTGCATTCTGGGAGAGGGTATTTATGGGACAGACGCCATGTTTAGGGGTTTGTTTTCAGCCACCTGCTGGCCCTCCTGGCCGACAGGTATGTGTTAGAGTGCTACCTCGTGGTCCTCCGTTCCGGAGGCCCACGTCGCTGCGGCGCGTGGGTGGGCCAAGAAGCCTGTCTGGGGCCAACCACAGCAGCAGAGGAACGGTCCTGAGCTGTCTATCCTGAGTTAAGAAGCTGGACAACCGAGGGGATCCCAGGGGAGGACCCGTCATGGAAGGATCATGCAGAGTGCTGGTCTGGAGAGGGGCCTGGTGACTCAGTTGGAGGATGTATCCTAAAGTGATCCTACCGCATAGTACTGCCGGGTTGGCTTAAAGGTCTAAGTACTGTGTCTGACGTTCATCGCAAACCAATACATCCTGTGGCAGAGGATCGTACCGGTTTATTTCAAGCAAGTCTGTGGCAGAGACTTTTGTTTGTGCTATGTACTGGCTGCTAGGCAAGTGAGAGAGGCCTATCCAGGCGGGCAAAGATCGTGTCCCACATAAAGGGGATTGCATTTAATTGCAGTATTCAACTTTAAAGGATGTTCTAAAGAAACCTAAAGAAAGGTATTTGAGCTTCCCTGCATTTTTCCTCCTGCCCCTTTCCTGCTACTTCCTTCGTTACTTGGTTCAATAAAGCATTGAAAACGTACTCAAGTGTTGGTACTTAAATCGTCCGGAGGTAAACTCAACGGAACCCTAGACCCGGTGCCGGTGAAACAGAGGTATCGAGTGTGAAGTTAACAGGCCCGCTTTAAACCAGCAGCTCCACTGAGAGTTAGTGCTACACACGATTTCAAACCCGCGTTCAGAGTGAACCTGGGCTTTTAGGCTGGCCATACACTATACAATTTTCTTGTTCAACTTTTCTTTAGATTTACCAAAACCATATAATATGAGGTCACACCTAAGCCCTTTCAATTTGTATGCAATCAAGCAGGCCCTTGTACTACATAGTTGAAGGTAAATCTAAAGGAAATTGAATAAGAAAATTGTATAGTGTATGGCCAGCATTAGTCAAAGCTTAATTAAACAAAATGAAGTTAGAAGCTGATTGGCTACTTTGCAGAGCTGCACCAGATTTTGCACTCTCCAGTTTTAGTAAATCTCCCCCATTGTGTCCTGGAGGCAGAACAAAAAAGTGATGGGAAATCTTCAGAGGTGAGGCTCCTTCCAATGGATACAAATGTTTAGGCAGAAGAAGCAGGAAAATGTGACAGGCAGAAATAATAAATAATAAAACAATGTTCCGGGTGTTTTGCAGGGTTGCTAATATCCATATTGCTGCACACAGAATACTTCTTGCTTACATGTGCAATCAGCAGAATATCTTCCTTTGCAAAGTCCTGAGGATTTTATTTCCTAATATTATAGATCGCTGCTTCTCATAAACCAACCACCGCTTTGGGTTTGGTGGCCCTTTAAACCATGAATTTCCATAGTAACCGATCCACTTAGCGAGGTGACAACCTCACAGCTAAAGATACATCTTCTATACATTTAGGAAATGCCACCCTGCTACTAACGATGAAAACTCAATTTCCGCAGGTTCAGCCTGCTGGCCACTGAGGTCTATTTTGACAGATTAGATTTATAAGACCGTCATCTCCATAGAGAACAGCCACCTAGGAGTGTGCGCGTAGATCACATAATGATTCATTTATAGCTGCTATCCAGCATCTGCTGCCATGTCTCGAGTGTCTCATCGCAGGAAGCCATGACAGGTCGGAGGAATTGTTCATCACCTTTCTAGAAAAAGCTCAGTTTTCTTCCACTGCAAAGACCCCGAGTCCAGCGAAGGATTGATGAGTTCTGCTCTGCTGACTGTACATTTATGTAACAAGCTTATCAAATGTGACAAGCTGTAATCAGAATATCTTGTTTAACCAGACAAATTATATAAATTAACAATGCAATATCAGTTCAACATCCTAAAGCTGGGGGGGGGTCACACTTCCGGATCAAAGGTTCTGTTCTGTTCACTGTCTTTTAGAATTTGGGGGGGGGGGGGGGGGGTGCAAACTGTGGCCACTGAAAGTAGAAAATGCCAAGGTATCAGTGAGAGCAAACAATGCCTCAGACTCAGCATTAGATCGAGTAAACAATACCCCAGGGTTGGTGGTCAGTGGGGGGTAAAAAAAATGACCTAGTGCCTATGGTTACTGGGGGGAATAGTGCCCCATCATTAGTGTCAGTGGAAGGAACAGTGCTCCATCCCTGGTGTCAGTGGAAGAAACAGTGTTCCATCATTAGTGTCAGTGGAAGGAACAGTGCTCCATCCCTGGTGTCAGTGGAAGAAACAGTGTTCCATCATTAGTGTCAGTGGAAGGAACAGTGCTCCATCCCTGGTGTCAGTGGAAGAAACAGTGTTCCATCATTAGTGTCAGTGGAAGGAACAGTGCTCCATCCCTGGTGTCAGTGGAAGGAACAGCGCTCCATCCTTGGTGTCAGTGGAAGAAACAGTGTTCCATCATTAGTGTCAGTGGAAGGAACAGTGCTCCATCCCTGGTGTCAGTGGAAGGAACAGTGCTCCATCCTTGGTGTCAGTGGAAGGAACAGCGCTCCATCCTTGGTGTCAGTGGAAGAAACAGTGTTCCATCATTAGTGTCAGTGGAAGGAACAGTGCTCCATCCCTGGTGTCAGTGGAAGGAACAGTGCTCCATCCTTGGTGTCAGTGGAAGGAACAGCGCTCCATCCTTGGCGTCAGTGGAAGGAACAGTGTTCCATCCCTGGTGTCAGTGGAAGGAACAGTGCTCCATCCTTGGTGTCAGTGGAAGAAACAGTGTTCCATCATTAGTGTCAGTGGAAGGAACAGTGCTCCATCCCTGGTGTCAGTGGAAGGAACAGTGCTCCATCCTTGGTGTCAGTGGAAGGAACAGCGCTCCATCCTTGGCGTCAGTGCAAGGAACAGTGTTCCATCCTTGGTGTCAGTGCAAGGAACAGCGCTCCATCCTTGGCGTCAGTGGAAGGAACAGTGTTCCATCCTTGGTGTCAGTGCAAGGAACAGCGCTCCATCCTTGGTGTCAGAGGAAGGAACAGCGCTCCATCCTTGGTGTCAGTGGAAGGAACAGCGCTCCATCCTTGGTGTCAGTGGAAGGAACAGCGCTCCATCCTTGGAATTTATGGAGGAATACCCAGATAGTAAGCAATTGAGCTGCAAGTTTGGAAAGAACTTGCTAAGCTACTGCTAGACTTGCCAGGCTTCACAAGTGCACAGCTGCAGCAAGTTTGCATTGCATGACTCCAGATCAACTTAATTTGCAAATATTCTGCAAGTCTGCTGTAAGTTTTGGTTCAGTTATGTTGTGCAATAGTCATCCGACCACAGGGGTCACTGTGGCTGAATTTTCATGCTGTAGACTCACCATTGCAACTTTGCTCTTGCTAGAGACTTGCCACACACATTTTCTACAAATTGGAATAGTGTCAACTAGAACGTGTGCTTTAAGTGCTCTGCAAGTGTACAACTTGCCAGTGAAAATGTGCAAGTTAACAAGACTTACAATTCAACACTGCCACAAATTTGTGGCAAGTAATGCTTGCTATCTGGGTAGTGCCCCATCATTGGTAATAATGGAAAAATAGTGCCCCATCATTGGCATTAATGAAGGAATAGTGCCCCATCATTGGTATTAATGGAGGAATAGTGCCACATCACTGGAATGGAGGAATAGTGCCCCATCATTGGTATTAATGGAGGCATAGTGCCCCATCATTGGTATTAATGAAGGCATAGTGCTCCACCATTGGTATTAATGGAGGCATAGTGCCCCATCATTGGTATTAATGGAGGAATAGAGCCCCATCATTGGAATTAATGGAGGAATAGTGCCCCATCATTGGAATTAATGGTGGAATAGTGTCCCATTATTGGAATTAATGGCGGACTAGTGCCCCATCATTGGAATTCATGGAGGAATAGTGCCCCAATATTGGAATTAATGGAGGAATAGTGCCCCATCATCGACATTAATGGAGGGAATAGTGCCCCATTAATCGAATTAATGGAGGAATAGTGCGATGTCATTGGTATTAATGGAGGAATAGTACCCCATCATTGGTATTAATGAAGGAATAGTGCCCCATCATTGGAATTCATGGAGGAATAGTGCGATGTCATTGGTATTAATGGAGGAATAGTACCCCATCCTTGGTATTAATGAAGGAATAGTGCCCCATCATTGGAATTCATGGAGGAATAGTGCCCCATCATTGGAATTCATGGAGGAATAGTGGCCAATCATTGGTATTAATGGAGGAATAGTGCTCCATCATTGTCTCATCACTCATCTCATCCTCTCACCTCTGTACCCCCCTGCTCTTCAGCCCGACCTCTGTTCCCCCTGCTCTCCTGCCCCACCACTGTAACCCCCTGCTCATTTGCCCCACCAATACACATCCTTTCACATCTGCCCCACCCCCCCTGCTTTTCTGCTCCAACACTGAACCCCCCTGCTCTTCTATCCCACTGCTGAACCCCCTTCTCATCTCTTCCACCACTGTACCTCGCTGCACATCTGCCCCACCGCTGTACCCTCCTGCTCTTCTGTTCCACCTCTGAACCCCCACTGCTGTACCCTCTTCTTATCTATGATATGTGTGATATGCAGAGTGGAGAAAGGAAGCAGAGATGAGACACATCTACCTGTCCTGGCACACTCATCCTGCTGATCCAACTCTTGCATCCAGCCCATGTGTTTGTATGTAATGTATGTGATGTATGTGATGTATGGGATGTATATGATGTATATGATGTATGTGATGTCACATACAAGCAACTTCAATGGATGCACAATGATGAGCTCAGGTCAGGGGTATTTTCTGAAAGCAGGGGGCCCTGTGTGCAGGATCATAAGTTGGGCCCCCGCAACTGAGAAAAAGTGGTTGGGTGTGATTTTTATTGTGCTGAATACTGGCTGTGGCTTAAAGGGACACAGAGTGCAGAGGGGTTCAGTAGTAAGTGACGCAAAGGTTCAGGAATAATTTCAACAAAGTTCCCAGAAGCTCAACACTAATTCCACAAACTGTCACCTGATTGTGGTTTTCTCAATCACAGTGAAATCCCTTCTTTGAGATGATTGGTAGTGGCAACCAATAGAGTCATCTTTCTCCAGATGGTGGGCGGGCTAGAAGGACTGTGACTGGCTTTAGCAGTGGCCAAGACAGTCCCTCCTCCTCTTGAAAACAGGGGCGCCCCCCTTGAGCAGAACTGCACCCATCTCTTCCCCATGACGATCGCAGCTACAGCAAAGTTTCCCATCTTTTACATTGTGTGAGGGCGCAGTGCCTCCCCCTAAGTGCAGGTGCGGCGTTGGGAACTCTGAAATTGGGAAGCATTAGTGTCTCACTGACACTTCCCTGCACTGCTCTGCTGATGGGGAGAGAGTCGAGTGCAAGCAAAAGAGGCTTCGAGTGCCGGGGGTTGCCTACCCCTGGTGTACAGCTTGTATAATAGTGTCAATTTGCTGTCCCCTCAAAATAACGCAACACGCAGCCATTAACCACTTGACGACCGCTCACTGTATATGTACGTCATTTTTTTGAAGATGGATATCTCGGTAACGGCAGCAGCTGCTGCCACAACCGAGGTATCCATCTTTACAGCGAGCGGTTCTGTACACGATAATGGTGGTCTCTGCGGCGATCACCGTTATCGGCGGCGGGAGAGGTGCCACCCCCCCTCACGCCGCTCTCCCGCGCCCTCCGCCGCTTACCGGAGCCGTCGGTAGCGGCGGAGGAGATCGGGACCTGTCACTGCTGAGGTACTGAGACGAGTGAGGCCAAGATGGCCCCCACCCGTCTCTATACCATGTGACGGCCGGAGCGACGTCATTATGACGGCTCCGCCCACTTCTCTTAAAGGCACAATTTTGTGTGTCATTTTTTTAAACAACTTTTTTTTTTTTTTTTTTTTGCATTTTAGTGTAAATATGAGATCTGAGGACTTTTTGACCCCAGATCTCATATTTAAGAGGACCTGTCATTTTTTTTCTATTACAAGGGATGTTTACATTCCTTGTAATAGGAATAAAAGTGATCCAATTTTTTTTTTTTTAAAAACAGTGAAAAAATAAATAAAATAAAGTAAAATAAATAATAATAAAAAAAAAATTTTTTTTTCAAGCGCCCTGTCCCGACGAGCTTGCGCGCAGAAGCGAACGCATACGTGAGTAGCGCCTGCATATGAAAACGGTGGTCAAACCACACATGTGAGGTATCGCCGCGACCGGTAGAGCGAGAGCAATAATTCTAGCCCTAGACCTCCTCTGTAACGCAAAACATGCAACCTGTAGAATTTTTTAAACGTCGCCTATGGAGATTTTTAAGGGTAAAAGTTTGACGCTATTCCACGAGTGGGTGCAATTTTGAAGCGTGACATGTTGGGTATCAATTTACTTGGCGTAACATTATATTTCACAATATAAAAAAAAATTGGGCTAACTTTACTGTTGTCTTATTTTTTTATTCAAAAAAGTGAATTTTTTCCAAAAAAAGTGCGCTTATAAGACCGCTGCGCAAATACGGTGCAAAAAAAAGTATTGCAATGACCGCCATTTTATTCTCTAGGGTGTTAGAAAAAAAAACATATATAATGTTTGGGGGTTCTAAGTAATTTTCTAGCAAAAAAACCTGTTTTAAACATGTAAACACCTAAAATCCAAAACGAGGCTGGTCCTTAAGTGGTTAATGTCTAAACCACTGGCAACAAAAGTGAGTACACCCCTAAGTGAAAATGTTCAAATTGGGCCCAAAATGTCAATATTTTGTGTGTGGTGTCACCATTATTTAACCCTCTTGGGCATGGAGTTCACCAGAGATTCACAGGTTGCCACTGGAGTCCTCTTCCACTCCTCCATGACGACATCACAGAGCTGGTGGATGTTAGAGACCTTGCGCTCCTCCACTTTCTGTTTGAGGATGCCCCACAGATGTTCAATAGGGTTTAGGTCTGGAGACATGCTTGGCCAGTCCATCACCTTTACCCTCAGCTTCTTTAGCAAGGCAGTGGTCGTCTTGGAGGTGTGTTTGGGGTCGTTATCATGTTGAAATACTGCCCTGCGGCCCAGTCTCCGAAGGGAGGGGATCATGCTCTGCTTCAGTATGTCACAGTACATGTTGGCATTCATGGTTCCCTCAATGAACTGTAGCTCTCCAGTGCCGGCAGCACTCATGCAGCCCCAGACCATGACACTCCAACCACCATGTTTGATTGTAGACAAGACACACTTGTCTTTGTACTCCTCACCTGGTTGTCGCCACACACGCTTGACACCATCTGAACCAAATAAGTTTATCTTGGTCTCATCAGACCACAGGACATGGCTCCAGTAATCCATGTCCTTAGTCTGCTTGTCTTCAGCAAACTGTTTGCGGGCTTTCTTGTGCATCATCTTTAGAAGAGGCTTCCATCTGGGATGACAGCCATGCAGACCAATTTGATGCAGCATGTGGCGTATGGTCTGAGCACTGACAGGCTGACCCCCCACCCCTTCAACCTCGGCAGCAATGCTGGCAGCTCTCATACGTCTATTTCCCAAAGACAACCTCTGGATATGATGCTGAGCACGTGCACTCAACCTCTTTGGTCGGCCATGGTGAGGCCTGTGCTGAGTGGAACCTGTCCTGTTAAACCGCTGTATGGTCTTGGCCACCTTGCTGCAGCTCAGTTTCAGGGTCTTGGCAATCTTCTTATAGCCTAGGCCAGTGATGGCGAACCTTGGCACCCCAGATGTTTTGGAACTACATTTCCCATGATGCTCATGTACTCTGCAGTGTAGTTGAGCATCATGGGAATTGTAGTACCAAAACATCTGGGGTGCCAAGGTTCGCCATCACTGACCTAGGCCATCTTTATGTAGAGCAACAATTACTTTTTTTCAGATCCTCAGAGAGTTCTTTGCCATGAGGTGCCATGTTGAACTTCCAGTGACCAGTATGAGAGTGAGAGCGATAACACCAAATTTAACACACCTGCTCCCCATTCACACCTGAGCCCTTGTAACACTAACGAGTCACATGACATTTGGGAGAGAAAATGGCTAATTGGGCCCAATTTGGACATTTTCACTTAGGGGTGTACTCACTTTTCTTGCCAGTGGTTTAGACATTAATGGCTGTGTGTTGAGTTATTTTGAGGGGACAGCAAATTTACTCTGTTATACAAGCTGTACACTCACTACTTTACATTGTAGCAAAGTGTCATTTCTTCAGTGCTGTCACATGAAAAGAGATAATAAAATATTTACAAAAATGTGAGGGGTGTACTGACTTTTGTGAGATACTGTATCTCATAACAGTCTTTTCATCAAATAAAGTGCTTGGTGATAAAGATGCATCTGTCACGTCTCTCAGTGTCTCCAACATTAAGTGCATTGTGCTCAAATATACAACTCAAGTACTTGTGCAAATCAACTTCTTGCATTTATGTCCACCGGACTCTGTGCAGTGCCCCCCTTCAGGTGTTCCCACACTCACCAGAGCCCCTTGAATTTCTGCATTAGGAAACAAGAGTCACAAGTGCTTGCAAACAGATCCGAATACAAAAAAAAAGTATTATTAACGCTTAAATCGCGCGTTTTCCCGTGCCACATAAAAACATGTTGCCTTTTGCAGTTGCGCACGGGTGCCATTAATTCTTAATAGCAACCTCACTTATCCACCAATTGCATGCTTGTGTGCACCCACTTAAAACGCATGGTACCACATATTTTGGTGAGGCCCAACTTAAAAATTATGCCAGCACCTTTTTTGCATTTTTCACAAGCAGCCTAATAAAAAACAAATCACGCAAAAAAGCGTTCGGCTCAGACACACCTCCTTGTGTCAATGAGCCCTGAGACTGGTGTGCCCCGGGATTGTGAGCAATTTCAAAGTGTGCCTTGACTACAAGAAGGTTGAAAAAAAAACTGCCTTAAACTCCTTTAAATGCCTATGTGTGCATGGACACATAGACTAACATGCAGGGATGTTTAGAGACAGACTTTCAGTGTGCATCAGGCCTTAAAGCGATTGTAAACCCTCACATATACCCAGTGAAGCGACTGGCCTCAAATGATACACAAATATGAAACAAAATCTCCTACATAAGTTGTATTTGTTTATCTGCAGTCTTCCCCTTTCTACACCATTTTAAAAGTTCAGATCGTGTTAGAAATCTTTCTTCATCTGCCAGCAGTACATAGGGAAGGGTGGAGGGACCGCACTTACACTGTGTGAGAGCTGATTGAAGGAAAGGGACACACCCTCCCCCCTCCACATAGGCAGAGGAATGAAGGAACATGTAGTGCTGTATTCTGAATAGACAAGCCATCTGCTTATCTCCCTCCCCGACACAAATTTTTAGCTCATATGTGTTTGAGAACTTGTCAGAAGTGACTGTGCTGATAATAGAGGAACGGAGCACCAGAGAGAAACAACACTTAGATCCTTGTAGAGAGACAAGTAAACACTACAGATATATGTGCTTTGTTCAAATTTCATGAATGGGGTTTACAACCACTTTAAGGTAATGTTTTTCTGTGACAAATACAAGTCCATTTAAATAACAGAACAAACAATGTTTAGTTCACTCTTACCTGCCATTGTAGAAATTCCTAAAATGGCACCGATATGGAATTCTATTTGTGTTCCCTGTAAAGAAAGAATATATGCTTAAAATTAATAAGAAAATGACACGATCCTAAAAAGAAAATATGGCATATTTTACTTAAACACGTCTGGTTTTATTACGGCTTTCCTTAAAAGGTCAGTCCATTCAAAGGCAATATATGTTTACAGGTGGAGTGTGGTGGACTGACCCAGTTTCGTGGTTAAAGTGACATTAAAGGATATGTAAAGGTTCAGTTTAAAAAAAAAAAAAAAAAAAAAAAAAAAGCAGGTCATACTTACCTCCTCTGTGCAGTTGGTTTTGCACAGAGTGGCCCCAATCCTCATCTTATTGGGTCCCTCAGCGGCACTCCTGGCTCCTCCTCTTCTCGCGGGCACACTCCAGTGTCCTGCTGCTGCGTCCATTGACACAGACAGCAGGACTCGGCCCGCCCCCCATGTCATTGGATTTGATTGACAGCTGTGGGAGCCAATGGCTGCGCTGCTATGAATCTATCCAATTAGGACCCAATACACCGGCTGGAGCTGCTGTGCTCATCCCCGTCGCTGGAAAGACCGGGTTCAGGTAAGTAAAAGGGGGCTCCTGCATCACAGGAGGTTTACAACCGCTTTAAAGCTTTCTTTTTTTTTTTTTAAATACAAACATGTTATACTTACCTGCTCTGTGTAGTGGTTTTGTACAGAGCAGGCCCAATCCTCCTCTTCTCAGGTGCCCTGCCAGCGTCCTGGCCCCCTCCCTCCTGCCTAGTGCCCCCACAGCAAGCAACTTGCTATGGCGGGCTTCCGAGTTGCTGCTCTGTGTGTTCTTTCACACACAAAGCGTGGCTCGGCCCCACTCTCTCCTTATTGGCTCACTCGCTGTGATGTACAGTAGCAGGACCCAATGGCTACTGCTGCAGTCTCAGCCAATGAGGAGGTAGAGACCTGGGACAGCTGAGGCACTCATGCACATCTCTGAATCAAGATGGGGCTCAGGTAAGTATTAGGGATGGTTGCTGCATAGAGAAGGTTTTTTTAAAAAGGCCTCATGCACACTGGACGTTAAAATAACGTTAAAAAAAGTCAGTAGCTTTGCAGTGAGTTTTTCAACTTTTTTCAATGTTTTTGCAATAGCGTTTTTTAGCAATTGTTTTCGTTTAAGAGTTTTTCCGCGTTATCGTTTTAGCTTTTTTTTTTGAAGAAGAAAATTAAAAAAAAATTTTTTTTCAATGAATCAAAAACGTTAAAAAAAACGCTGGTGAGTGATGTTTTTGAGCGTTTACTGATGTTTATCAGCGTTAGAGCGTTTTTACAGCAGAAAAACGTCTCTCAGAACCCACTAGTTTTGGGGTTTTTTAATGCTCAAAAACGCCACTCCCCAAAACTGCTGATAACAGCCTATGTGTGCATGGACACATTGGATAAGGTGATGGAGCATTTAATGACTGTGGAAAAAAACGTCTACAGCCAAAAACAGCTGCTGTAAAAATGTCAAAAAACTTCCAGTGTGAATGAGGCCCAATACTTCTCTTGCATAGTTCAACAGCGAGGTTTCCCTGCCTGTCTGCCTGGTACATCTGGGAGGTCTCGTCCATCTTTGCATGATCCAGCTTCTCCTGATACGTTCTCCAAGATATAAAATAAA
The DNA here is from genome assembly GCA_037952835.1 of Lithobates septentrionalis. Lineage (NCBI taxonomy): Eukaryota > Metazoa > Chordata > Amphibia > Anura > Ranidae > Lithobates > Lithobates septentrionalis. The sequence continues at coordinate 4,374,685 of JBBDGP010001833.1, forward strand.
GTGGAAGTCTAGGAGGGCTGGAGGAAGTCCCTAATAAAGGGCCCAGCAGATTTGCAGACCTGAGAACTTTGAGTGAAGAACTTTCACCAATAGTAGAGAGGTTTAGCTGCCCAACATTTGCCAAACACTGAACTGTCAGGTTTTGGGTGGACTGGCCCTTTAAAGTAACTTTTTATACAGCTTTCTGTACCATCATTTTAAAACTGTAATACAGTACATCCACCTTCACGTAGTTTTCTGAATATCATGGACTTGGAATTGACCCAGCTTTGGATTCCATCATCCGATGTTCTTCATCTGCTAATGAAGTTATCAATGTCATTCCTGATCGGCATTATAACTGTTGTAGTATCAACATTTCTCAGTACATTTGTGCCATGTACACTGTGATCTTGCCTAATGGCAGTTGCCTGCTATTAGACGTGAAATAAAAGAAGTAGGTAGGTGCTAGCTTGTTCATCAGATAGAGTTCATTTTCGTCCACATATTTTTTTTTCTTTTAATAGACACATGCTTCATAGCCATGGCACTCACACCACCCGAGGGTGCACGTCTACGCCTTGGGCATATCTCTCCAGAACCATCTCATCTCCTGGGAGCTACGGCAGAGAAAACCCAACCCGAAATAGATCAACTAACAGCCATCTGTTGTCCATGCGTACCTATACCATGCATCTTGTGTAGTATACCCGTCACCGGGTCCTTAATAGCAACAATTTATGTCTGGGAGCCTAGTAAAGGCCCGTCATAACAAAACTATTATATTCTGGTATGTGGTTAATATGTGCAATGGTAGCATATAGTAGATGAACTGACATTTAATTATATACATTTATATACATTTATAGGTATATATATAACCTACCACTCTTGTGGGGCTGCTAATATGGTCAGCTTTTCTTCATAGGGTTTAAAATGTTTTCCAAAGTTAAAGTGTAACTAAACCCAGTAATATGAAAGTAGTTCATCCGCCCCCCCCCCCCCCCCCCCCCCCCCAGAGTGCCCATCTGCTTTTTATATTAAAATACTGCCACTATATACCTTTTTGGCTGATCTGTATACCATGGTCACATGATAAACTGCAGGGTCTGCCCGAGTGCTGAGTGTTCAGGTAGGTGGAGATTTCCACTATAGCATGTGTCCTCATGCTGTTATGGGAGGCGGATCATCCATTAATCAAGATGTGACATCCCACCCACTGTGTTCTTTTTTAGTTATTGGGCATGGAGGAGGAGGGAGGGACTGGGCTTTCATTTAGGATCTGTATACACGCCCACATGTGTGATTTCAATACAATGTGACCTGGCTAGCTCTGATCAACCAGGAAATGTTCTCTCCAGCAATAGAGACCAAACTGAGCATGTGCAGCCTTATTACTCTGACTGTGTCATATCTGGCCTTGCCAAGAGAGACCCTGCAGGAGGGGGAGGATCTGTCCATACAGGATCAAAGAGCCTTTTTACACAATACAGAGGATTAACCCCTTAAGTTCTACAGTGAGTATAACAAGCATGCTAATCTGCATATACAGACAGATTTTACTGTTGTGGCTTTAGTAACATTTAAAAAAACTGTCCCATAGGTTGTATGAAAGTATCAAACTACGCTTTCCATAGGATGACATTGCTGCAGTGATTTCACTGCACAGCAAACATCACTGCATCCTGTTAACCGCTTGCCGACCATCTGCCGTCATTTTACTGCGGCAGGTTGGCACGATCCCGCGAACTGTAGTAGCTATATGTCGGCTCGCGGGATCGGGATAGCAGTCTAGTGCAAGCGCCGGCTGCACTGCAGGGGTGCCGTTGCTTGTGGCCGGCGGTCGCGATGACAGCTAGCCACGAGCGATCGCGAGCACGAGGGACAGAACACGGAAGTGTGTGTGTAAACACACAAATCCGTGCTCTGTCCTGAGAGGAGTGACAGATCGTGTGTTCCTATTAGCTAGGAACCACGATCCGTCACTTCCTCTAGTCAGTCCCCTCCCCCTGCAGTTAGAATCACCTCCCAGGGAACACAATTAAGTCCTCGATAGCCCCCTAGTGTTAACCCCTTCACTGCAAGTGACATTTTTACAGTAATCAGTGCATTTTTTAAAGCACTGATCGGTGTATAAATGCCAATGGTCCCAAAAATGTGTCAAAATTGTCCGATGATCAGATCGCCACCATTACTAGTAAAAAAAAATAATAATAATAATAAAAATGCCATAAAACTATCCCCTATTTTGTAGACGCTATAACTTTTGCGCAAACCAATCAATAGACGCTTATTGCGATTTTTTTTTTACCAAAAATATGTAGAATACGTATCTGCCTAAACTGAGGAAAAAAATAGTATTTTTATATATTTTTGGGGGATATTTATTATAGCAAAAAGTAAAAAATAATGCGTTTTTTTCAAAATTGTCACTCTTTTTTTGTTTATAGCACAAAAAATAAAAAACGCAGGGGTGATCAAATACCACCAAAAGAAAGCTCTATTTGTGGGAAAAAAAGGACACCAATATTGTTTGAGTGCAACGTCGCACGACCGCGCAATTGTCAGTTAAAATGACGCAGTGCTGAATCTCAAAAAATTGCCTGGTCATTCAGCAGCCAAATCATTCGGGGCTGAAGTGGTTAAAGAAAATGGAAATTTGGGTGAAGGGCAACCTGCAGACCAGTGGCAGCTGGTCTGCCCCCCCATCCCCCACCCGTTCTGCACTTACCCCATCTAGGTTGCGGGTGGCTTCCCCGGCTTCTCCACCCGGTCAATCCCGTCTTAAGATCCGCTTCCTCTACTGATTGGCCGGAAGGAGAAGCAGGAAGACAATAGCGAATGTTGATTCACTAATGTCACGAGAGGGTGGGCTCAGGGCGCAGAGCCGAACCTTTTTAAAGTTTTGAAAAAAGAAATTAAAAGAAAAGAAAGAAATCTATGCATCCGGCGCCCTGCATGGAGATTAGGGGGGTGGCGCCCCTGCACTCCTTACAGACCTGCAGCCACTGCTGCAGACACTGTTCCGCTCCACTTTCATGTGTTTTTTATGTCATGTATTGAACGGCATGAGGTTTTCACTTTTTTTGTACTATGCTGACATCTAGTGGCGGTTTTGGGGACTTGGCAACTTCCTCTGCCCTCCCCTCCTGTATAGCGCTGGTTTAGTCTTAGCTAGACCCTCCCCAATTCTTCCATGTTCCCTCAGTTAGTTTTAGTTATTCACAGAGAAAGGGCTTAGGATAGTCATTTTCTTTTCACACTTTAAAAGACTGAAAAAAATAAAAAATAAAATAAGTCCTGTGTACTGCACTTAGCTGAAGTAAAAGTGGTTCTGAATTCATAAGTTTTTTAAAATTATTTTAATGCATTACCTACATTAAAGTGATTGTAAAGTCTTGTTTAAAAAAAAAAAACAACAACAAACATGTTATATTTCCCTCCTCTGTGCAGTTGGTTTTGCACAGAGCAGCCCGGATCCTCCTCTTCTCGGGTCCCTCTTTGCTGCTCCTGGCCCCTCCCTCCTATCGAGTGCCCCTACAGTCAGCAGCTTTCTATGGGGGCACCCGAGCAGAGTCAGAGATCAGTGTATCCATTCGGACACGGAGCCCCAACCTGGCCCTGCCCCCTTTCTCCCCTGATTGGCTGACTGACTTTGATTGAGAGCCATGGGAGCCAATGGCGCCGCTGCTGTGTCTCAGCCAATCAGGAGCAGTGTCCCGGATGACTTAGACATTCGTGGACTTTGCTGGAGAGAGATGTGGCCCAGGTAAGTAATCGGGGTGAAGTAGTGAGAAAAAGTCCTGGACAGCCGCACTCAAAATAATGTATTGCCTTTATTGAATAACGATCATCAAAGATACATGCCACAGCAGAAAAATGCAGGAAAGCTGAACACATTTCACACTGTAGTCAGTGCTTAGATTAAGCACTGACTACAGTGTGAAACGCGTCAGTTTTCCTGCATTTTTCTGCTGCGGCATGTATCTTTGATGATTGTTATTCAATAAAGGCAATATATTATTTTGGGTGCGGCTGTCCAGGACTTTTTCTCACTACTTCATTGCACAGGCATTGCCGGCACTTGTTGCTTCCAGCATGGAGGAGATGTTTGTTCCTAATCGGCCTTCCTAGAGTGGTGATATCTTTCTTTTTCTGCTACTCAAGTAATCAGGGGGTGCTGGGGGGGCTGCTACACACAGAAGGTTTTTTATCTTAATGCACTGAGATAAAAAAAACTTTTACCCTTTACAACTCCTTTAAGGTAAAGAACCTTCCACTAGTTATCAAACACCCCCCCCCCCAAATACTTACGGGAGTCCTGTATCGATTCAGTGCAGGGCCCATCTGTAGCAGTGCTAGTTCTGTATCTCTCACTTTCTCGCTCCTGCTGCTCCCAATCAAATGTGAGAAGGGGGCAGGGTCAAGCTGTGCTGTATGTGTCAATAGACAATAAAAAATAAAAAATTGCAGTGCCCCCCCCCCAATACTGCAAAGTTTAAATGCTTGGTAACTCTAGGAGTAGGGGGTTAATCTGTAACACTCATCTTATTCCTTGCTCTAGCAGGGTAAAGCCACATCACACTGGACAATTTTGCTATTTCTTCTAGACGCTCGGCAGGAAAAAAAAAAAAAACGCTTGATGCTTGGAAACGCATGCAATACGTTTAGGCTCATCAATCGCTTGGGCGTTAATTCATTCTAGTGGACAGAATAAAAATTTACAAGTATTGAGTGTTTTTTCTGCCATAACGCCACTGCTCATGGAAACGCCTATGTATGCATGGGCACATAGGCGAACATGCAGGAGGATTTATGCTGAAAAACAAAAACAAACAAAAAAACCCAAAAAAAAACAAAAAAACAAAAACACCAGGCTTCCCTAAGAACAGCATCAAAAACCTCCAGTGTGCATGAGGCCCCCAAAGTGCTCTGGGTTGTGGATGGGCTCCCGCTGTCCTCGTACAATACAGACTGTTGGTCCTGCATTGTACTTGATGACATCACAGCACGGTCGTCAGTTAAAGCGCCAATGAGAAGATGCTTCAAAAGGTACTAGTTAAAGTGCATTTAACCCTCACAGTGAAGGAAGACCCCACTACAATGTTATTTTTTTATCTGGTGCCCGAAGTGGGGCTTTAGATATAAAACTTCTCGAATTGCCAGCTTCCATCATTTGGGCACTATGACAAAATAACACACACAGTACTTTGGTGGACTTCTCCTTTAACCATCAGCAGCAAGACCAGGATATAAAAAAAGTCAGTGCTGTATAAAATATCGGTGTCTCGTCACCTGCAGAAGGGTGACACTAATGATGTGTGTCTTGTCTCAGCAGGTCCTTCTTCCAGTATGACCTTCCAGAACAGAAAGTCAATTGTGTTACTATAAAAAGGCTGGAAGAAATAGCGCGGTGATCCGACACACCGTCACCTCGCAGCTGTTAACAGGCCGAGCCTCGCAGGGACGCCTGTACAGGCAGAGCTCTGGCGGGTCGTAAACTTCAAAAGTGGCCATGTAACCGAATAAGCTGGTCTATTTAGAGAGAACTGGAAAGGGGGATTTTAATAGTGCCAGTTTTTTATTAATATTAAAATATTAAAAAGAGTGAACAAGATTATCTCTCAAGAATATAGAAATGCATATTAAATTATCTAGGTCTGTGGAAATTAAAGATTAATTCCTCGATTAATCGTTAATTTTTTTGATCAATCAAAACATTTTTGATCGGTAGGCTGCCTGTCCTGGGGCCGCTTTGGGCCAAGCTGTGGCTGCAGCGCTCCGCTCCCTTCTCCTCCACTATATGTCATACACAGTCTGCGGGCATCTCCCCCTGTGTGTCTCGGAGCTGAGTGTGAAAACTTTGGCCGCGCTGTGAGAAAAGTCCCGCCCTCCTCCTAGATTAGCTCGTGTGGTAGATGCAGTTTTCTGTCTATCAAAAGAGCTGATCTAGGAGGAGGGCGGGACTTTTCTCACAGCTCGGCCAAAGTTTTCACACTCAGCTCCGAGACACACAGCGGGAGATGCCCGCAGACTGTGTAATCCAGGCACAGGCACTGACTACAGTGAGGCTGCATTATGGGCACGGTGAGGCTGCGATTATGGGCACGGTGAGGCTGCAATTATGGGCACGGTGAGGCTGCGATTATGGGCACGGTGAGACTGATTATGTGCACGGTGAGGCTGCGATTATGGGCACGGTGAGGCTGCGATTATGGGCACGGTGAGGCTGCGATTATGGGCACGGTGAGACTGCATTATAGGAACGGTAAGGCTGTGTTTATGGGCACGGTGACGCTGCGATTATGGGCACCGTGACGCTGCGATTATGGGCACCGTGAGGCTGCGATTATGGGCACCGCGAGGCTGCGATTATGGGCACCGTGAGGCTGCGATTATGGGCACCGTGAGGCTGCGATTATGGGCACCGTGAGGCTGCGATTATGGGCACCGTGAGGCTGCGATTATGGGCACCGTGAGGCTGCGATTATGGGCACCGTGAGACTGCATTATGGGAACGGTGAGGCTGAGATTATGGGCACGGTGAGACTGCATTATGGGAACGGTGAGGCTGTGATTATGGGCACGGTGGGGCAGAGTTTATGACGTGTGACGTCCTAGCCATACCCCGCTATGCCCGGCTTCGGCCGTTGCCATAACAACGGTGCTAAATCAGCTAAAAGTAGTTGGATCTGTATGTGCGTTATAATTAATCGAAATTAGACGATTATTCGATTTAAAAAAAAAAAGACGATTAATCGAACACGAAAATTTTAATCAGTAACAGCCCTAAAATTATCACATGATATGAAACAATAATGTACGTATTATAAAGCTAAAGTACTGTACTTTTCACTCCATAAGACACACTTTTTCCCCCCAAAATGGGAAAATGTCCGTGTGTCTTATGGAGCGAATACTGACCAGGAACCCCCCCCCTCCCGCTAGCGCCGGGCGATCTCCCGGCTGGTCCTGTCACTCAGCCACAGACAGAAGACAGAGCAGCCCGAGCTGCCGAATAGAGTATGGATGCGGCGGCCACTTGGGCTGCTCCGTCTTCTATCTGAGTGACAGGCGGATGTGATGACGTCCTCGCCAGGGAATGGCAGTCTGCGAGGTGAAGGACTGTAACAAAGTCCCACCTCCTAGATAGACAGAACACTGATCCAATGATACATTGAATCCGTGTGAACTGTATCATAGGAGGGGAATCCGTGACGTGACAGAGCTCTGTGTGGTAAGGCTGCATTTCAATGGCACAGGTCAGGCTGCATTTCATGGGACTCGTAAGGCTGCATTTCATTGGCACTGATCAGCCTGCATTTCATTGACACAGGTCAGGCTGCATTTCATGGGCACAGGTGAGGCTGAATTTCATGGGCACAGGTCAGGCTGAATTTCATGGGCACAGGTCAGGCTGAATTTCAAGGGCACAGGTCAGGCTGAATTTCAAGGGCACAGGTCAGGCTGAATTTCAAGGGCACAGGTCAGGCTGCATTTCATGGGCACTGGTCAGGCTGCATTTCATGGGCACTGGTCAGGCTGCATTTCATGGGCACTGGTCAGGCTGCATTTCATGGGCACTGGTCAGGCTGCATTTCATGGGCACTGGTCAGGCTGCATTTCATGGGCACTGGTAAATATTTTTTTTCTTGTTTTCCTCCTCTAAAATCTAGGTGCGTCTTATGGAGCGAAAAATATGGTAGCTGTATACATGCCTGTTGGGCATTAGGGATGAGCTGAACACCCCCCTGTTCGGTTCGCAGCAGAACATGCGAACAGGCAAAAAATTTGTTCGAACACACAAACAACGTTAAAGTCTATGGGACTCAGGGGCGGAGCCAGCGAGCGGCATGTAAGGAGCCTCTGAACGGAGCTCCGTAAGCAGACAACAGATCCTGCAGTGATCCTGGGCTAAAGACACCCACTTTTTTCTCAGTTGGTGGGGGATGAGTTCGGGGACACCCCGGGAGTCTCTGGGGATGGTGAAATACGCCCCCCCCTGGCAAAAATCGACCGGAGAACGGCTGGCGAAATATGCATGGGGCTCTCAAAATGGCGCCGGCACACAGGAGGAGGAGGACGAATGGCCGCCGCTCCACAGGCCTGAGGATCCTTCACAGCAGGCGCCTCCTCAGCAAGACAGGGTGAGTCCTAAACCCCGGCGGGCTGATGTGCTGAAGAGGGGGAGATCCCTAGACAGGCTGAGAGACTCTAGGGCCAGTGCTGACAGAGCGGTGGAGGGGGGAGAGGAACCATCCCTAACACAAATCATGGACGCCATACAGGGCTGTCAGAGCAAATTAATAACCCACTTTGACGAGCTGAAGGTAGAATTCTCTTTCATGAAGCATGACATGCATAAATTAAGAGAAAAGGCACAGATCACGGATCGCCGCCTTGATACATTGGAGGATGTAATCAGGCCATTAGACACTGCAGCACAAGTGACTAAGAAGACATTGTCTGAACATACTTTAAAGATGGCGGATATGGAAGACCGTATGCGAAGGAACAATATTAGGCTGGTGGGGTTCCCGGAAGGGGTGGAAGGGAGGCATCCTGAAGAATTCCTTGAGAAGTGGTTGCTGGAACATATGCCTTCCAATACCTTTACAAGTTTGTTTGCCATTGAAAGGGCACACCGCATTCCAGGACGGGCACCTCCAAAGGGAGCCCCCCCTAGATCTATGATTGCAAAAGTACTGCACTTCCGTGACCGGGAAAATATACTGCGGGGAGCCAGAACAGGCCCGGAGTTAACGATCAATGGATGCCGTGTATCAATATACCCTGACTTTTCTGCAACTACACAGAAGCAGAGGGCTTCCTTTCATTCTGTAAAGAAGAGATTAAGGGATCTTAGCCTGATATACAGCATGCTCTACCCTGCCAAATTAAGGGTGGTAGATAATGGGAAAGTATATTTCTTCAACAATCCTACGGAGGCCTCAGAGTGGTTGGATACACGTGGTCGCCAACGAAATAGAGCCTCTCCTAACCGACCGTGAGTGAGTCCTGCGGAGACATCACTAGATTGGAGACCCAAAGAAGAAATGTCAGCAGAACCTTGGTGTTTTTTTTTGTGATATAAAAAAAAAAAAAAAAAAAAGGGGGGGGGGGGGGGTCTTAGGGGTTTTTTTTCTCTTTTTTTCTGATCGTTTCCTTCAGACCAACTTAAACTGATATTCAGGTCTCTCCTATTTTCTTAACATACATGCTGGAAACATGGGAGGGAAAAAAGTTTTTTTACCCCTGCATTGTACCCTCAGAAATGACATTTACAGCTGTGCTTGATATTACACAGATATGGAAGATGCATTGACAATGGCACGGATATACCAGTCTGCTGACCCTCCCATGGGACATATAATCAGGGGAACTGAACGTTTTTTTTTCTCTGTTTTGATTAAGAAAAAATTTTTAATTTTTTTTTTCTCCTTTTTTTCTTTTTTTTGCCATTACCTACTAATAGGGTTTTGTAAAAATAAAGAGAGGGGGTAAGGAGATGTTCAGGTTTCTCCTACCAAAGGGGAATGGGAGGGAAGGAAGAAACAAGGGGGGGGGGGGGGGTTTGTATACATGCTGGGAGGAAGAGAAGGGGCATGTGCATAAGAAAATGGGAGGAAAGAGTTCTTTTTACCCCCTGCATTACTCTCTCAAGGTTGTCATTTAGTGTCATGCTTGATTTTGCACATTATGGTAGATACATCTCTACTGGCACGGATATACCAGTTTGCTGATTCTCCTATGGGACACATACTCTAGGGAACTGAATGTTTTTTTTTTTTGTTTTAATTTTTTTCCATACCTTCTGGTACTGTTTTTGAGGGGAGGGAAGAAAGGGGAGGGAGGAAAAAAGGGGGAAAAAAAAAAAGTTTTTTTACTGATATTGGGACTGTATATGTCAATTGCCAGCAATATATGCTAAGTCTGCAAGATGCTCTAGGCAATATATTTTTCTATTCGTAGACTTTGTTTACTGTTTTTGCCTTTTTGTTCAATAGCAGGTGGCCGCCCTTTTGGCGACTGGTCTTATGTGACAGTTTTTGAGTCGCATCTCTGTTACCTACTTCTTTTCAGGTTATGGGAAAAAAGTGCCTGGCATGTTGGGGCTGGGTGCGGGGAGGGGGGCGGGGGCAGTTGGGATGTTATTTGGGACAAAGGGTCTATGTTAACGCACAGATGGGATTGTCATTACTTGTGGTGTCTGCATTGGGTACTGCCCAAGATGTTCGGTGTAGGGGAATATGTGTGAGGGGAGAAGCCTGGAAGCCAGTTTTTACAGAGGACCATACACAGGGGTGGAGGGAACACCTCCACTCGACTATCTTTTTCGCTTTTTCATATCTGCCATGGAGGTAAATTTGCGGGTTGTGGCCTGGAATGTTAGAGGCCTAAATGCGAAGTTCAAGCGCTCCTTGGTGTTTGAGTATATAAAAAAATACAAACCTCACCTGATACTCCTACAGGAGACTCATCTGCAGGGCTCCAGGCTTCTCTCTTTAAAAAGGGCTCACATTGCTGGGGCATATCATTCCAGCTACTCCTCGTATGCGAGGGGAGTCTCTACTCTGGTCACCAAGGCCATGCCCATATCCATTCAAACAGTAAGAACAGATGTTAAAGGGCGATATGTGATACTTGTTTTGAAAGTGATGAACATGACATTGACATTTGTGAAACTCTATGTTCCTCCTCCCTTTGCGCTAACTCATCTGGATGATATGATGAAAGACACATATGAGGTAGCGGAGGGGAGGATCTTCATACTGGGGGACTTTAACTCGGTCTCTGATTCAGAGTTGGACAGGTTGGGGGGGATAGGTGGGGCTCCTGCCCCACTGGCGGGATGGATGTCTGCTCATGGATTTAGAGATGTCTGGCGGTTTCACCATCCTGATACTAGGGAATACTCCTGTTACTCTGAAACGCACAAGACACTCTCCAGAATAGACACTATCCTAACGGAGGGGGAGGGCATGCCATTAGTTCAGAAGATGTCTTACCTGCCTAGGGCTCTCTCTGATCACTCCCCTATGCTGTTGGAGCTTAATCTGGGACCGAAGCCTGGGTTGCGACTCTGGCGGATGGAAGCTAGTTGGCTACAGGAAGAATATATAACAATTAAGTGCACAGAGGCCATCAAACATTATTGGGCTGATAATGCCGGTTCCGGGTCCTTTCTGCTTCAGTGGGAGGCCTTTAAGGCCACGTTGAGAGGGGTGTTTATGGCGGAAGTAAAGAGTTTTAAGAAGCAGTTGGCCTCCACACTGCAGCATAGGGAAACAGAGGTCTCTCTAGCGGAGGCAGAATATATCAGGGATCCCACTGGAGAGAGGCTGTTGACATTGCGGATGGCAACACGGGAGTACAAGACAGCACTAACAGACCATACTACGAAGCTGGGCCTCGCTCAACGTCGGCGTTTGTTTGAATTTGGTGACAAGAATGGCAGGTTGCTGGCATACTTGGCAAGGCCGGAATACGTTCCGGTACATATTAAATCGGTTTTCAACGAGTGTAAGGTGGAGGTCTGTGATTCGGCGGATATTTTGAACACTTTTGTCCTTTTTTATAAGGAACTATACAAGTCTTGTGCTCCTGTGGGGTCAGAAACAGTGGAAACGTACATAGCGGACATCGATCTCCCTAACTTGGAGGTGGACGACAGCACTGCCTTGGAGGCCGGCATTACAGTAGAAGAGGTGGAGGAGGCGATTGCCTCCTTCCCCCCTAGAAAATCCCCTGGGTTGGATGGTTTCCCATCAGAGTGGTATCGCACCTATCGTTATGGATTAGCTCCCCGCTTGCTTAGAGTGTTTAATGCGGCTAGGAAGGGAGGTGGATTGCCCCCTTCTATGAGGGAAGCCTTGGTAGTCTTGATACCTGAAGAGGGAAAAGATCCTCGGGAATGTGATTCTTACCGCCCGATCTCGCTGATGAATGTTGATACAAAGATATTGGCCAAAATAATTGCAAACAGACTGCAGTCAGTCATTCCTAAGTTGGTGGACGCAGACCAAACAGGATTTATTCAGGGTAGGTGCACTCAGATGAATATTAGGAGGCTTTTCTTGAATCTTCAGACGGTTCATGACAACTCTGGGACTAGAGTGGTGGCCTCTTTAGATACAAAGAAGGCCTTTGACTCGGTTGAGTGGCCGTATTTGTTTCAATTGATGAAGTCTTATGGTTTTGGCCCAGTGTTCATCTCATGGGTCCGGCTTTTGTATACGGACCCATTGATTAGAATACGGGTCAATGGTATTATATCAGAACCCTTTCCCATTTATCGGGGCACCAGGCAGGGGTGTCCACTTTCACCCCTACTGTTTGCCCTGGCCATTGAGCCCTTAGCGGTACAGCTGAGGTCTAGTTCACAGTTGACTGGATTGAGGATTGGGGATTTTGAGGAGCGAGTGTCACTCTATGCAGATGACATGCTGCTATATCTCCAGGATCCAGGGCCCTCGCTCCTGGAGGCTTTCCGATTGATACAGAAGTTTGGAGATTACTCTGGATTCCGTATAAATTGGAAAAAATCTTCTCTTTTCCCTATAGATGAGGGGGTGACTGTTCCATTGGGATGCCCCATTCCATTATCTCCGTCTTTCAGATACCTGGGAATTGAGATTCAGCTCCCCATTTCCAAGTTCCTGGAGACCAATTTGTCGCCAATTGTGGGGAAGTTTCGGGAAAAAGTTCAGAGGTGGCAGAATTTACCGCTCACCTTGATGGGAAGGATAAATCTATTTAAGATGATCTTCCTGCCAAAGTTTCTATATATCCTCTCGAACTCCCCGGTCTTCGTGACATTGCGGGTCTTTAGGAATATTGACTCCATTATTGTAAGTTTCTTGTGGGGGTCTAAAGCTCCCAGGGTCTCTTTAAAGATTTTGAAACTACCAGTTACATTAGGGGGACTTGCCCTTCCGGATCTGCGCTCCTATTTTATGGCCTCACAGCTCTCTTTCTTGCATTGGCGGTTGTTTCCGCAGACACCTAATGCCACTGCCTTGTTGGAGGCTGCAATTGCCACATCACAGGAGACCCTGCAGAATGTCTTATATAGGAGGGGGGTTCCGGGTAGGAAGATAGGCTCGGTGATGGCTTTACCGGGAAGGGTTTTTCACCTGTGCTCTCAGAGACGGGGTGATGAACCCTTATGGCTATCTCCTAACAGTCCTTTGTGGTACAATCGATCATTGGGGGAGTTTATGAAGCTCTCTGACGGCCCAGGGACATGGGCAAAATATGGTATTAAATATCTACACCAAATCGGTAGAGATGGTCGTTTGTGCACGTTTGCCCAGTTGCGTGAGCAATTTGGAGTGCCGAGGTCTTGGCTCTTCCGATATGCACAATTGAGGCACGCGGCACACACTCAGTTCGGAGGGTCTGAGATTCGTGTCCAGAATACAGACCTGGAAAGAGTACTGATTGACCCGGATGAGTCAAAGAGGATTTCCAGATACTACGGGGCGGTGGGTCCGGGTCAGGTAGCTCTGACCTCCAAGGCCAGGGAGAGATGGGAGGTGATTGTCCCGGAGTTGTCAGAGGAGCTGTGGCAGGAGGTACTGGACACTTTTTTGGTGTCTGTTATCTCCTCCACGGACAGAATGATTCAATATCGATATCTACACCAACAATACTATACACCGACCAGATTACATCGAATGCATAGGAGGGACTCTGCTATATGTCATAAATGCGGGAAGGAGGAGGGCACATTTGCACATATGGTGTGGGAATGTATGAAGGTGAGACCGTTATGGTCTCAGGTCACTGAATTTATATCAGACAAGTTTGCTTTACCGAATATTTGCTCTCCTATGCGGTGTTTACTTGGGATTTTTGATCAAGAAGAGATGAATACCCACACTAAATTGTTTCTAAGGATCCTGTATTTTGGTGTTAAAAAGCTCATAGCAAGGAGATGGATACATGAGGAACAATTGACGATAGGGATGTGGATTAATATAATAAATGCAGATTTAATGATGTATAAAATGACTTACGAGGCTAGAGGGGCTACCAAGAAGTTTAGGAAAGTGTGGTCTAGGTGGATAGACTCGGAAAATACTCTGGATGTGGAGAAGCCCTAGTATGTTCTAAGAGTGACAGAGTTGGATCCTCGAGAGATGATAATAGACTGTTTTGATTCCCCTTCCTAGATGAGCTAGATATGGTTTTTTTCTTTTCTGTTTCTTGTGAATGGGTGAAAAGTACCGAAATGCAGACATCCCGGGGGAAGAAGGGGGGAGGGGGGGGTGCTTTGTTCTGTTAAAAAAAATGCACGTGTATACTATCATATGATGGGAAAGGCATATGTTAAACCTGTAATATGACTGTTATATTTATGGAATTTCTATGCTAATGGAACATATGGAATATGTGTACTATGTATGCTATGTATACTTGTTGTGCATAATAAAAAACTTTTATAAAAAAAAAAAAAAAGTCTATGGGACTCGAACATGAATAATAAAAAAAGTGCTAATTTTAAAGGCTTATATGCAAATTATTGTCAAACAAAAGTGTTTGGGGACCTGGGTCCTGCCCCAGGGGACATGTATCAATGCAAAAAAAAGTTAAAAAAAAAAAAACGAAGTTTTTTCGGGAGCAGTGATTTTAATGATGCTTAAAGTGAAACAATAAAAGTGAAATATTCCTTTAAATTTTGTACCTGAGGGGTGTCTATAGTATGCCTGTAAAGTAGCGCATTTTCCCGTGTTTAGAACAGTCCCTGCACAAAATGACATTTCTAAGGCCCCTCTCACACTGGGGCGGGGTCGGTGGTAAAGTGGCTTTACCCTCGGTATTCGGCCACTAGCGGGGCGGTTTAACCCCCCGCTAGCGGCCGAGAAAGGGTTAAAAACCACCACAAAGCGCCTCTGCAGAGGCGCTTTGCCAGCGGTATAGCCGCGCTGTCCCATTGATTTCAATGGACAGGAGCTGTGAAGGAGCGGTGTATACACGAAGTACATTTATCTTCTTCTCTCGCTCTGCGGACCAAAAAAGAAAAAAAAAAAAAAACGCGACTGACCCGCCTTCATAGGAGGCACCCGGCGTATGACGCGTCCTCGCAGGTGACAACTCTTTTATAACTGAGGGCGTGGCCACGTGGTGACGTTCCCGGGTGACCCCACCCCCCTCTGACGCATGAGGACTTCCCTATGGCTAGATTCAACAAGGTGTTGGAAACATTCCTCAGAGATTTTGGTCCATAGTGACATGATAGCATCACACAGTTGCTGCAGATTTGTTGGCTGCACATCCATGATGCGAATCTCCCAGGCAGGATGGGTTCATGCTTTTTATATTGTTTATGCCAAATTCTGACTCCACCATATGAATGTCGTAGCTGAAATTAAGATCCATCAGACCAGGCAACGTTTTTCCAATCTTTTGTCCAATTTTGGTGAGCCTGTGCGAATTGTAGCCTCAGTTTCCAGTCCTTAGCTGACAGGAGTGGCACCTGGTCTTCTGCTGCTGTAGCCCATCCACCTAGAGGTTCAATGTGTTGGGCGTTCAGAGATAGTACTCTGCATACCTTGGTTGTAACGAATGGTTATTTGAGTTATTGTTCCTTTCTATCATCTGAAACCAGTCTGCCCATTCTCCTCTGACATCTACAAGGCATTTTCCTCCACACAACTGCCGCTCACTGGATATTTTCTCTTTTTCAGACCATTGTCTGTAAACCCAAGAGATCAGCAGTTTTTGAAATACTCAGACCAGCCTGTCTGGCACCAACAACAATGCCACGTTCAAAGTCACTTAAATCCCGTTTCTTCCCCATTCTAAAGCTCGGTTTGACTTCAGCAAGTCGTCTTCACCACTTATAGATGCCTAAATACATTGAGTTGCTGCCATGTGATTGGCTGATTAGCAGTTTGTGTTACCAAGCAATTGAACATTGGTTGGACTTGATGGACTTGTGTCTTTTTTCGACCTCACCTACTATGTAACAGGTGTACATAAAAGTGGCCGGAGAGTGTATACATTAATCAATAGAAAAAAAATCCAAACAAATATTTGGCATGCCCACTCTTTGCCTTTGAAACAACATCCCCCAGGAACACTTGCATACAGTTATGGAAGCATATGGTCTAGTGCATGATTAAACAATTATACCAAACAAGTGCTAATGATCCACATGGGAACATGTACATTAAAATACAATAAATCAAACAGAATCTGCTGGGTAGGAGGAATGATACCGGGGACGGAGAAGTCATGTTCTACTAACAGGTTGAGGTCGTTGAAGACAGTTCAAAGCAAAACATTTTACACAATTGCTAGACTGAGCACAGCCACATGACACAGCGCGGTCCTTCTGCATTAACAAGGTCTCCTATGGGCAGAAACTTTATAGCAGACAGGTATATACAGATGTGCTGCCCAAGCTCTTCTGTAGAAGAACAAAGAAACGGGCAACGCTGAGAATGGAACACGCAGTGGTCAGCCAAGGAAATGGCATATGCTGACTTATCTTCACAATTGGAAAATGTCCAATGGCACAATCATCCCAAACTTGGAAGAAACCAATAGGACCATGGTGCACCTACCTTCAATATCAGGAGAAGTGTAGTCAGATGTGGTCTTCATGGAAGACGTACTGCTAAAAAGCCATACCTTTGACTTGACATGGTCAAGCAGGTCACCTATGAATGAACACACAAAGACTGGTGTACAGAAAAATGGCAGCAGATTCTCTGGATTGATGAGTCCAAGTTTGGCATTTTGGTTGCCAAAGGCTTGGCGAGCAGTACAAGTATCTAGAGCAGTGGTCTCCAAACTGCGGGAAACTTATCTGGCCCTTGGGGCACCATTCCAACAACTGACATCAATAAAAGGGGCACCATTCCCCCTACTGACACCATCAATGGGGTACTATTCTCCTCATTGATATCAACAATGGGACACTATTCCTCCCATTAAAACTGATGATGGGGGTGCTGATGCCAGGGTATTTTCTATACCCACTGGTAACAGTCCGGCCCCCCTAAGGCCCCTTTCACACTGGGGTGGTAGGGGGCGTCGGCGGTAAAACAGCACTATTTTTAGCGCGGTATTCGGCCGCTAGCGGTGCGGTTTTAACCCCCCGCTGGCGGACGAAAAAGGGTTAAAACCACTCGTACAGCGCGGCTATAGCCACGGTATTGCCGCGCTGTCCCATTGATTTCAATGGGCAGGAGCGGTTTAGGAGCGGTGAATACACCGCTCCTTCCCCGCTCCAAAGATGCGGCTTGCAGGAGATTTTTTCTTCTCCTGCCAGCGCAAAGCTTCAGTGTGAAAGCCCTCGGGCTTTCACACTGAACAAACAGCGGAGGCTGTTTAGGGGCGGTTTGCAGGTGGTATTTTTAGCGCAATACCACCTGCAAACCGCCCCAGTGTGAAAGGGGTCTAAAGCCTGGAGGACAGTAAACTGGCCCTTTGCTTGGAAAGTTTGGAGACCCCTGGTCTAGAGTAGAAGCAACTGTGAAATATGGTTGCAGTTCCTTGCAGGTTTGGAGCTGCAATTCTGCACATGGATTTGGGAATTTGGTCGTTTAAAGTGGTTGTAAAAGCATTTTTTTAAACACTTAAAGGGTAACTCCACTTTTGTGGGGAAAAAATAGCAAATAGAGAAAAAATAATATAGCATATACAATTTTGACACTAATCGTATTGCAATTGAATGTTATTAAAAATGACCTTTCCTTTCCAATCTGCAGCTGTTGTAATTTTCTTTAAATGCAATATGGCTAACTGGAGTTGTTCTGTACACAGAATGTGTACTGACCACTCCCCAGAAACATTTCCTGCTTGTGTGATTGGCTCCCCAATTTTTCTAGAAGTCTGTCTAAGATAAAAGTCAGATTTCAGGCATCCCCTGCAACAAAAATGTCATTTTTGGCGAGATACTCCCTGTAGGAACACGTGGAAAGGGATGCAGGCCCAGCAGATTTCCTCATTAGTGCCAAGCAGGTGCACACCTGATAGATAATTATGAAACCACTCCCATTAGACCCACTTATCACAGAGGCAAATACAGGGATTTCTTCAGAATAACAAATGGTAGGAATCTGCAACAAAGGTGGTTATAATCCTTGTAATGTACATAGATCACCCAGAGGGGAATGTTTTTTTCTCAACAAAAGTGGCATTACGCTTTAAAGTGTTACTACAAACACAACAGTAAAATCAGTCTGTATATGCAGTAAAGTATGCTTGTTATACTCACTGTGGAACCTAAGGAGTTAATCCTCTGCATTGTGTAAAAAGGCTGTTTAATCCTGTCTCCTCTGATCCTCCCCTTCTTCCATTGTTTCCAATCCATCTCCTGATAAGTAAGAGCCTTTGGAGGCACTCTGCACATGCTCAGTTTGGTGTGTATTGCTAGAGAGGTTTTTTTTCCATTAGGAGAGTACATGTGATCAGCAAAGGAATAATCAGCACTGTCCATACAGAGGGTCAGGGGTCCTACAGCCTCATAGGACATTTAGAGTAGAATGAAAACTCCTACTTTAAGCTTTAACCAGACACTGACAGAAGTCACAAGAACGGTATTTAGCAGTTTATGTTTACTAAAATAATTGCATTTCCATGTTCTGTGTACTGTGGGAGACCAGATATAGTGAATGCAGAGTCCTGGGTTTAGTAACACTTTAAAGACTGCTACAGGGCAGACCTACTGTGCAGAATCAAGTGTGTGTGTGTGTATATATATATATATATATATATATATATATACACATACATATACACACATACATGATTCTGAATTTCCACCTAGGGATTACTCACAGCAGAAGCCGATCTGCAAGTGCCGGGTACTGTATGTCTGCAGACACCTGCCGATCGTGGGGTAGAGACACAAAATGGAACTCTGCCTATGTAAACAAGGCAGAGCTCCATTCTGATGGGTGGAAAGTGATGGACGTTTTGTCCCTGCAAAACAGGGAATAAAATCCACTCTTAGTAAAAACAGCACACAGTTTACACAAAAACACTGGCTAGGTACACAGTTAACCTTTTGATTGCCCTAGATGTTTAACCCTTGTCATCAGTACAGTGACAGTATATTTTTTAGACTCACCACTCTATTAAGTGTCACTGGTTCCCACAAAGTGTCAGTGTCCAATTGTCTACCACAATATCACTAATCGCAGCCATTACTAGTATAAAAAAAAAAAATTAATAAATACAACTTCCAGTATATATATCCCAAAGTTTGTAGACGCTATAACTTTTGCACAAACCAATCAATATACGCTTATTGGGATTTTTTTTTACCAAAAATATGTAGCAGAATACATATTGACCTAAATTTATGAAGAAATTCGATTTTTTTCAATTTTTTATTGGGTATGTTTTATAGGCGAAAGTAAAAAAATATTGTGTTTTTTTTTTTGCAAAATTGTCTGTCTTTGATTATAACTCAAGAAATAAAAAACATAGTGGTGAACAAATACCACCAAAAGAAAGCTCTATTTGTGGGGAAAAAGGACATAAATGTTATTTGTGTACAGCGTTGGATGACCGTGCAATTGTCAGTTAAAGTAATTGTAGCGCTGGTAGATTTGCGATCTACCATATGTTAGGTAAATTTAGTAATTTGTTTGTTAGGAAGGTTAGGTTTGCTTCTGTTCCAGCTTGGCTGACGTTGCGTGTGTTTCCGTGCTGACCGGTGGGTGTCGCTGTTATCACTGGTCAGTGTTGGAAAGGCAACGTGTTGAAGCGTATGGATGCTCTTCTGTCCCGGAGATAACTCGGTGGAGGTGGTCCTCCGAGTTGCATTCTGGGAGAGGGTATATATGGGACAGACGCCATATTTTGGGGTTCATTTTACAGCCACCTGCTGGCCCTCCTGGCCGACAGGTATGCGTTAGAGAGCAATCTCGTGGTCCTCCGTTCCGGAGGCCCGCGTCACTGCGGCGCATGGGTGGGCCCAGAAGCTTGTCTGGGGCCTACCACAGCAGCCGAGGAATGGTCCTGAGCTGTCTATCCCGAGTGAAGAAGCTGGACAACCGAGGAGATCCCAGGGGAGGACCCATCATGGAAGGATCATGCAATGTGCTGGTCTGGAGAGGGGCCTGGTGACTCGGTTGGAGGACGTATCCTAAAGTAACTATACAGCATAGTGTTGCCGGGTTGGCTTAAAGGTTCAGGCACTGTGACTGGCGTTCATTGTAGAAAAACAAACAATACATCCTGTGGCAGAGGATTGTACGGGTCTATCCCAAACAAGTCTGTGGCAGAGACTTTTGTTCGCGCTACGTACTGGCTGCTAGGCAAGTGAGAGAGGCCTATCCAGGTGAGCAAGGAGTGTGTCCCACGAGGGGAGCGCATTCTATTGTAATATCCAAATTCTACCAGGACATTTGTCAAGAATCCTACAAGAAGATATTTGAGTTTCTTCTGAAGTTTCCCTTCTGCCTCTTTCCTGCTATTTCCTTGTTGAATTGTTTAATAAAGCATTGAAAACCTACTCAAGTGTTGGTGCGTGTGTCGTCCAGAGGTAAACTCAACGGAACCCCTAGACCCGGTGCCGGTAAAACAGAGGGAAGGAGAGTGAAGGTAACAAGCCCACTTAAACCAGCAGCTCCACCGAGAGTTATTGCTACATAATGCAGTGCCGTATCACAATAATTGACCTGGTCATGAAGGGGGGTAAATCTTCTGGAGGGCAAGTGGTTAAAATAACAAACATGTTATACTTACCTGCTCTGTGAAATGGAATGCATTAAGTTTAAAAACCTTGAGGCTTTAGAACCACTTTAATGGTCTCTCTACTGAGTGCTAAAAAGTACAGGTAGATACTGATCCATTATTTATTACTACCAGGGAGGCATCTGGTTAGTCTCAATTCTACAATGACCCCAAACATACCGTACAGCCCTGAGTACTGGAAGGGATGGTATGATCCCCACAGAGCCATTGAGCTCAGCACTGAGTCTGTCTGCAATTACATGACCAGCAAGAAACTACCAAAACAACCCAAATCCACAGAAGAACTGTGGTGAGTTCCAGATGTTTGGAACAACCTCTCTGCTGAGTTCCTTAAAGTGGATGTAAACCTCTGACAGTTTATGCTGACACCATGCAATCCCGGGAGACGGCCCTGCTCCCCTCTAGCTCACACCAAGTGATTGAAAGCCTCAGCTGTGCACGTTTCCCTATGAGATTGTGTAGAGGGGGGTGTGTCCATTCCCGCCACTCAAACCTCAAATTACACTCAGCGCTGTGCAGTGTGTGACGTCAGACCTCCACCCATGCTTTCTGGATGTTCAGAAATAGCCTTTAATCTGTGTACTTTTAACAGCTGTGAAGAAGAAAGGGCTGCAGATAAAAAGGTACAGGAGGCTTTGTTTCATCTCTGTGTACCACCTGAGACTAGTTACTTTAGGCCGTGTTCACAGCATGGGGTCCAGTGTAGGTCTGTTCACCGGTTCAAGTGCAAGTCAGGTCCAAATTTTTCCCTGAATTTGCATCTGAACTGGACCCAAAGTCACACAGGACCCTTCTGCAATCCAGACCGATTGAGAGCCAGTCACAGTTGCATGTCATGTGATTTGCATACGGGGAAACCCGCATCCAATTTGCATATTTGTGAGCCCAGCCTCACTGGGTATATGTAATGGTTTACAGCCCCTTAAATTGGTTGTAAACCTAGTTACACCACTTTTACCTACAGGTAAGCCTATAATAAGGCCTAACCGTAGGTACCGTGAACAGGGCTCAAAATGTCAAATCTTGAGCTACTAGCCAGGTCTCAAGGGTTACTCGCCACCAGTTGCCGCACCAAACCCCTACCCTGCCCCTAATTCCACCCCTAAACACGCCCTCATAAATTATCTCATGAAATGACACCTAAATGTTTTATGCAGCATTAAGCAACTTTATCCATGCTCATCAATGCAGCCCCGCCCGCGTCCACCAATGCAGCCCCGCCCGCGTCCACCAATGCAGCCCCGCCCGCGTCCACCAATGCAGCCCCGCCCGCGTCCATCATGCAGTCTACCCGCGTCCATCATGCAGTCTACCCGCGTCCATCATGCAGTCTACCCGCGTCCATCATGCTGCCTACCCGCGCCCATCATGCTGCCTACCCGCGTCCATCATGCTGCCTACCCGCGTCCATCATGCTGCCTACCCGCGTCCATCATGCTGCCTACCCGCGTCCATCATGCTGCCTACCCGCGTCCATCATGCTGCCTACCAGTGTCCATCATGCTGCCTACCAGTGTCCATCATGCTGCCTACCAGTGTCCATCATGCTGCCTACCCGTGTCCATCATGCTGCCTACCTGAGTCCATCATGCTGCCTACCTGTGTCAATAATGCAGCTTACCTGTGTCCATCATGCTGCCTACCTGTTGTCCATCATGCAGGGGTGTAGAGGAGAGGAAGAGCATTGCCGGCCGGATAAGAGCATGAGGGACATCACTGGAACAGCTTTGATTTCAATTGCTTTGTTCCCGCTGCTCGGTGTCCCGTACAGCCCCGCCCCCTGGCCGGGGAACTTTGATACACGTCACTCGTCCCGGGATTGAGCGGGTTATTTGTCTATCAAATTCCCCGGAACCAGGGGGCGGGGCTGTGTGTGACAGCGAGTGCGGGAAACACTCGGCTATTGAAATGAAAGCCACTAGTGATGTCCCTCGCGCTCTGAATCATCCAGCCGGCTCTCTCCTCTCTCTTCCCCTCCACGAGCGCTGGGATGACTCCCATACAACCCGCCGGCCGACGGTGCTCTCCCCCCTGCTCCCGGGCAGCCCACCCTTGCAAGCCCTCAAAATCCACTCGCAAAATGCGAGCAGGCGGGTGGAATTTTTGAGGGCTGCCATGAATATCTCCTAAACTTGCACAGTTTAGGAGCTAGTCACTGTATACGCTTGCGCCGGCCGTCACTGGCTCATGCGCACTAAAGAAATGGCTCGCTCGTGCCGTTTCTTCAGGGCCTGTGCCGTGACGGGCGGCTCTAGCTCGCATGCGTGGGAGTGACATCATCGCGGCTCTGGCCGATCACATCGCCGGAACCCACAAACCCGGAAATAACTCCGGGAGTCATGTTGCCGGTCACAGCGGTGTGCGGGGACCGCTGCAACAGCATCGATCTAAGGTAAGTATTTCATAATGAGCTAGTATATGATGCATACTAGCTCATTATGCCTTTGTCTTGCAGGTTTTTTGTTTTTGTTTTGTTTTTTTGAGTTTACAACCACTTTAAGCTGTGTGCACATGTACCAAGGAGAACTGATGCAGTTTTGCAAGACAGAAGGCCTTATGGGTGAACATACCAAACATTGAATTGATTTAGGCATCTTTAATTTATATTTTGTAGGCCTGGGAAAGAGAGTAAGAGAGAGGGGGAAGAGTGCAAACACTAGATAAAGATTAAAAGAGATCTGACTCTCCAGTCGTGTCATTTGGGACAGGAAGTGAGGAGAATTCTCTTTATGAAGAACACAAAGTAATAAAAACGTAGGTCTTGATCCAGTAGGCTCAGAGGGGTTAGAACACATGTTGGATTGTTATTGCTGTGTTCCTGTTGGGATGATTTCCCTTTATTTTCTACCCAAACCTAAAGAAAAACGTCTGAGTGTTGAATGACAATGTAACTGCCACAAATCTATTTTTATATTATGTTCCCAGAATCTCCGGCACGTCCAAATCACACTGGCAATGAAAGCTTCTGCACTGTGAGGACTACACAGTATTGTCAGTCTATTACTGCTTGGGGGGGCTGTTAAGGCAGATTACAGGAATTGCAAAACTTGTCCAAAAAATATGCAGATGAGATGACAGAGGCAGCTGTAATGCATCAGTAAGAAATAGTGGTGTGGGTCAAAAGAAAGCAGAACCACTGGAGGTTCTGTGTATATTCCTCTGGTTCCTCAATGTGCCAGATGCCGGCCCTAAAGAGCTCATCCTGCTCGGTATAATAAGGATTGATAAAGAATGTAGAGCTAGAAAATATAAAGCAATAAACAAAAACAGTGTACAAAATATATGCAAATGGTGAAAACATATGAGAAGCATCACTCTCAAATGTAATAAATATGAGAAAGTACATATATATGATGGGTAGAAACACAAGTGAGAAAAGTCCCCAAGATGGAAATATCCTTAAAATAAATTTATAAGTCCACCACAAAGGAGTTGTTGCTCAGAAGTGGGGTACAGCGGCCTTGGCAGGCATGTAGAGCACCAGGGATAATGTGTCCTCCACCCAAGGTAAGGGGTATACACTCTTATCGGAAGAGGTGGACTCGAGTGTCAGCGACAAGTCAATCAAGCAAGGATGTCCCGATCAGCAAACTTCCAGAAATGATCCAGGGAATCCAGCAAACTCCCGGAAGGGATCCAAGAAATTGAGCAGGTAAGCGTTAAGGCTGGGACTTGGATGTTAAATAACCAGACTGGAAGACCAAAAACTCTCATCCGAAAGGCGCATGCGCGGACTCCTCCAAGATGGCCGCTTAAGCCCGGAGCTCCGCACTGCCCTGACCACCCGGCGCACATAGCGGGGGAACCGGGACCCCGTAGGCCACGTAACCCACCTCAAGGCAAATAGGAAGGGTTGGGGAACAACCCTATGCCGGCCGGATCGTCCAGGAAGGGCCTGGAACCTCTGTTTAGAGCCTCGGCGGAGCGGGCCGAATCCATGCTGCACGGCGCACAGACAGCTGCAGAGAGCCCAGGAGATAAACTTTCCTATGCCGCTGTGACCCGCTCTCTCTCCTCTGGGACCCCAGTGAGTACTTCTCTACACTCGGCTCAGTCCAAGGCCCTTTCAGAGCACATTGCAGAGCATCCCATGACGCCCCCCTCACAGCCTCCCTCTCCTCACATTACAACAGGGCCTGAAATGGCGCCCAATCCAGCCCACTCAATCCTCACAGCCCCCGACCTCTTCTCCCAGTTATCAGCTCTGCTGGATAGAGATCTGGCCCAAACTGCAGCCAAAATAACTGGTGATATCAGAGAGGACTTCCAGGCCCTGGGCTCCAGGATGGAGGCGATCGAAGATAAACTTGATCAGACCATCTCTAAAACCAGGCAGAACTCCAACCACATACAGGTCATACAAGACCAACTGGACATTGCTCTCTCACGCATTGATGACCTTGAAAATAGGTCCAGAAGGGAAAACTTTAGACTCAGAGGTCTCCCAGAATCTATAACCGACTCTACGATGGTGGTCCAAGACTTCATTAAACAACTTCTCCCTGACATTCCTCCACATAAATTGGAAATTGACCGCGCTCACAGGACATTAGGACCTCCGAGGAAAGATGGCCTCCCCAGAGATATAGTGATCAAGCCACACTACTTCTCAGTTAAAGAAGAGGTGATGAAAAAGTGCAGATACCAACAGCCCCTCACGTGCAGAGGCCACGCCGTACAAGTCTTTGCGGACATCTCACCTAACACAATACAAAAAAGGAGGGCGTTGAAGCCCCTACTCTCGGTGTTGGCGCAAAACGAAATCAAATACAAATGGGCCTTCCCATTTGCTCTCAAGTTTGATCACAAAGGCAAAACTTACTCTTTCCGCAGCCTCCAAG
The DNA here is from genome assembly GCA_037952835.1 of Lithobates septentrionalis. Lineage (NCBI taxonomy): Eukaryota > Metazoa > Chordata > Amphibia > Anura > Ranidae > Lithobates > Lithobates septentrionalis. The sequence continues at coordinate 4,400,226 of JBBDGP010001833.1, forward strand.
AAGGAGAACGGATCCTGTTAGACCTCCGCCTCATCTCGCAGGAGTCAGCAATGGACTTCAACAATTCGGCGGCGGGAGCATACAAGCGCCCATCCCCTGCAAGCCCTTTGCAACCCCTGTGGGAAAAACCCAAATACAAGCGCCCCAAGGAAGCCAGACCTCCATGAGTCCTCGAGTCAAGACGCTGTTTGATGGACTTTCCCTGATCCCTTTTTCCCTTTGTGGGCTCCAACACGAACACGATTGACTTTTCTTTTCTTTTTCTCTTTTTATTGCTGGTTTGTTTCTCCCTTTGGTCATAACAGCATTGGAGGATAGGTACTGGAGATTTATGGGATTTTTTTTTTTTTTTTTTAGCCGGGGGGGGGGGGGGGGGGGCGGAGGAAGGGGACGATTTGTCCCCTTTCTCTTCTCCCCCCCCCTCACCCCTCTATGTCTTCTCTTGATGGGGGGGACATGGGCGGGTGTCCCTGCCCCAGGGGGGTCCCTTAGGAGTAATCCTACTGGGGCCCTCCTGGGGCTGGGTATTTGAATGTCAACCAACACGATCCTTAAACACCACTTTCTGACCCAGGCCTCCTAGGCACTGGGTAACAGAGTTTGATCTCATGACTTCTCCTTATGATGTGCCTTAGACGCAAAAATGAGCTTCGTATTGCATGGGCTATAGCGCAAGGAGCCCTCCTCATCCACCCGGAATTTTGTCCTGGGTGGGAGGGGAGGAAGGTGGGAAAAAAAGGGTGGGCGGGGCCCCCTTCGGTTCCCCAGGTCGGACTAGCTCCGATCAGCAGTTTTTTTTGTTGTTTATTCAGTATTTAACTGATGTGCGCCGAGGTCGCGGCAGTTAGGCTGCACCTCCATTAATCCCGAGGACCAGGTGATACTGGTCTTCTGGGTTAGGAATCCTCCCTGTCAGCAGGGTCTGGACGTTTCCTCCACTGTGAAGAGTGGAGTGCTCTGCTGCCTCCACTGTTCACACAAGTCCCGAGAGGACTCGATCTTCCCCTCTTCCTATGTTCTCTTCTCTACTATCATCTCTAACAATCTATTCTCTTGTAGTTGGCTGTCTGCTGGGTTATACCCACTCCTCCAGTAAGAAGCGGAAGGATGTCTTAATGGTCCCAACTTCGGTTCCTTCTCTCCAACTGGAACAGGTAAGCGTCGAGGGATGGGGGGTAGGCCCCCTACTTCTGCTTCATGGCTGACACTGAAAATCTGCCCTCCCTATTAAGGGTGGCCACACACGATACCCAAGGGCTGAACTCTCCTTCTAAACGAAGGAAAGTACTTGATTTTATGAAATCCCGCAAGATTGATCTTTTATTTCTCCAAGAAACCCACTTCCCGATCCGGTACAAACCTAACTTTATCCACTCCCAGTTCCCATTGTATTTTCTAGCCAATGCGGAAGATAAGACCAGAGGGGTTGCTATCCTTATTTCTAAAAATTGCAGATTCACGCTACAGAAGGTTCAACGAGATCCAGAGGGTAGGTACATCCTAGTTAAGGGTTCTGTAGAAGGCAGATTATACTCCCTAGTATCCTACTACGCCCCTAACACAGGACAGCATAAATTTTTTAACTCAATGTTTAAGACACTTGGACCACTGATTGAAGGCTCTGTAATTTTTGGGGGAGACTCCAATGTGGCCTTCGACCAGGGCCTAGACAAATCTAAACCCCCACCCGCCCAAAACATACGCCCAACCAAAACCAGCTTGAAAATAGCTAAGCTGATTTACTCACAAGGACTCACTGACATTTGGAGGGAATTAAACCCCACCAAAAAAGATTATACTCACTTCTCCCACGCCCACCAATCCTATGCTCGTATTGACCATCTGCTAGTCTCGAATGACTTGATCCCGGCAGCCCAAAGATCACAAATTACTGACACGGTCTAATCGGATCTTTCCCTGTTAAGTGTTCTGATAAATAACCAAACCCCACACCACAAATACAACCTTTGGAGACTAAAGGAAAACATCCTTTCTGACCCCGCCTGGAAAGTTGAAATTGAAAAGGCCATAAAGGAATATTTTAATCACAATGACACGGCAGACGTCTCCGCGGAAACCTTATGGGCAGCAGATAAGGCCACAATCAGAGGGAAATTAATACAAATAGCAGCCAAACTTAAAAAAGAACATGGGATAGACATAGTCAACCTAGAAAAGAAATTCCAAAAGTTATGTACGGAGCACAAGAGAGACCCTGCTTTAGTACCCGCATCCCAATTGGATGCAGCACGCCTAGAATTAAACTTAGCTCTTACAGCTAAAGCGGATAAAAGTATATCATGGCTAGGAGCGAAATATTACTATCAGAAAGACAGGGCTGGGTCTCTCTTGGCGTCCCGTCTCACCCCGCGCCCCCGCACATATATCTTCCCCAAAATCAAAATAGCGGGCCAACCCCACACAACAAACCCACTGAAGGTCATGAAAGCCTTCCACGGGTTTTATGCAGATCTATATAGCGAGCATAAGACAAGTAATCCCCAAACTCTGACGAATTTTCTGAATAACCTCCCGATTCCTACCCTTTCGGCTGAGCACAGAGATAGACTCGAAGCTCCGGTTTCCGCCGAAGAAGTGCTAGCAGTTATTAAAAACCTCAAGCGGCGGTCGGCTCCGGGCCCAGATGGCTTCTCCGTACCGTACTATAAAACTTATGCAAATACCATAGCGCCTTACCTTGCTAGATTCATTAACTTCAAAACCAAGGGAGAGCCTCTGGACCCGCAGTTGAACGCGGCTTTCATAACTGTAATACCGAAACCAGACAAGGACCAGGGAGAAGTATCCAACTATAGACCCATATCCCTGATCAATAATGATCTAAAAATTATGACTAAAATTATGGCAGACCGTTTGGCCTCCTTTATTGGATCCTATATCCAGAAGGACCAAGTGGGGTTTATCCCGGGTAGACAAGGTCCCGACCAAATCAGAAGAACGGTGGATGTAGTCTCCCTCCTGCAATCGGGCTGGGATGGTAGTGGGGCGCAAAAGGGAATGTTGCTATCTCTAGATTTACAAAAAGCGTTCGACTCTGTATCTTGGTCTTACCTATTCTCAATCATACAACAATGGGGTTTTGGCCCACGGTTCACAGGGTTACTACACTCCCTATACTCTAGCCCAGAAGCTAGAATCAAACTACAAGGACAACTCTCTGATCCTATTAAAATAGCTAGAGGGACCCGCCAAGGTTGCCCGCTCTCACCACTGATTTTTGCGATAGCGATTGAATCATTAGCGATTGCTATACGCACTAATCCGGACATAGCGGGGGTGAGCTGTGGGCCAGGAACACATAAATGCGGGCTGTTTGCTGATGACCTCATTCTCTATATGACGTCACCAGCAACCTCCCTCCCAGTGCTATGTAAGCTCCTAGACGACTTTGCACAGATCTCTGGGCTATGCGTTAACTACTCCAAGTCTCAAGCACTCAATGTGTCCCTCCCGTCAGCCTTGGTGTCTCGGTTGCAGGAGGCGTTCCGCTTTTCGTGGAGCGAGTCCAGCATTCGATACCTTGGAATCAATCTTACCCCCAAATTTGAACAGCTATATCAAGCAAATTACCCCCCCCATTTACAAAAAATTAGAATCTGATCTCAAACAATGGTCCCCACATCACATTTCCTGGCTCGGTAAAATAAACTCTGTAAAAATTACTCTGCTGCCACGTCTCCTATATATTTTCAGAGCGCTCCCAATCGCGATACGGAAGGATCACCTCTCAGCATTCCAAAACAAGGTCGTAAAATTTATTTGGGGTGCAAAGGGGCATAGGCTCCCGAGAAACGTCCTATTCGGCCCAAGAAAAAAGGGGGGATTGGGACTTCCAAATCTTTTTTGGTATTACCAGGCGGCTAGATATCAACAGTCTATGCCAAAACAGCCAGACCTGATTGGATAGAAATGGAAAGACAGGCAGTACCAACATTTACAATTGACTTCCTCCTCTGGTGCCCACCAAAGGCTAGGCCTCCGATCATGTCGCCCGCATTATCACAATCTCTGATGATATGGGACACTCTCAGAAAGAACCCCTCCTTAGTGTCGCCCAACAAACCTCTATCGCACATTTTCCGTAACCCCGCATTCCCCCCGGGCATGGACATTAAAGCCTTTCAGTGGTGGCTGGATAGGGGGATGTACCGGATCGGGAACTATTTTACCGCAGCGGGGCCATTATCCCTCAACCACTGCGTCAAACATCTGAGCCTCCCCAATTCAGAGAGGTTCAGGTTTTATCAAATATCACACTTTCTCCAATCTATCTGGATTGAGAAACCTGAACCCCCGCAGTTCACCCCATACGAAATATGGTGTGGGGGTCTCCTGGAGCAGAGGGGGGGCATATCCTTAATCTACTCCTCGCTTGCCGCTACAGATAGGAAAGCAACGTTCATGCTGGCATGGGAGAGAGATTTACAGGACACTTGGGATCTAGATCACTGGCACATGGCCTTCTTCCGATCATTCAAAGGCATTCATAATATTTCCCTGATTGAAGCTAGCCTAAAAGTAATCACTAGATGGTACCTGACCCCCTCCCGGCTTGCTATGATGCACCCCGCGGTCTCCCCTCTCTGCTTTCGCGGATGTCACATGAACGGTTCCATGTTACACATATGGTGGGACTGCCCTAAAATTAGGACCTTTTGGCAAAAAATATTTTACGCCATATCCAAAATAATAGGTAAGACCATTCCCAAGTCTCCTCTAACAGCTCTTCTCAACCATCCCATTCCAGGGATCTCAAAATCATCACAGAAATTAGTTTTCTTCGTTCTCCTTGGAGCCAAAATTACCCTTGCTAAAGCTTGGAAGAAGCCTTCAGTCTCTCTCATAGCAGCTAAACGGAAAGTGTCATGGATAATGACTCAGGAGAAATTAGTAAGCTCTTCACTAGATACCTCAGCAAAGTTTGAGAAGATTTGGGACCCGTGGTCCAAATACATAGGAATAGGGCATCATCCAAACTTTTAGAAATGGCCCCTCAATCGAGGTGGGGGCACCGAGCAGACAGCCAAACTTTTCTCTTCTCTGCACTTTACCTCTCTCTTTCTCATTCCTCCCTCCTCTCTCCTCCCCCTAACCCTTCTCTTGGTTCTTTTATTTTTATTTTATTTTTTTTTCTCTTATCCCTGACTCCCCATATTCGACAGGCAGGAATAGAACTCACTCCTGAAGTCGGTAAACCCTGAAGTGAACCATAGTAGAAAGTTATACTTTGTTTTGTATCCCTGAGGTTTACTCAGGAATGATAGCTTCTTATTGCACATGCCTAAACAGCAAATATACCAATGGGATTAAGTTACTTTAAACTTGAAATGTAACCCGTTTAGCAAACTGTTTTTTGCAATTAAGATCTTTTGGTCAATGCGCCAAAATTTTCTATTACTTTTTTTTATACATCGCTAATGTCTCTCTAGGTCCTGGGGTCACTAGTAAATAGGTCTCATTCCGCTCCCCAGCACAGTGTGATCCCATGAAGGGGTGCTGGAAGTGGACTGGGATAAATACCCAAGGCTCACCCGTTATGTTCGCAAGAACAAGGACCAGGTAGGACCAGTTAATAGATACCTCAGTTTACAGTTAGTTGACGATGTAACTCTAGTATATAAGTCATTATATTGCAAAAAATACCACTGTGAATATGACTTGCACTTCTCCCTTTTACCCTGCTTTAAATTGTGACATGTAACGGATGCTTGTACCTACAATTTGTTATTTTCTGACAAAATCCAATAAAAACCATTTAAAACCAAAAACTCTCATCCGAGGAGGTATAGAAAGAAAAAAAAAAAAAGATACCTCCATATGGGTGGGTTTTATTAAAAAAAAAAAAAAATGAATCCATAAGATTAAAACTGTGTTCACAGAATAAAAGCAATGTGGGGAGCTGCAAGCCCGTGCTTGGCTTTTAGCTTACCACATTGCTTTTATTCTTTAACATCCAAGTCCCAGCCTTACGCTTACCTGCTCGATTTCCTGGATCCCTTCCGAGAGTTCGCTGGATTCCCTGGATCATTTCCGGAAGTTTGCTGATCAGGACATCCTTGCTCGATTGACTCGTTTTCGCTGACAGTCGAGTCCACCTCTTCCGGTAAGAGTGTAAACCAATGACCTTGGGTGGAGGACACATTATCCCTGGTGCTCTACATGCCTGCCAAGGCCGTTGTACCCCACTTCTGAGCAAAAACTCCTTTGTGGTGGACTTTATATAAATTTACCTTAACCACTTACAGACCGTCCACCATCGTTATACGTCGGTACTTTGAAGAGGAGTATCGTTGTTATGGCAGCAGCTAGCTGCCATAACCCCAGTATCCTCTTCTTCAGTGGGCGGTCCACTGCAAGACAAAAGTGTTCTCTGCGGCGGATTCACCGCAAGATCACTTTATCGGCGGCGGGAAAGGCCCCCCCTCCCTCTGCGCTCTGGTGCCCTCCGCCGTTTACCGGAGCCGTGGATAGCGGCGGAGATGACCGGATCCTCTCCCTAGCCTGACATTGAGACGTGTGAGTGGAAGATGGCCCCCACCCATCTCCATATCATAGCTCTTAAAGAACCATTTTTTTAAAATTGCATTTTAGTGTAAATATGAGATCTGAGGTCTATTTGACCACAGATCTCATATTTAAGAGGTCCTGTCATGCTTTTTTTTCTATTACAAGGGATGTTTACATTCCTTATAATAGAAATAAAAGTGACACAATTTAAAAAAAAAAAAAAAAGAACAGTGTAAAAAATAAAAAGTCAAATAAATAAGAAAAAAAAAATTACATTTTTAAGCGTGCCCCGTCCCACCGAGCTCGCGTGCAGAAGCGAACGCATACGTGAGTAGCGCCCGCATATGAAAATGGTGTTCAAACCACACGTGTGAGGTATCGCCGCGATCGGTAGAGCGAGAGCAATAATTCTAGCCCTAGACCTCCTCTATAACCCAAAACATGCAACCTGTAGAATTTTTTAAATGACACCTATGGAGATTTTTAAGGGTAAAAGTTTGTCGCCATTCCACGAGCGGGCGCAATTTTGAAGCATGACATGTTGTGTATCAATTTACTCGACGTAACATTATCTTTCACAATAAAAAAAATTGGGCTAACTTTACTGTTGCCTTATTTTTTAATTCAAAAAAGTGATTTTTTTCCAAAAAAAAGTGCGCTTGTAAGACCGCTGCGCAAATACAGTGTGACAGAAAGTATTGCAACGACCTCCATTTTATTCTCTAGGGTGTTCGAAAAAATATATATAATGTTTGGGGGTTCTAAGTAATTTTCTAGCAAAAAAAAACTATTTTAACTTGTATACAACAAATCTCAGAAAGAGGCTTGGTTAAGGATATTTCCATCTTGGGGACTTTTTTCACTTGTGTTTCTACCCATCATATAGAAGTACTTTCTCATATTTATTACATTTGAGAGTGATTCTTATCATATGTTTTCACCATTTGCATATAATATTTTGTACACCGTTTTTGTTTATTGCTTTATATTTTCTAGTGCTACATTCTTTATCAATCCTTCACATTGAATTTTTGTCACATGTAGCAGCTGTCCTTTCTCTCTTACACACTGGGTCAGCGCAGTAATATCCCTTATCCACATTGCTCGGTATAATAGCAAACACAGAAGACGAGGTCGCACTCTGATGACATCATAGTTACCATAGGTTTTGTTCAACAAGCTTCTGACACAGTCCCCACCCATAGGCACACCTCGTTAACGCATTTCACTTCAACTGGGCATATCTGTTGGATAAACTTATGATGTGACATCAGCAGAATAAAGCCTCTTTTTTTGTGTTTACTATTTTACGAAGAAGGCAATAATGGGGTCACTCTATGAACTGATAATGGGTATGTGTGGCTGTGCAGACCTTCAAATCATTTGGCAGGAGAGAGACAGTTCACACATGTATGATTTACCTGTATACTAGGATTCTTTTCTAACCATTTCTGAATGTAAAAGTTTTCTAAAGAAGAAAATTTTCACTTTTGGTCAATTAGATTTTTTAAAGGTTTACATACAGTTATGTCTATATCTATCTATCTATCTATCTATCTATCTATCTATCTATCTATCTATCTATCTACAAATATACAATTTTAGATTTTTCCAGTATTTACCAAAACATATTCAAGCTATAGTTCTATAATGGATATGGGTTGAAAGAGCACACTCTCAGGTTTAATTTGAGGGTATGTACATCCAAATCGGAGGAAGGGTTTAGGAATTACAGCTCTGAAGAACAGCTCTCCCCCTTTTTCAAGGGACCATAAGAAATTGAACAATTTAATCAAAAGCTGTTTCATGGCCAGGTGTGGGCTACGCCTTCGTTATTTCTTCATCAATTAAGGAAGTAAAAGGTCTGGAGTTGATTCTAAGTGTGGTATTTGCATTTGGAATCTATTGCTCTCAACCTACATCATGCATTCAAAGAAGCCGTCCATGCAAGTGAAACAGGCCATTGTAAGGCTTCAAAAACAAAACAAATCCATCAGAGAGATAGCAGCAACATTGGGAGTGGCCACATCAACAGTTTGGTACATTCTGAGGAAAACAAAATGCACTGATGAGCTCAGCACCATAAAAATGCCTGGAAGTCCATGTAAGACAACAGTGAAAGATGATCGCAGGTTCCTCTCTATGGTAAAAAAATAACTCATTCACAACATCCAGACAAGTGAAGGACACTCTGCAGGAGGTGGGCGTATCATTGTTAAAGTCTACAATCAAGAGAAGACTTCACGGGAGCAAATACAGAGGGTTTACCACAAGATGCAAACCATTCATAAGCCTGAAGAATAGAAAACCCAGATTAGACTTTGCCAAAAAACATGTAAAAAAGCCAGACCAGTTCTGGAAAAGCAATCTTTGGACAGATGGAACTAAGATTAATCTGTACCGGAATGATGGGAAGAAAAAAAGTGTGGAGAAGGCTAGGGCTGGGAGATTTTCTTAAAAAAAAAAAATCTTCGATTCTCTTAAAAAAAACGATTCACGATTCAAATTTTTTTTTTTGGAAACCGCGCCGGTCCCGAGGCGCTGCGGGCATGAGCTTTTAGGCGAGGCCGCGGCTTCGGGCTAGTCCGCGGCGTCCGGCCGTAGCCGCGGACTAGACCGAAGCCTCGCCTAAAAGCTCATGCCTGCAGCGCCTCGGGACCGGCGCGGTGAAAAAAAAAAATCTAAAAAAATCGATTTGCTTAAATTTTGAATCGATTTGACCTCTCAACTCGATTCAAGATTTAAATCGATTTTTTTCCCAGCCCTAGAGAAGGCTTGGAACAGCTCACGATCCAAAGCACACAACTTCATCTGTAAAACATGGTGGATGAAGTGTGATGTCTCTTTCCAAAATGTGGATGCCCGTCGCTGGGGATTCCTAAACCGCTTTGGTGAAGTGGATTGCAGCTGTGCGAACCAGAGGGATACATCGTTAAAGGGAGACACCACCATTGGGATACAGCTATTACGCCTGTTACCCCTTTCAGGGGTGAGGCGCTCTGCTGAGTACAGGCACAAGAGGGTGATGCGGTTGGAAGCGGGGAGCACCGGAGAGTCACCTTTATTTTATTTGTACACGGATCACTGTTCACAGACTGCTATTTAATAGTGTATAATCATATACAGCTTATATATATATATATATATATATATATATATATATATATATATATATATATATATATATATATACATATACATATATATATATATATATATATATATATATATATATATTTTTTTTTTTTTTTTTTTTTTGGGACTCATCACTCTGTAATTAGCACTTGTCACTTTATTTTGGTTGTGTGCAGGAGCAGCACACGGTAAATGTTTTTTGGATTTGTTGTTTTTTCAACATGTTCATTTGAGTTCACATACATATATACGGTACACATTTTCAGGGATTGAGTCATGCAGCACTAAGCACTTGTCACTTTTTTATTTTTGATGTGCTGAAGGATTACTGTCATATATATATTTTTTACACTTTTATATACCGTATATACTCGAGTATAAGTCGTTCCGAGTATAAGTCGAGGCCCTAATTTACCACAAAAAAATGGGAAAAACTTATTGACCCGAGTATAAGACGAGGGTGAGAAATGCACAGCTACTGTAAGAGCCCTTGCACACTGGGGCGGTTTTCAGGCGGTATTGCGCTAAAAATACCGCCTGAAAACCGCCCCTAAACAGCTGCCGCTGTTTGTTCAGTGTGAAAGCCCGAGGGCTTTCACACTGAAGCGCTGCGGTGACAGGACAGTGAAAAAAGTCCTGCAAACCGCTTCTTTGGAGCGGTGTATTCACCGCTCCTTCCCCGCTCCTGCCCATTGAAATCAATGGGACAGCGCGGCTATACCGCTGTAATACCGCGGCTATAGCCGCGCTGTACGAGGGATTTAACCCTTTTCCGGCCGCCAGCGGGGGGTTAAAACCGCACCGCTAGCGGCCGAATACCGCTGCTAGAACGACGGTACAGCAGTGCTAAAAATAGCGCTGTTGTACCGCCGACGCCCCCACCGCCCCAGTGTGCAAGGGCTCTAAGTGGAAAAGAGGGTTAACAATGTCCATTTGCAGCCTCACTGTGCCCATTTGCATGCCTCACTGTGCCCATTTGCAGCTATAGGTCCCCCGAACTTCAAACTCGGTAGTTAAGGGTTCCTAGATGCCCCCTAGCTGTAGCCAAAATTTGGGGTCTCTGAACCCAAAGGGTCCCAAAATGACATTGCTGCAGATGGACACAGTTGACTGAATTTGGGGCCCCGTATCTTGGGGCCACTTAGTGCTAAGAACCCCAAACTTGGTGTGCAAACCCAGAGGAACTAGCACCATAAAATATCCAAAGCTGGGGTTTCTAGCACCAAGTGGCCCCGAGATACAGGGCCCCACAAATCGGTTCAGAAAATGTCAAGCACTTCTCTGTAGCAGAGAATGACATTTTCCGAACCGGCTTTGGGGCCCCGTATCTCTGGGCCATTTGGTGCTAGGAACTCCATATTTGTATATGTTATGGTACCAGTTCCACTGGGTTTGCACACCAAATTTGGGGTTCCTAGCTCTAAGTGGCCCTGAGATACGGGGCCCCAAATTCGGTTCAGAAAATGTCAAGCACTTTTCTGCAGCAGAGAATGACATTTTCCGAACCGATTTTGGGGCCCCGTATCTCGGGGCCACTTAGTGCTAGGAACTCCATCTTTGCATATGTTGTGGTACCAGTTTCACTGGGTTTACACACAAAGTTTGGGGTTCCTAGCACTAAGTGGCCCTGAGATACGGGGCCCCAAAGTCGGTTCCGAAAATGAATTTTTTTTGCTGCAGAAAAGTACTTGACTCCAGTATAAGTCGAGGGGGGCACTTTCAGCACAAAAAACTGTGCTGAAAAATTCGACTTATACTCGAGTATATACGGTATATATTTTTTTTATACTTTAGTTTATATTTGTGTTTTATACATACAGTGGGGACGGAAAATATTCAGACCCCTTAAATTTTTCACTCTTTGTTATATTGCAGCCATTTGCTAAAATCATTTAAGTTCATTTTTTTTCTCATTAATGTACACACAGCACCCCATATTAACAGAAAAACCGAATTGTTGACATTTTTGCAGATTTATTAAAAAAGAAAAACTGAAATATCACATGGTCCTAAGTATTCAGACCCTTTGCTCAGTATTTAGTAGAAGCCCCTTTTGATCTAATACAGCCATGAGTCTTTTTGGGAAAGAAGCAACAAGTTTTTCACACCTGGATTTGGGGATCCTCTGCCATTCCTTCTTGCAGATCCTCTCCAGTTCTGTCAGGTTGGATGGTAAACGTTGGTGGACAGCCATTTTTAGGTCTCTCCAGAGATGCTCAATTGGGTTTAAATCAGGGCTCTGGCTGGGCCATTCAAGAACAGTCACGGAGTTGTTGTGAAGCCACTCCTTCGTTATTTTAGCTGTGTGATTAGGGTCATTGTCTTGTTGGAAGGTAAACCTTCGGCCCAGTCTGAGGTCCTGAGCACTCTGGAGAAGGTTTTCGTCCAGGATATCCCTGTACTTGGCCACATTCATCTTTCCCTCAATTGCAACCAGTCGTCCTGTCCCTGCAGCTGAAAAACACCCCCACAGCATGATGCTGCCACCACCATGCTTCACTGTTGGAACTGTATTGGACAGGTGATGAGCAGTGCCTGGTTTTCTCCACACATACCACTTAGAATTAAGGCCAAAAAGTTCTATCTTGGTCTCATCAGACCAGAGAATCTTATTTCTCACCATCTTGGAGTCCTTCAGGTGTTTTTTACACAACTCCATGCGGGCTTTCATGTGTCTTGCACTGAGGAGAGGCTTCCGTCGGGCCACTCTGCCATAAAGCCCCGACTGGTGGAGGGCTGTAGTGATGGTTGACTCTCTATAACTTTCTCCCATCTCCCGACTGCATCTCTGGAGCTCAGCCACAGTGATCTTTGGGTTCTTCTTTACCTCTCTCACCAAGGCTCTTCTCCCCGGTTGCTCAGTTTGGCCAGACGGCCAGCTCTAGAAGGGGTTCTGGTCGTCCCAAAAGTCTTCCATTTAAGGATTATGGAGGCCACTGTGCTCTTAGGAACCTTAAGTGCAGCAGACTTTTTTTGTAACCTTGGCCAGATCTGTGCCTTGCCACAATTCTGTCTCTGAGCTCTTCAGGTAGTTCCTTTGACCTCACGATTCTTATTTGCTCTGACATGCACTGTGAGCTGTAACTGCCGGTTCACACAGGGGCAACACAGCTTGCAGGTCGACTCACCGAGGCGACCTGCACACGACTTCAGCGGCGACTTGCAAAACGACTTCTGTATAGAAGTCAATGCAAGTCACCTGAAGTCGCACCAAAAATACTACAGGAACCTTTTTCTAAGTTGGAGCGACTTGCGTCGCTCCTATTAGTACGGTTCCGTAGTACAGAACGGGACGCGATTTGTCAGGCGGCTAAGTCGCCTGACAAGTTGCCCCTGTGTGCACCGGGGCTAAGGTCTTACATATAGACAGGTGAGTGGCTTTCCTAATCAAGTCCAATCAGTATAATCAAACACAGCTGGACTCAAATGAAGGTGTAGAACCATCTCAAGGATGATCAGAAGAAATGGACAGCACCTGAGTTAAATATATGAGTGTCACAGCAAAGGGTCTGAATACTTAAAACCAATTGATATTTCAGTTTTTCTTTTTTAATAAATCTGCAAAAATGTCAACAATTCTGTGTTTTTCTGTCAATATGCGGTGCTGTGTGTATATTAATGAGGAAAAAAATTAACTTAAATGATTTTAGCAAATGGCTGCAATATAACAAAGAGGGAAAAATTTAAGGGGGTCTGAATACTTTCCGTCCCCACTGTATATTTATATATAATTATTGAAGCACCATTCACTTTATATGGAGTGTTGGCAATATTGACAGCAGTGGATTGAATTTACACATACCGTATATACTCGAGTATAAGTCGAATTTTTTTTGGGCTGAAAAAAGCCACTTCGACTTATACTCGAGTCATTTAACAAAAATGCAAGTATCGGAGGAGAAAAGGGGGCGGGGTCGTGCCGCTGTGTGCGCTGATGCTGTCACTAGTTTGCTGGGACAGCGGGTTTCCCCAGCAACCAGTGACGCTGCGTGCGTGCACCCGTCCCCTGCTCCTCACCGCAGGTCTTGTGCCGCTGTGTTCGCTGACGCGTCACTAGTTTGCTGGGGCCGCGGGTTTCCCCAGCAACCAGTGACGCTGCGTGCGTGCGCCCGCCCCCTTCTCCTCATCGCAGGTCTCGAAGACGAGCTCGCACTCACGGGCAAGCAGGGGGAAGACGTCACGTGCGCGCCCCGCCCCCCTGCTACTCACGGTTCCCGGTGTCTTCTACATCAATCCGCCCCTCCTGCATTCAAGATACCGGTATGTGGGAACTAGTAATCAATAATGGCATGGCATATGTTGTTTAAGGTCACGCTGATGGGCACATTATTTATGTTAAGGAGCACTCTGATGGACAGATTTTATTTTAAGGGGAACGCTGATGGGTATATTTTTAATGTGCACACTGATGGGCATATTTTCTTAAGGGGCACACTGATGTACATATTTTGTTGTGCCCATCAGAGTGCCCTTTAACATAAAATGTGTCCATCAGCGTGCACATTAAAAATATACCCATCAGCGTGCCCCTTAAAATAAAATATGCCCATCAGAGTGCCCCTTAACATAAAAGGTGCCCATCAGCGTGACCCTTATTTTATGTTAAGGGGCACGCTAATGGGCACATTTTATGTTAAAGGGCACTCTGATGGGCATATTTTATTTTAAGAGCAACACTGATGGGCACATTTTGTATTAAGGGGCACTTTGATTACCGGTAGCTGCTGCATTTCCCACCCTCGTCTTATACTCGGGTCAATAATTTTTTCCTAGTTTTTTGTGGTAAATTAGGGGCCTCGACTTATACTCGGAACGACTTATACTCGAGTATATACGGTAGTTTTTTCTAATATAATAATTTTTTGAACAGCGCCATTTTTCCTTTTGTAGAGCTTTAATATTTCAGGACTCCATCTAGGTTGTGCTCCCAATTAGGGAGGCTGCAGTTCTTTCTTCCTAAGCACGGATATTTGGTGTTTTTATATTTGGTAAGATTGTGCTCCTTCGTTGGTGTTGGTGGGAGGAGTTGTGCCCCATCATTCATGTCAGTGGGAGGAGTTGTGCCCCATCATTCATGTCAGTGGGAGGAGTTGTGCCCCATCATTCATGTCAGTGGGAGGAGTTGTGCCAGATCATTCATGTCAGTGGGAGTTGTGCCCCATCATTCATGTCAGTGGGAGGAGTTGTGCCCCATCATTCATGTCAGTGGGAGGAGTTGTGCCCCATCATTCATGTCAGTGGGAGTTGTGTCCCATCATTCATGTCAGTGGGAGGAACTGTGGCCCATCATCAGTGTCATTTTGCCCAGTTAATGGTGTATTGGGAGGAATTGTGCCCCATCGTTGTTATAATTGGAAGGAAATGTGCCCCTTTACTGGCCTCAGTGGGGTGGGGGGGTGGTGGAATTATGCCTCATTGTTGGTATCAGTGGATGAAATAGTGCCCCAAGGGCCTGATAAAAGCAAGCAAAGGGCCACATCTGGTCCTCGGGCCGCAGTTTGGAGACCACTGATATAGTCCCTTTAATAAAAAACAAAAAGGACAAGTAAAAAAAAAAAAAATGCCTACAAAGCAGTGTCCCCCAAAGAGTTATTAACATCCTCATTGGGGGGGGGGGGGGGGTTATGTTTAGGACTTTGTGGGTGAAGGGTGCAAAGCATTTCTTCTATTCATTGTGAAGAGCCTTGCTACTAACCCACTACTAATCCCTCCTTTTTACCCCAACTGCCAGTGGAAATAGCATTACATTTGGAAATAATTCTGGGGTGACCTTATATAAAATGTTCCAAGTGATGTTCGTAGCAGTGCACACAGGTGGTAGAGAAAATAACCTATTATAATTTAAAAAAAGAAATCCAAAGATGTCAGGACAACCAATTCTTTTCATAAAAGCTGCTTTATTAAAGAAAATGCAGCAAGACAAATGTACACATTTTGAACCATCCATCCTGATCTGAAATGCATAAATATCTCGCTCAACTGATTTATAGCTGAACTGCTGGCAGAGCCCCCACCTTTACCCAGTCCTAATAACAGGTTTAAAAGAATCTAAGCTTTAAAAGCAAAATACCTAAATCTGCAATCATGTGATGTACTGTAACAGATCCTGCATCTTCTGTTTTTATTTTATTTTTGTTCAGGTACTTGTATAGCTTGTAAAGCGCCAACAATTTACTCAGCGCTTTACATCTTTACAATATTTTACATTCACATCAGTGTTCCTGCCCTCAAGGAGCCTGCAATCTAAAGTCCCTAAATCACATTCATGCATACAGTACACATACTAGGGCCAATTTAGACAGGAGACAATAAACTTACCAGCATGTGTTTGGGAGTGTGGGAGGAAACTGAAGAACCTGGAGGAAACCCACGCAGGCACAGGGAGAACATGCAAACTCCAGGCAGGTAGTGCCATGGCTGAGTTTCGAAACGATGACCCTAGTGCTGCCAGGCAGAAAAGCTAGCCACTTAGCCACTGTGCTTAACTGGAGTACCTCCAAAGATAAGGAGAAAAAAATAAAATAGACAGAAGCCGCGGGAGAGTTCCTTATGATGTAGTTTGACAGATAATTGGATGAAATATATGCTGAACAGGTAAATTGCAATGGTGTACTCACATCTGTGAGGTTGCTGAGCTAACTCTAATGGGAGATCAGACAACCCGGAGTGAACGCCTGCAGGGAATATGACTGTCTCTGTGCAGAGTAAGGTCGCTCTCGATGCTCGGTGGGTTGATCCGGACGATCCTATTGCTCTGTAGTCTCAGGATTACAGTGTGTTCACAGTAAGAGGTCTATGAGCCCCAAAAGATGGGAATGTGGTGTCAGCAGAGGCGCCCAAATGTAAAGGAGAAGCTGATAAATGCATTTTTTATTGATTTAATATTTATTGCTCACAGAATAGTATAAAACACCATCCACGCATTTAATGGCACTACACTGGCCACTTCGTCAGGATGGTGTAGAAAACGCTTTAAACAGCTGTGATCTGTCTCAATGCTGCTTGCGATGCTGTGTACACACGAGTGGACTTTTCCACCAGACTGGTCCGACGGACCGAGTCCAGCAGACAATCCGACCGTGTGTGGGCTTCATCGGACCTTCAGCGGACTTTTCCAGTCGAAAAACTGACGGACTTTAGATTTGAAACATGCTTCAAATCTTTCCGATGGACTCAAGTCTGGTCGAAAAATCCGCTTGCCTGTATGCTAGTCATACGGACGAAAACCAACGCTAGGGCAGCTTTTGGCTACTGGCTATCAACTTCCTTATTTTAGTCCGGTCGTACGTCATCACGTATGAATCCGTCTGACTTTGGTGTGATCGTATGTAGGCAAATCCGTTAGTTTAAAAGTCCGTCGAAAGTCCGTCAGACCAGTCCGGTCGAAAAGCCCGCCTGTGTGTACGCGGCATGAGTGTGCTAGAACGATTCCAAACTAACAGTTCCAGCACGCTCACAAGCAGCATGAGAGACAGATCACAGCTGTTTAACCACTTGCCAACAGGCTCACGCCAATATACGTCTGCAAAGTGGCACATTCTCGCGAAACCCCATACAGGTACGTCTTCCCCTTTAAGAGCCGCCAGAGGCGCGCCCGCGGCACGGCGGGGGACCAAATGCACGTGGCCAGCGGGCGCGATTGCCGCCGGCCACCCGCGATTGTGGGAACGACAGCTAGAACGGGGATTTGTGTGTGTAAACACACAAATCCCTGTTCTGTCAGCGGAGAGGAGTCATATTGTTGTTCCTACTAAGTAGGAACAACGATATGTCTCCTCCCCCAGTCAGTCCTATCCCCATACAGTTAGAACACACCCAGGGAACACACATTTAACCCCTCCCCGCCCCCTAGTGGTTAACCCCTTCACTGCCTGTCACATTTACACAGTAATCAGTGCATTTTTATAGCTCTGATCGCTGTAGAAATGTCAATGGTCTCAAAAATGTGTCAAAAGTGTCCGATTTGTTGGCCGCAATAACGCTAAAAATCGCAGATCACCGCCATTACTAGTAAAAAAAAAAAAAATTAATAAAAATGCCATTATCTTTCCCATAGTTTGTAGACGCTATAACTTTTGCGCAAACCAATCAATACAGCTTATTGCGATTGTTTTTACCAAAAATATGTAGAAGAATACATATCGGCCAAAACTGATGAAGAACTTTGTTTTTTAAAAACATTTTTGGGGATATTATAGCAAAAAAAAGTTTTTTTTCATAATTGTCGCTCTTTTTTGTTTATAGCGCAAAAAATAAAAACCGCACAGGTGATCAAAGACCACCAAAAGAAAGCTCTATTTGTGGGAGAAAAAAGGACATCAATTTTGTTTGGGTACAACGTCGCACGACTGCACAATTGTCAGTTAAAGTGAAGCAGTGCCTTATCGCAAAAAATGGCCTGGTCATTGAGCAGCCAAATCTTCCGGTCTGTAAGCGGTTAAAGTGTTTTATGCACCATCCTGAGGAAGTGGCCAGCGCCGTGTCACGAAACGCACCAACAGTGTATTATACTGTTCTGTGAGCAATAAATATTGAACCAATGAAGAATCTATTTCTTAGTTTCTCCTTCACATTCTGGCGCCTCTGCCGACACCACTTTTTCCCATCTATTGGGGGTCATAGACCTATTACTGTAGCCTCTGTGCTGCTGTCATCTTCTCTGCAGAGAAGAAGGGTGCTACTTTGGGTGCCCACGTGACTTGGTGGAGAGGGTCATTTTTCTATTGGCTGTCCAGTGGCGGGTCCTTTCAGCTTTTAGAAGACTGCTGCAGCATGGTGAGGTCACGAAGAGGTTATCAGTTGGCACTGGCATAGGCTACAGCACTGGATCCACAGGTGGACAACTGGAAAGCAGCGCATGGGACACAGATAACATACTTTGTATAAAAAGGGCTTCTGAAGGCATTTAACATTTTAATAAAGGGGAAATGGGTAAAAAGTGGGTGGAAGAGGAGAATGGGAGAGTTTTGCCCGGAGATAGGCTTTGGGGTTGATTTACTAAAGGCAAACCCACTTTGCACTGCAAGTGCACTTGGAAGTGCAGTCACTTTAAATCTGAGGGGAAGATATGAAATGAGGGGAAGCTCTGCTGATTTTACCATCCAATCATGTACAAGCAAAACTGCTGTTTTTTATTTTCCTTGCATGTCCCCATCAGATCTACAGCTACTGCACTTCCAAGTGCACTTGCCATGCAAAGTGGATTTGCCTTTAGTAAATCAACCCCTTTGTTTCTTTTACGATCGAGAATGGTTGCCCTAGTATCTTTAGGTTTACGGCCACAGATGGGTCGGGTTGTGGCCATGAGAGCACATCCCCACTCCTAAAGCTGTAATGGCAACAAACTGAAGACTGCACTCCGATAATGTCACTTCTTTGTAAAAACACATTGGGCCTGTTACGGGTAAAACACATCAGATGGGGCCGTTCTCAGGTGGGAACATTCAGTATGATGGCTTAATGGTTGAATTAAGATTTTAGAAGAAAGCGACCTCACAGTGTGGTCTTCAGTTTTTGGCAAAATGGCATGGTTACGAAAACTCCACACAAAGGACCAAAGTTTCGAAAAGCCGCTATCAAACATGGTGTTTTTTTTTGTTTGGACAGGAGACACCAAGTCCACCTTTCCCCCTCTGCTTGTTTTCTTACAACACAGTGCGGCACTGCTTCCATCTGTATCTGAATTATGGAATCTGGAAACTTGGTACGTTGGCTTCCAAAGCCCATAAAATATGTTGCTGTTCTATAAATAAAGAATAATAATTATGCAGTGTGATCAACTCCAAATACTTCTGGCAGGGAAGACCACAAAGGCTGCCATTTAGACGGAGGGAGCCAAGCACACAGCAAAGGAAAGTGTTTAAAGCATCGAAGACATTATCTATATACTGGCAAAGCACAGAGAAATAAAAGCAGGAAGATAAATTAGGTCTGCGGTAAACAGAAAGTGTCTAGCTGCTAACTAACTGGTTGCTATGGGCAACAGACCTACATACACTGTATTGACAGAAGTATTGGGACGCCTGCCTTTACATACACATGCGCTTTAATGGTATCTGTCAGGAAAGGGTCCATCCGCTGGTAAGATATATCATTTGGCAAGCAGTACTGGGGTCCACCAGCAGGTGTCTCCTGGCAGTGTTGAACTGTCAGGAGAATATTTTCCTGCTGGTGTCATTTCATCTTTTGGCCGCAGTACTGATGTCCACCAGCGGATGGATCCTGGCAGTATGGAGCAGACAACACTCCCTGCGCTCAGGTGTGACTTGAAGCCAATTAGAGTCAGCCCTATAAATACCCGGCAAACCCTCACATGCTCGCCTTGGTATCTTTCTCCCTGTGCCTTGACCTTGCTGCCTGTTTCCTGATTGTGAACCTGTTCTGTCCCGCTCTGCTCTGATCCGATCCCTATCCCAGGCCATCCTGTTCTTGTCCCTCCTGATTCCCTTGGATCCCTTCCCTGCAGCTTTACCATCCATCCTCTCCCCTTCCTGCTGGTTTCCCGTCCTTACCCATCTGCTGACTTCCCTGTGTATGACCTTGGCCTGGCTTTGTTTACGATTACCGTATCTCCATTTACTTGTATATATTGTTGTTTGTAGTGGGTTTGTGGTGTTGGTTTTGCACTGTTTATATTCCTTTTATTTATCACTTGTTTAATAAACACCATTATTTCACTTACATGTGTTTCTGGTCTCCTCTGTGCAGTCCACACAGTCTGGTCAATTAGATTCCGTGACAGTATACCAAGGCCATCCCTGACCAGAAGTGGCTGCACAGGGGAACCATTTTGATTCAGTTGGTTGCAACATGAATGCCGATGAGGTTATTTATTTTTCTCTGCTGGCATCTGAAAGTGGTGATTATTGCCGCCAGGCTTTGAAAGGATGGTCTAGTGACCAGTTGTTTGCCACTATACGTTTGGCTCACTCCCTGGTCGATCGGGGTTATATATTGTTTGGGGAGGTGCAGCCTTTGATCAAGCTATGTACTGAGCTGGCCCTGCCCTGTATTCCAAAGGGCCGTGATGATTTCACTCCTCCTTTTGATATGAATCAGGTTGTCTCCCTAGTTTGGCTTTTTGAAGATGATCCAGACGATTTTTGTGAGCACTACTCAGCCTGTTCCCCACAGGTGATTGCTGAGTGCATTGTGTCTGCTCAGTCTTTTGTTAGACAGGGAGATTTAAAAGCACAGTTTGTACAACCTATACTTTCAGCATGGTCTGACATGACGCAAGCAGCTCTAGCCAAACAAACCACCTCTGCCACCAAACACCAGCCTACCCAAATGTATGTTTCCCCATCACCCATGTCAACCGCAGTTGCAGCTCAGTATATGCTGCTGCCAACCAAATACTCATATCCAGTCTCTGCTCCCTGTACCTATCCTGCATTCAACCCACCTGTCTCTTCCCTGCTGCCTGCAAACCCACACGAACTTTCTCCAGATACTGTTACCTCTTCTCTGCCATATCCCAATCCTCCTCTCCAGTCTGCTGCACCCCTCACCTACAGATCTTCAGTGGCTAAGCCAAAGAAAAAACAAAAGTTTTTTCCAACCAAAACGATCCTGCCAGTAACCCAACCTGCCTCCGCACCAGCTAATCCAACCCATACCATCATGCCAGTGTCCAGTCCTGCCTCCCCGCCAACTGATCTGTTTCAGCCTGATGTCCGGGTGTCTGCCCTCCAGCCTGATGTCCGGGTGTCTGCCCTCCAGCCAGATGTCCGGGTGTCTGCCCTCCAGCCTGATGTCCGGGTGTCTGCCCTCCAGCCTGATGTCCGGGTGTCTGCCCTCCAGCCTGATGTCCGGGTGTCTGCCCTCCAGCCTGATGTCCGGGTGTCTGCCCTCCAGCTTGAAGTGCCCATGCCAGCTGCCCAGCTTGAAGTGCCCATGCCAGCTGCCCAGCTTGAAGTGCCCATGCCAGCTGCCCAGCTTGAAGTGCCCATGCCAGCTGCCCAGCTTGAAGTGCCCATGCCAGCTGCCCAGCTTGAAGTGCCCATGCCAGCTGCCCAGCTTGAAGTGCCCATGCCAGCTGCCCAGCTTGAAGTGCCCATGCCAGCTGCCCAGCTTGAAGTGCCCATGCCAGCTGCCCAGCTTGAAGTGCCCATGCCAGCTGCCCAGCTTGAAGTGTCCATGCCAGCTGCCCAGCTTGAAGTGCCCATGCCAGCTGCCCAGCTTGAAGTGCCCATGCCAGCTGCCCAGCTTGAAGTGCCCATGCCAGCTGCCCAGCTCGATGACCCGGAGTCTGCTTCCCAGCTCAAGTTGTTCCTGTCTGCGGCCCAGCTCAAGTTGTTCCTGTCTGCGGCCCAGCTCAAGTTGTTCCTGTCTGCGGCCCAGCTCAAGTTGTTCCTGTCTGCGGCCCAGCTCAAGTTGTTCCTGTCTGCGGCCCAGCTCAAGTTGTTCCTGTCTGCGGCCCAGCTCAAGTTGTTCCTGTCTGCGGCCCAGCTCAAGTTGTTCCTGTCTGCGGCCCAGCTCAAGTTGTTCCTGTCTGCGGCCCAGCTCAAGTTGTTCCTGTCTGCGGCCCAGCTCAAGTTGTTCCTGTCTGCGGCCCAGCTCAAGTTGTTCCTGTCTGCGGCCCAGCTCAAGTTGTTCCTGTCTGCGGCCCAGCTCAAGTTGTTCCTGTCTGCTGCCCAGCTCAAGTTGTTCCTGTCTGCTGCCCAGCTCAAGTTGTTCCTGTCTGCTGCCCAGCTCAAGTTGTTCCTGTCTGCGGCCCAGCTCAAGTTGTTCCTGTCTGCGGCCCAGCTCAAGTTGTTCCTGTCTGCGGCCCAGCTCAATGACTCTGACATGCCAGCCGTCTGCCCGGATGTGCCTGATGACCAGCCTGAAATGCCTTCTTCCACCATTCTGCCTGATGCCATAGACCATGGACAATTAAGACCAGTTGGAGCGTCCGGAGGCCGCTCCTTTAGAGAGGGGTACTGTCAGGAAAGGGTCCATCCACTGGTAAGATATATCATTTGGCACGCAGTACTGGGGTCCACCAGCAGGTGTCTCCTGGCAGTGTTGAACTGTCAGGAGAATATTTCCCTGCTGGTGTCATTTCATCTTTTGGCCGCAGTACTGATGTCCACCAGCGGATGGATCCTGGCAGTATGGAGCAGACAACACTCCCTGCGCTCAGGTGTGACTTGAAGCCAATTAGAGTCAGCCCTATAAATACCCGGCAAGCCCTCACATGCTCGCCTTGGTATCTTTCTCCCTGTGCCTTGACCTTGCTGCCTGTATCCTGATTGTGAACCTGTTCTGTCCCGCTCTGCTCTGATCCGATCCCTATCCCAGGCCATCCTGTTCTTGTCCCTCCTGATTCCCTTGGATCCCTTCCCTGCAGCTTTACCATCCATCCTCTCCCCTTCCTGCTGGTTTCCCGTCCTTACCCATCTGCTGACTTCCCTGTGTATGACCTTGGCCTGGCTTTGTTTATGATTACGGTATCTCCATTTACTTGTATATATTGTTGTTTGTAGTGGGTTTGTGGTGTTGGTTTTGCACTGTTTATATTCCTTTTATTTATCACTTGTTTAATAAACACCATTATTTCACTTACATGTGTTTCTGGTCTCCTCTGTGCAGTCCACACAGTCTGGTCAATTAGATTCCGTGACAGTATCCCAGTCTTAGTCCGTAGGGTTCAATATTGAGTTGGCCCACCCTTTGCAGTTATAACAACTTCAACTCTTCTGGGAAGGCTGTCCACAATGTTTAGGAGTGTGTCTATGGGATGTTTGATCATTCTTCCAGAAGCGCATTTGTGAGGTCAGGCACTGATGTTGGACAAGAAGGCCTGGCTCGTAGTGTCCTCTCTAATTCATGCCAAAGGTGTTCTTCACGTTGCCGTGCATGCAGCACCCCCCTTGCCATGAATGCAGCACCGCCATTGCCATGAATGCAGCACCGCCATTGCCATGAATGCAGCACCGCCATTGCCATGAATGCAGCACCGCCATTGCCATGAATGCAGCACCGCCATAGCCATGAATGCAGCACCGCCATTGCCATGAATGCAGCACCACCATTGTCATGAATACAGACTCATCATTGCCATCAGTGCAGCCTGATTCATGCCCATCTGCAGCCTTGAAGGAGACAGGGAGGGGGCGGGACGAGCGCCAACAGACATACAGGAGAAACTCCTGTTTTCTCGGCGGCCTCTTTAATAGAAAGTCCCGCCTCCTTTGATGGACAGAACAGTCGTCCAATTGCAGCGCAGGAGACAGGAATTCCTTTTACAGAGGCCGCCGTGTAAACAGGAAATTCTCCTCTCCTATATGTACGGCACTCGTCCTGCCCCCTCCCCGTCCCTTCCAAGGCAGCCAGCATATACATCTTTTGTGGCCCCTGGCTCTCGGGGATTCGATGGGGGCCACAAAAGATGTATACATCAAAATTACCAGGTGGGCCCGCCCGAAACCGGAACACGGGCCGGACTTTGGACATGACTGCGTAACATAACAAAATGTGGAAAAAATGAAGCACAGTGAATACTTTTCGGATGCACTGTATAGCAAGGGCATTATTCAACTTTAGTCAAAGCTGCAGTTTGTTTTTATCTACAGGAGCTATTTACATGCATAGGCAGTTTTTTTGTAGAGGTAAACTAACCTTTAAGGCCATTTCACGCGTTTGGCCCGCTCGTATCCGCCTCTCTGTTTTTTCAGGCGGATCTGAGCGGGCCACCCATTGACTTCTATGGGCAGGCGGATGTCAGAGGAGATGTGTGTGCTGACACCCGCCTGCCATCCGATCCAACAAGATCCGCTCAAAACAGACGGATGGCGATACATTCACCAACGGATGGGATTGGATGAAAAACAGACAGGCTGTTTTCATCCGATCTCCCCCATAGAGAACAGCGGGACTCTAACAGGTCCATCCGTACACAGTGATCAGAGATGGATCCGTCATCCGCCTGCTCAGCGAGGATCAATGGAGCGATCCCCCGCTGAGCTAGTGGAGTCCATCCAACGCACATGCACAAATTGGTTGGCCTGATGAATGGCTGCTCAAACCTGGGCAGTCACAAACTCCTCCATACACTGAGCCTAGTTCCATCAAAATTACAGTGAGGGCTCTGACTGATACAGCAGGGAGGAGCCGAGGAAGCACAGATGGGCAAGAATACCTAGCATTGCACTTAAATCCTGCAATTAACTCTATCAAAGCAATGTCTGGTTGAAAACAGTCATAAATCTGAACACAATTTTGATTAAATGGAAACAGCAAACGTGTGCGAGGAGCCACAGAATAACAACATTGGCAAATTAGATTAAATCTAGAGCACTAACTGGATAATATTTGGCTGAAGCCAAACGTAGGAGCTTTTCATGATACTTACACCTTCTCTTGTTGAGAAGTGAATGCAATGCTACCTGGCGCCCTCTGGTGTTCGGTAATTATATAGTCTTTTCTTGGTCATTTTACCCTCCTACAGTTACCAATTCACCATCTCAGAACTTTCAAAAGGTAGGAACATATATTAAGTAGAGATTAAACTTGTTCTAGAGAAAAGCTAACTTGTGATTGAATGGCTTTAATGCTAGAGCAAAAATTTCTCCTGAAGAAGCCAGGTAATGGCGAAACATGTAGAGAATGTAACATTACTGTAGCTGTGGAAATGTAATACCACTGAGGCTGTCATTATAAAAGAGGCCGTACTGTTTATGGATACTATATAAAATCCCCTTCCCGCCGAGCGTACGCAGATGTGCGTACTCGGCTTTCCGGGGTTATACCGGGATAATGCCCGCAGCTGCAGGCATTATCCCAGTACTGCGATCGGCTATCCAGTTATAACAACTGATGCGGCTAAAAGCAGCTCGGCTGTTATACCGGAGAAGCGGGAGGGGACGCCCCCCCCTCTCGCCGCTCTTACCGGGCCTCCCTTTCCATCGGGAGGCCCGATGACCAATCAGCCGCCTCCAGCGGCTGGGGACAGGCTGGAATGAAGCCATGAGCAGCTTCGTTCCAGCCTCCTAATCGTAAACACGGAAGCGACGTCATGACGTCATTTCCCGTTTACTCGGCTGCCAATGGCGCCGGTTTTTAAAAAATACACAGTATTCAGAATCGCCGTTTTCGCCGTTTTACTGTCACAAGGGATGTTTACATTCCTTGTGACAGCAATAAAAGTTATCAAATTTTTTTTTTTTAAAAACATGATTTATAAATATAAAAATAAATAAAATAAATAAGAAAATTTTTTTTTTCTAAAGCGCCCCCGTCCCCGCGCGCTCACGCAGCAAAGAAAACGCATACGGAAGTCGCGCCCGCATATGTAAACGGTGTTCAAATCACACGTAAGGTATCGCCGCAATCGTCAGAGTGAGAGTAATAATTCTAGCACTAGACCTCCTCTGTAACTCTAACCTGGTAACCGTCAAAATTTTTTTAAAGCGTCGCCTATGGAGATTTTTAGGTACAGTAGTTTGTCGCCATTCCACGAGTGCGTGCAATTATAAAGCGTGACATATTTGGTATCTATTTACTCGGCGTAACATCATCCTTCACAATATACAAAAAATTAGGGTAACTTTACTGTTTGGTTTTTTTAAAATTCATGAAAGTGTCCCTTTTTCAAAAAAGTTGTCTTTAAAACACTGCTGCGCAAATACCGTGTGACATAAAATATTGCAACAATCGCCATTTTATTCTCTAGATTCTCTGCTAAAAATATATATAATGTCTGGGGGCTCTAAGTAATTTTCTAGCAAAAATGGATTTTAACTTGTAAACACCAAATTTCAAAAATAGGCTTAGTCATGAAAGGGATAAATGATGACTTTATCTTGCTTTTAACCTGGAATATGAATAAAATTGTTGAATTTTTATAAAATATGTATATACTGTTCCTCAGTAGAATGGCACCCCATATTATTCCTGTTTTTCCTGGGTAACATTTAGCTTTAGGTAAGATTAAAAAAAAAAGAAAGAAAGAAAAGAAAGAAGCAAAATGTGTTTCTGGGCCCTATTACTGGTACAAACAAAAAATTACATACACATTAGAGAAGCACCAAAATTTCGGCAGCTGAAACAGATCAGCGAAAAATTGTGTTTTCGGCATTTTGCCGATAGAGAAAAAGGTGCCGATAAAGGCACCTAAAATGCAATTTTACTGAGCTTATGGTGTATTTTTCATAGGTCATGTGACCCAAAAACCGCATCAAAAACGTAACAGGTGTGTTATTGATGCGTTCTTGCTGCATTTTCAATGCATTTCAACAGGGAGGTGCGGTATTTGGTGCGTTTTTTTAAACTACCAAAAATGCAGCAAGCAGGATTTTTAACACCACAATGGAAGCGCAAGGGACCAGTGTGAAGACATGCATAGAATTTAAAGGGATACATTTTTCTTGGGCTTTTCTTGCACTAAAGGTGTCAATAATGGCAGACAATTAATTCATAGTCATTTAAATTCACGATATATACAATAAGTAAAAGCAAACCGGGTCACTTATCCAGGGCTCAAGATAAGAAGTAAATTAAACGAAGCAGCTGCTATAATTAAATGTAACATTAAGGACAAAGCAAAAAAGTTCCAAAGAAATAGGTTCTTTCCAGCTACAGCAGTGCTGCTGCTGAAGATGGAAAGAACCTATTTCTTTTGAACTTTTTTGCTTCCTCCTTAATTTAAATTCACAAAATAAATTAAAAAGTCAAAATTAATACAATTGTATATACAAATATATATATTTTTTTAAACCTGTAATTTTCGGTTTCGGTTTTTGGCCAATTTTCGGTTTCAAAACCAAAATTTCCATTCAGTGCACCTCTAGTACACAGATGTGGTATTGCTGCCATTGTCAGGAGCAGGAGAATTTATTTTGAGTTGTTCTTTGACGATAAGTTATGTTAATAGCAAGAAATATATATCTACGTTAAAAAAATATTTTTGTTTTTTTTTTACTATTTTGGGCCAGTTTTCCTTTGATAAAAAGGAAAAAAAATCAGGAGATATCCTTTACCATCAAAAGAAAGCCCAATTTGTACTAAAAACAAAAAACAAAAGTATACATACTATTACTAGTAGTATATACTAGTACTAGTATATACTAGTATAAATAACAGTATAATCCACCTAGCTACACTAAATCAGGTGTGACCAAACTGCAGCCCCAAGACAGCTATGTATGCGGCCCAACACAAAATCGAAAACGTACTTAAAATGTTTTTTCTTTTAGATTTTTTTTTGTAAAAAGGCATTTACATTAATGAGCACAAACAGCTAAAGAAAAATCTGATAGCGTCTCTTTATTGGACTTTTAGAAGTTTTATCTTCCCAAAGAAAAATCTCCCACTCTTCACAATTAAATAATTGTATAAATCCACCAATAGGGGCTTGGCCCTTGTCCATGATGGGCATACTTTGTTGATTTTCATTATTATTGCTTTCTATTATTATTTTCTTGTTTTGTGTTTCTGTTTTTAGAATGTGTTATGGTAGTTTCACCTTGTCTTGAACGCCCCTGATGAAAGGACCCCACAAGCGTCCTGAAACGCGTCGGGTTGAATATCCACAGTTACCACACACTAACGATTTACCATTCTAACTTGCTGTTTTTATCAATTATATCCTTGGTGATGTTTGCACCTGAATAATTTTATATTTTCTACAAATAAATAATTATTTATATAATTTTTTTTATATTCTTTCCCTTGTTGCCTACAAAGTCCCTAATACTCACTTGGGGGGTATCTGCTCTTTCACACTCTTCACAAATACACCTTATTGTCATCACCTATATTTGTGAGCAACTCTTTTCCAGGCTGACACGCACAAAGGGCAAAATTCCAATTTAAAATATCTGATGAGCACCATGAGAATTTATTGAGAATTGCTAATCCATCCAGACAGATATTGATATACCGTAGTTTATCAAAAACAGCGTCAAATATCGCTCAAGTTTTATGTTGTGCACTTTTAATTTTATAATAAAAATATTACAAAAAAAATAAATAAATGAATATTTCTCAGATAGGTACATTATCTAGATCAGTCAGGGGCGTAACTAGAAATAGCAGGGCCCCATAGCAAAATGTTGTATGAGGCCCCCCTGCAAACAGCCCCCCCCCCCCCACAGCTGCCCTAGTGTCAATGCAGCGTGACCTGTGCCACATACAGCGTAACCTGTGCCCAACGCAGCATGACCCGTGCCCAATACAGCGTGACCTGTGCCCCATACAGCGTGACCTGTGCCCAATACAGCCCCACCTATGCAGAGGAAGAGGCAAGCCACCGGGATCAGCAGAGAGCAGGATTGCCCGCTGTAATAGCTTTCATTTGAATTTCCTGTCTTCCCGGGGCTCATAGTCAAATAGCCCCACCTCTTGGCCTGACGCCTTTGATGACGTCACATGTCCCGCATTGGATCGGTGTTCTGTCTATCAAAGGCACCGGGCCAATAGGTGGAGCTATACACTGGAAGTTCTAATGAAAGCTCTTACATCGGGCAATTCAACTCTCTGCTGATACGGACAGCTCGCCTCTTCCTTTCCTCTCTCTTCCCCTGGCTGGGAGACTGTGTCGGCGGTGCTCTTATCCTCACTGGGCCCCACTCGGCTGCGGGCCCCATAGCGCCCGCATGGGTCGCTATGGTGGTAGTTACGCCCCTGAGATCAGTGATTGTTAACTTGTGATCTACCCGACTTTTTCTGTTCATCAGCTCTCCTGTTAGTGTATTTTGCGTGTGGCCCAAGACCATGCCTCTTCTTCCAATGTGGTCCTGGAAGGTCAAAAAGGTGGACTTCCTTACACTCAGGCCCCTTTCACACTGGGGCGGTGGGGGCGTCGGCGGTACAACAGCGCTATTTTTAGCGCTGCTGTACCGTCGTTCTTGCAGCTGTATTCGG
Organism: Lithobates septentrionalis; assembly: GCA_037952835.1. Taxonomy (NCBI): domain Eukaryota; kingdom Metazoa; phylum Chordata; class Amphibia; order Anura; family Ranidae; genus Lithobates; species Lithobates septentrionalis. The sequence goes on from JBBDGP010001833.1 coordinate 4,429,737, forward strand.
CCGCTAGCGGTGCGGTTTTAACCCCCGCTGGCGGCCGAAAAAGGGTTAAAATCCCTCGTACAGCGCGGCTATAGCCGCGGTATTGCCGCTGTACAGCCGCGATGTCCCATTGATTTCAATGGGCAGGAGCTGTGAAGGAGCGGTGAATACACCGCTCCTTCACCGCTCCAAAGAAGCGGTTTGCAGGACTTTTTTCACCGCCCTGTCAGCGCACCGCTTCATTGTGAAAGCCCTCAGGCTTTCACACTGAACAAACAGCGGAGGCTGTTTAGGGGCGGTTTGCAGGCGATATTTTTAGCGCAATACCGCCTGCAAACCGCCCCAGTGTGAAAGGGGTCTAAGTAGTTGTGATGAGATCTACAGTTTTAATAACATATGGCAAAGTTGCAAAATTGTGTTCAGGCATTACCATTAATTTTCATCTCCGTCACAAAATTGTTAAGCCAGCAGGTGTTAATTGCCATGATGTATACAATAGATCCAGGTTAGTAAAGGGTGCCCAAATGATGGGATTTTTAAGGCACCCAAAAAACGTAAAATCATAAAATATTATTAAGAATAAAACATTAAATGCACATATGGGTATAAGATGACGGCTATAGTCTGTTACAGTATACAAGTATACCCTGTCACAAATAGAAGTTAATCCCTACGCGTTTCGATTCAATAGATCTTTATCAGGGGGATAAATATAGGTGGTGTTTATACTTAAATCATGATTTAAATCACTAGTAAAAAGGATTGATTTAAATCATACTTTTTAAAGAACAACTGTCATCTCTGTCCCGCAGAGGCTCCTTCCTCTGACCCGCTGTTGACTCACCGACAATCCCATTCACAAGGTGAGGGACGTGGCGGCAGCAGGTGAGTGGATGCCGCTAACAGGCACTGCCAGGATGGATCTGAAAAGACAGGTGCTCTTTAAATGTAAGGACTTATTCTTGCTGGTAGTTAGAATCTTTAATATATGCAAACAAAATGAAGGTTTCCCATTTAGAACAATAAGCTGTCAGGTAAGTAAAACAGCGATATCAGAACAGATTCAATCATACAGTTTGTAGTGTACATAGATTTGCAAAACAATGGGATAAAGGAATATTCCTGAACTTTGTTTTATCTCATGGTTACTGAGAAATTGTGTGAATGCTTCAAAGCAGTGCATGTTATCTCAGCTTGCAGAGCTTGGATTCATTGAATGAGTTTACCACAAATGTAAATATTGCAGAATATACAGCCTCGTGCTACATAACTAAGCTCCATTTCATGCTGAATAAACTAAATTATTAATGTATCTTAAATAGAAAACTATCTTTAGATAGATTTTTACTCCAAAAGCATTTTATTAAAATAAATTTGATAAAATTAAAAAAATTGATTCAAATAAAAAAAAAAAAAAAAAAAAAAAAATCGATTTATTTTGATTTATTTATTTTTTTAAAAATCATTGATTTATACCCACCCTACTGAGAACCAAGCTGACTAGTTCAGAATAGTAAGTGAGCAACCAGTGCTTCCAGTTCTACAACAGCATATAGATTAATGCTCCTTCAGCAAGGGCCAACGTGTTTGAGCATGGTAATATACAAATTGTGGTCGGGTTTGAGTAGAGCAGGTTTACAAGGATAATCTCACTTTCTTTTCCTGCCCTTTGAGAGCTGTCATCAGGGGAATTGCCATTTGTACTCTGCTTTTATTTATGTCATCACTTCTAAATGTGCACTAGACTGTGTGTATGAAGAGCCATCTCAAACGGAGGAACCCTTCATACGGGTGTGATCTCCAACTTTCCTAGCGGTAGCACGTCTGATGTGCCAATCTCTGTCAGCGCTAAAGCGTCTTTGCGGCGCTTTTCGGCCACTAGCGGGGCACTTTTAACACCCGCTAGCGGCCGAAGAATGGGTTAATAGCACTCGTGTTGCGGCGCTTCCGAATCGCTTTTCAGGCGCTTTGGAAGCGCTGCCCATTCATTTCAATGGGCAGGGAGTATTGGGAGCGCTCCCAAACCACCCCAAAGATGCTGCTTGCGGGACTTTTCCTAACGTCCCACAAGCGCACCACCCCAGTGTGAAAAGTCACACTGAAATTAATGGGAGGCGTTTTTCAGGCATTTTTTAGAGGCTATTTCTAGCACTAAAACGCCTGAAAAACGCCTCAGTGTGAAACTGGCCTTGGGGTCCTTTCACACGGGCTGTCTGATCAGGTCCGCCTGTTAGTTTTGGTGGACCTGATCGGACACTGCATTGTCCTCTATGGAGCGGCCGAAGTCAGCTGCCACCTGCCACCATCCGATCTGATCCTGGTGGTCCTATTTTCCATTCGTCCAGTGGATCGGATCGGAAGGAAACGGACAGGCAGTCGGTTTGCATTCGATTTCAACATAGAGGAAAGTGGGACTGTGTCTGTGTCCGCTCTGCACAGTGAATGGTGGACCGGTCATCCACCTGCTCAGCGGAGATCACAGGATTTGATTGACAGCAGTGGGAACCAATGGCTCCTGCTGCTATCAATTTGTCCAATAAAGAGAGAGACAGCGGCTGGAGCCGCTGCACTCGTGCACATCGCTGGATCGGATCAGGTAAGAAAAAAGGGGGGGGGGGTCAGGGGGGCAGCTGCAGCACAGAAGGTTTTTCACCTTAATGCATACAATGCATTAAGGTGAAAAGCCTTAAGGATTTAGAACCACTTTAGGAAGTCATTAGACATAACCGAGGGAGGTGGATCATTTTTATAAGCCTTGCTAGCTACAAACTCTGGGAATCAGTTTCTATGGTAATTCTAAGGCTGGGTTCACACTATTGCAAATTGGATGTGGGAATTCGCAATAGCAGGAGATTTTGACTGTCTCTCTATGGCACCGGTTCACATATCTCCGCTGCGGCTCTGCTGCGAATTTGCACAGGAGTCCTGTGAGTCTTTTGGTCTGTTTCTGGTTCGAATTCAAACAAAAAATTGGGCTGAAATCGGACCTGAAACGCTGAACAAGAACGCATCGGACCCATGCTGGGAGCCGAATGCGAAGATAGTGTGAACCCAGCCTAAAAGTGGTTTATGCCACAGTATCTATGGATAGAGGCTGTTGTAAGCTCTTTATTGTTTGCTTTCTGATATCACACGTGTCTAGCATTCCCCAGACAGCAGCTGTGAAAACTGTGTAAAAATCAACTTTATTTATTGACCCCTTTTCCTTCCTTTCCTCTTATCCCTCCTTTTCCGGTTGGTTGGAATTATTTATTTTTTCCATTTGCTGACCTCAACCAATAGAAAAATAAAAAATTGTTCTGGCCAATTGAATTTCCACTCTGACTTTTCACAGCTGCTATATAAGGATTGTTAGAGAGCTGTGATATAACAGACGGCAGAGACTTTTTGGAATAACTATTTGAGAGACTTTTACATTGAACTTATAAATGTATTCATCTTTATAATTTTACTTACATAATTATCCACTGCAGGTGCCTGCGTACACCATTCACCATTCCTTTTTATATCATGCTGTCTCAGACAATGAATATTCACTGAATTTTACATGTGGCCCTTTGGTGATGTCGAGGGCCACACTTAAAAGCCCACCAAATAAAGGAAGATGACCATCACTGCTTTAGAGAACAGTTGGTAAAATGTAAAAAAAAAAAAAAAAAAAAAAAAAGAGAGAAATTGGTTTCTTACCGCAGCAATCATGATGGCGTTATCCAAGAAGCCAAACCCTATGAACGGCAATGCATTGTGGATGAACACTGGAACACAAAGATGGAAAATACAAAAATGTCAAAAGGTAAAGTCTACATTGAATAAAGAAATATTTTTGATGCATTTATTTAATGTTTTCTGCCTTTGTTTAAAATATGAATAGTAACCCCCCCCCCAGATGCCAACATCTTTCCAGAGCCCTGTAGGGACACCTGTCTGATGACACCGGCACACAGCGTATGATCAGGGAGGACACATTTCACGTTATTATTGTCTCCCAGACAGACACACTGAAATCAATGCACTCTCTGAGGTCTCCAAGGATCTGAAATGCCCAATGCACTAAAAAGGCAGATACGGTGTGAGCTGTAGTTCAGGCATTTAGGTTACATAAGAAAGCTGGGAAATAACACCTTCCAAATTAGGATCTCAACACTGGCATTGTTAGGAGACGCTACAGCATATGTTTAATATTTTGTATTTTATATATATAATTTACCATTTAGTCTAGTTTTCCTAAGTAGATCAAACCCCAATTTCTGCATTTAATCTTTAACCACTTACAGACCATAAGATTTTCCCCCTTAACCACTTCCCTACCAGGCCAATTCTGACATTTCTCTCCTACATGTAAAAATCATCATTTTTTTTGCTAGAAAATTACATAGAACCCCCAAACATTATATATGTTTTTTTAGCAAAGACCCTAGAGAATACAATGGCGGTTGTTGCAACTTTTTATTTGCGCAGGAATTTTTCGAACGCGTTTTTTTGTGTTTTAAAAAAAAAAAAAAAAAAACAGTAAAGTTAGCCCAATGTTTTTGCATATTGTGAATGATGAAGTTACGCCGAATAAATAGATAACTAACATGTCACGCTTCAAAATTGCACACGCTCGTGGAATGGCGCCAATGTTCGGTACTTAAAAATCCCCATAGGCGACGCTTGAAATTTCTTTTACTGGTTAAATGTTTTGAGTTACAGAGGAGGTCTAGTGACAAAATTATTGCTCTCGCTCCAACGTTTGCGGCGATACCTCACATGTATGGTTTGAACACTGTTTTCATATGTGGGCGGGATTTACGTATGCGTTCGCTTCTGCGTGCGAGCACACGGGGACAGTGGCGCTTTAAAAAATGTTTTTTTTTTTTTATTGTTAATTATATTTTCTTTTTTTTATTTTGACACTTTTTTGAAAAAAAAAAACATTTTTGATCACTTTTATTCCTATTACAAGGAATGTAAACATCCCTTGTAATAGGAATATGACATGACAGGTCCTCTTAATAGTCAGATATGGCGTCAATAAGACCCCATATCTCACCACTAGGCTGGGAAGCCTGAAACCAAAAAAAATAATAAAACGATCACCGCTTCCCAGTAGAAGCGGCGCCGGTTTTTTGAATGGAGAGGCCGGGCGTGACGTCATAACATCGCGCCTGGCCTCCGATGATCATAGAGACTCCGGCCACCATCTGGTCCGCCAGAAATCTCTATGATCTACATCCGGCGCCGGCGGATCCGCTCTCCGCCTCACTGATCGTAACGGTGAGTCGGAGCAAGCACCGGAGGGCGGCGGGGGGGGGACGGGGACGTCCCCTCTCGCCTCCCATAGGAACGATCAAGCGGCGGAACGGCCGCTATGATCATTCCTATGGTGTAGAGATTCGCCGGCTGAAACCGGCAATATCTGAATGATGTCTAACTACAGGCATCATTCAGATATACCCGCCCAAAGCCCAGGACGTCATATGACGGTGGGCGGGCGGGAAGTAGTTAATGACCAGGCCATTTTTTGCGATACGGCACTGCGTTACTTTAACAATTGTGCGGTCGTGCAATTTTGTACCCAAAGAAAATTGAGGTTGTTTTTTCCCCACAATTAGAGCTTTCTTTTGGTGGTATTTGATTACCTCTGTGTTTTTTTTTTTTTGTGCTATAAAACAAAAAAAGACTGACAATTTTGAAAAAAAAACAATATTTTTTCCAAAATCTTTTTATTGGTTTTTAAAAAGAGAAACAAAAACAGATAAAGAGAACAAACAGTTAAACATACATTGGTCTAATGTGATGTCTATGTGATCCTTGCAGGAATCACGCTGTCACCTTATTCATGAAAAATATATTATGAAATCAGTCATAGCGGTACAGTTTACTGGGTCATGAGGTGGTGCTATGTGCAGTTGTACATGGTAAAATAGCATATTGTAGATTATTGTGTACACCTGGCACCCGCTTGGGAGCTACTTTGTGATTGGGGTCTACTGAGAGGCCTCTGAAGCGGTGGAGGGATCTGCCAGCCACTTAGACCAGACTTTGCTATATTTGTTGGGGCAGCCTCTGTTGTCATATGTGTCCTTATACAGAGGTAAGCTATTGTTGATTAATTGTTTCCACAGGGAGAGAGGAGGGGGGGTTGGTTTGCGCCAACTAAGGGCTATAGCTTTACGGGCATAGAACAGGAGCAATCCCACCAGTGTGCGTCCCGCCACCGTAGGAATTAGTTGTTCTACCAGGCCTAGTATGCAGATTGACATTGATGGTTGTAGTGGCACAGAGGTGATTTGTGTGATAAAGTCCAATATCTCCCTCCAGTATCCGACAATTGCCGGACAGGTCCAGAAGATGTGGGTGAAGTCCCCAGGAGTCCCACCACATCTCCAACATCCGGGAGGGGAGTCGGGGTTCATTTTGTGTAGTCTGTGAGGGGTAAAATATGCCCGATGGACTATCTTGAATTGGATCAGGCGATCTCTCAGAGAGACCAGGGAGCTAAATGGGAAATCCCATATGTCATCCCAGTCATCGTTGTCAAAATTGGGGATGTCATGGGACCATTTAGATCTTAGTTTTTCCATAGTTGGGAGGGAGGTGACAGTCAGGTGTGAATATAATTGAGAAGTGGGTTTTTTCGCACAATCTGTTCTAAGAAGGTCCTCCAGTGAAGATTGGACTAGTTGAGGAGGGGAGTTGGAGAATTGGTGACTGAAGGCATGGGAAAGTTGAAGGAATCGGAAAAAATAGGACTGTGGTATATTAAAATCGGAGTTTAGTTTGGAGAGCGGGACTAGGGATTGATTGGAGATAATCTGTGCCACCGTTTTAATGTTAAATTTGGTCCAGGCATGAGGCTCAGGTAGTTTATAGATGTGCTCCAGGGTTGGGTTTATCCAAAGGGGAGCATTGGGTGAGATTGCCTGTTGAGGGTATTTTTCTAATTGAAAAAAAAACAAAACAATATTTTTTTGTATTTAATAATTCTTTATTGGATTTTCAGAAAAAGGTACATACATGTCATGACCAAACCAATAGTAATAGCAGGAACAGATGTACCATCTAGAAACAAGCTATTTTTACAGATAACACTGCGTAAAAAGAAAAAGTAAACAGTAACATTTCAAATGGGTTGGCTGAAGCAGGTAATCGAGTAAGGAGAGAATCTAGATGGAGAGGGGGTGGGATGTGGAGGGGGGGAAGGAATTGGGGTATAGGGAGGGGGGGGGGGGAAACAGGGCACCAGCGGACCAGAGATAAAGACATAAATGTTCATATCAATTCAGTTACACTTGAACAGTACATCTTGGGTGTTGCAACCAGAGTGACCACAAAGCCATATGTTTTCGGACAGTTAAATTTTTCCTAGCCACTATCCTTTCCATTTCGCACTGGAAGTTGAAATCAGCGACAGTACTAGAAATGGAGGGGACTGTGGTGGTTTTCCATAGTCTGGTGATGTTTAATTTGGCGGCATATAGTAGGTGGAGAATTACACATCTAGATTGAGGTGGAAATTTTTCTATGCCAATGTGTAAGAGAGCCAGGGCAGGAGTCGGGGAACATGAAATCCCAGTGATGGAGGATATCAGAGCAAATACTTGGTTCCAAAAAGAGCTCAAGGATTTGCAAAACCACAGCGTATGTGCAATGGAGCCTATACTGCCGCAATTTCTCCAGCAGGATGGCGATTGGCCTGGATACATTTTAGACAGTCGGTAGGGGGTGAGATACCATCTGTGGATGGTCTTTTGGTAGGATTCCCAGTGGTTTGAGCAGCGAGACGCTTTATGAGTTTCTGTGAATGCTCGTTGCCACTGGGTTTGGGTGAGGGGTACTTTCAACTCCTCCGCCCATTTGTTTAAGGAGCTCACTTGGGTGCATGGTCGAGTGTCGCTGAGACATGAGTACATCAGGGAGATACCTCTACTGGGGCATGGAGTAGTGGAGTAGTAGTGGTATATTGGTACAGGGATATTCACCGTGGAGGGTAGTTTAGCAAGGTTGAGGAAGTGTGAGATTCGCATGTATGTGAAAGCTTCTGAGCTTGGGAGTTTGAATTTGACTTGGAGAGATTCAAAGGTATGCAGCGAACCATGATCTCTCAAGTCGCCAATGGTTAGAATGCCAGCAGATTGCCACTTGGAAAGGTTCAGATCAGGGATGCAGAGGGATATGGCTTTTAATGGTATCGGTAGAGTTCTACTAGGTGAGTTTTGCGGGTATATATTTAGAAGTTTTCTCCAGGCCAACATGGAGGCAGATATCATTGGGTTAATTTTCCGAGGGGTCGGAGAGTATCCAGCTGTCAGTAGCAGGAGGTAGTCTGTCAAGGTAGCGGGTTGTGCGTAAGAGGCTTCTATGGTGGACCATATTTTTTCGGGTGTAGGATGCCACCAATAGTAAATTTGGTCTAGGATTGAGGCATAGTAGTAGTTGTCAATATTGGGTAAGCCCATTCCACCTTGTTCCTGGCGTCTAGTGAGTATGTGGCCAGCACATCTAGGTGGTTTAGAATTCCAAATATATTTAGTCAGTTGACTTTGGATGGAGGACAGGAGAGAGCGGGGGAGAGGCAGAATGAGTGTTCGGAATAAGTAAAGAAGCTTGGGCAGTATGATAATTTTAAAGGAGGCTATACGACCTAAAGTAGAGAGGCCTGTGCTGCGCAGAGATTTTAGTAGGGTAGGTAAGTTTCGAGAGAAGGTAAGGTAGTTTAAGTCAATCAGTCGTTTTGGGTTAGGGGAAATCTGAATTCCCAAATACGAGATAGATGTGCTCGCCCACATGTAGGGCAAGGTAGATTTCAGCCGGGCAGTCATTTGTGGTGGCAGGAGTATGGGGAGGACTACGGATTTTGTGGTATTAAGTTTATAGTAGGATACGGAGCTAAATTGGTGGAGGGTGTCTTGAATTTTTTGTATGGACTGGACGGGATTAGTGATCAGCAGGATCACGTCATCAGCAAATAAGCTAAGTTTGTGATCTGTGCCATCATGGGGAATACCTGTTATTAGTGGATCGGATCTAATTTTGGATGCCAAGGGTTCCATCAGCAGGGTAAAGATAAGTGGGGAGAGGGGGCACCCCTGTCGTGTGCCATTGGTGATCTCGAAAGGGGTGGATAGAGTCCCTCCCGTGAGTACTTTAGCTGATGGGTTGGAGTATAGGGACAAAATTACAGCTTGAAACCACCCTGTAATACCAAATTTAGTCAACACTGCTTGAAGAAAAGACCAGTGGACTCTATCAAACGCCTTCTCTGCATCAAGGGATAATAGCAGAGAAGGCATTTGAGTGTTCGCGGCATGTTGAATGAGGTTGAGGACTCTTCTGGTGGCGTCAGGGGCTTGTCTACCCGGGACGAACCCGACCTGGTCTGGGTGTACTAGCTCAGGAAGGAACACCATCAGTCTGTTGGCAATAACTTTAGCAAGTAGCTTGATATCGGTGTTCAAGAGCGATATTGGTCTATAGTTAGAGGCAACAGAGGTATCCTTCCCAGGCTTTGGGATGGTAGATATGATTGACCTTAACATATCAGTAGGCAGGGAGCCCGAGGAGCCAGCAGCATTAAAGAGGTCTGTCAGTCTAGGGACTAACGTGTCGGCAAATTTTTTGTAAAAGGCATTGGTGAAGCCATCCTCTCCTGGAGCTTTATGCAGAGGGAGAGCCTTGATTGCTCTAAGGACTTCCTCTGGAGTGAATGGTTTAGAGATATGGTCGAATTGGGACTTTGAGATTTTGGGGAGATTTATCGGGGTGAGAAAGTTCTGTATTTGTTCTGTAGTTGGTTGTGGGGTGAGAGGGTCATGTTTTAGATTATATAGGGAGGCATAATATTCGCTGAATGCGTTAGCAATTTCCTGAGGGTTGGTTAAGAGTCGTTTTGAAGTAGGGTGATAGAGAGAAAGGATTTTGGCTTTCGTACGTTGGGCCTTAACTTGTTTTGCTAGGAGTGACCCAGCTCTGTTGCCTAGGGCATAGTAATTGGCCTTCGAGAATTTAAAGTTGTGCTCAAATTTGTGGAGTAGGAGAGTGCGTAATTTCTGTCAGAGCTCCAGGAGTCGGATGGCTTGTGTGTGAGAGGGAGAGGATTTGTTTGTTTTTTCTATGTTAGATATTTGGGACATGACCTCGTCAATCTGCTGGGTCCTCAGGCGTCTCGCTCTTTTACTCATTTTTATAAAAATTCCTCTAAGGTACGCTTTGTATGTCGACCAGAGTACAAATTTGTCAGTGTCAGGCAGTTCGTTATGTTCGAAGAAGGAGTGGTGCTCGGCTTCAATTTCCTGTCGGACTTTAGGGTCTTCTAACAAGGAGGGGTCTAGTCTCCAAAGTCTCGGGGGCCCAGGTCGTTGATCGCCCAGGGAAATGGAAATAGGGGCATGGTCTGACCATGATATTAGGCCAATGTCAGATTGTGTGACGTTTTGTAGGGTCCATTTATCTACTATGAAGGCGTCTAGTCTTGAGTAAGAGAGCTGTGAGTGGGAAAAGTACGTGTAGTCGCGTTCTGAGCCATGTTGTGCTCTCCACACATCAAAGAGATCTAGGTCGTGGAGTAGGGGGTTCAAAGCCGGCCGGCTTTGGCCTTTGGTATTAGAGGTATCTATGGAGGGATCGCCAACAATATTGAGGTCGCCTCCCATTATTATAATTCCTTTGCGCAGGCTGTTGACCTTCTTGTAGAGGCGTCAGAAGAAGCGGAGTTGTCTGGAATTAGGTCCATATATATTGACCAAGGTGTAGGTGGTTTGAGCAACAGTACAGATAAGTATCAGGTACCGGCCCTGCGGATCAGCATAGGTGTGATGGTGCTGGAACTGAAGGGTGTCTCGGATAACTGTCATCACTCCATTTTTCTTCTTTGGGCCCGAGGCGAAGTAGACAGTGTCATATCCCTTGAGTCTAAACTTAGGGGTTTTGGGTTCCGCAAAGTGCGTCTCCTGTAGGAATGCAATGTCTGCATGTTGTTTTGTCAATTCCTTTTGTAGATTGGCTCGTTTGTGCGGGCTGTTCAGGCCCTTGACATTCAGGGATGTCAGTTTTAACGGCATTTTAAGGCAGTCAGCGGTAATTCTTTATGGCAGGACTACAATAGTAGGTATGAGGTTTCTCTGACAAGGTCAGGTAATGGCTGAGGGGTGTGGTCCAGGGGGAACAGGATATTTCGGTTCGCCTTTATGCGGGCTTTGGTAGTAAAGCAAGAATCAGCGGGATGCTGGTGTAGAACAGGGCAGGGAATAAAAAAGAAGAGCCCGTTAGGAATACGGGTTCAATGTGCAGATTAACTGCTAACAACTTGAAACGGGGGGGATTTCCTCCAGAGGCGTCTCGGAACACAGAGCCAGTGGAGTGAAAGATAGGCTTGGGATAGGCAGTAGTCCGCTGCAACCCAGCTATGTATAAAGTAGGGTCAAATGTGCGGACGGGATAGTTCAGGCATCTTGAAGTGACCAGTCAGCTTCCATTTGCGAAGGAGGTGAAGGAGGTGGGCGCGGAGTTTCCTCAGGGATTATGCGCCAGAGCCGTAGAAGTTGTAGGCCAGCTTGCAGCGTGCACACAGCATGGGTTTTGCTCTGGTATGTAATCAGCAATTTAGTGGGAAACCCCCATTTGTACTGTATATGGTGGTTTTGGAGTGCTTTAGTGATCGTGGCGAGTTGTCGGCGATTTTCCATAGTTGCCTTAGAGAGATCTGTGTACAGTGTAATTGCAGTGAACGGATCAGGAAGGTTTGAGGACCTCTTGGCGGCAAACATCACTTTTTCCTTAGTGCTGTAGAAATGTATGCGTGCTAATACATCTCGGGACTTCTCTGGTGGGAGGTGAGATGGCTTTGGGAGCCTGTGGGCTCTATCAATTTCCAGATCTCTATCGGATAGCTCAGGTACTAGCGCTCGCATTAGAGATTGCAGGAATCGCACCAGATCAGGTTGCGGTATTGATTCGGGTATGTTGCGAAACTTAATATTGTTCCTGCGCGAACGATCTTCGAGATCTGCCAATTTAAGGTTGATCGCCTGCAGGTCTGCCTCATGTTCTGTGCATAGTTCCACGGTATCATTATGGGCAGTGAAGAGATCAGACATTTTGTTTTCTATGTAATGCAGACGCTGGTCCTGTTGCTGCACTACAGTAGCCAGCGAGGACACTGCAGCCGACAGATCAGTGTACAGGGTCTGTTTAAGGGAGATGAGCATGTTCTTCATCGTTTGCTCAGAGATGGGCTGGTCTGAGGCTGGGAAGTTATCAATGGCTGCAGGATGTTGTACATTAGGAGGAGGCAGGGTGAAAGGTATGCTGGGGTTCTGATCTGGGGCGTCCTCCTCTCTCCTGGGCTTAGATTTGACTGGAGAGGCAGAGGCAGGAGAGCGGGGGGGAGAGTACTCACAGTTTGTGATCGTGGGATAGCCTGGGCGTTGTGATCCGCCGCCGCCAGCGTGAGGTGACAGCTGAGCTGGAGATCTGTGTGAGGTGCCGGCGCCATCTTGTCCCCCTCTCACTCCGGCCAGAGAGAAGAAGTCCGTCAGCTTCTGAGGCATGGGGATCTGTTTCCTTCGTTTCAGCATGATGCCTGCCTGATGTGAAAGTGGTTGTGGATTCGGTCGGGTGATTTTTATCCCGTTTTTAGCGCTGTGGAGCCGCTAATAGCCGGGTGCTGTGCGGAGCAGAGATTCTAAGCAGCCATTCACGGTGCTGGCAAGCCACGCCCCCCAAAACAATATTTTTTACTTGCTATAATAAATATCCCCCCCCCCCAAAAAAAAACACAACATTTCTTCATCAATTTAGGCCAATATGTATTCTTCTACATATTTTTGGTTAAAAAAAATAAATAAATAAGCGTATATTGATTGGTTTGCGCAAAAGTTATAGCGTCTACAAAATAGGGGATAGATTTATGGCTTTTTTATTTTTTCTATTTTTTTTACTAGTAATGGCGGCAATCTGCGTTTTTTAGCAGGACTGGGACATTGAGGCGGACAGATCGGACACTTTTTTGAAACCATTGACATTTATACAGCACCACACTTCCGGTCCCAGAAATAGACTAGTACACTGCGGCGGCGGCGGCTTACTACTGCCTATGGGCAGATTTCCTGGGAACATACCTGCTGTTCACACGGGTGCCAGGCTTTTAGGCACCCTTACATGTGAGTTTAATTATGTCTTTTTTATCTGGAATAAATCTTTTCAATGTTGCTGCGCAATGAGGCTTTTTCTGTCATGTCCATTTACATGAGGAACATCTGCCCCAAACAACGCTAGTCCATAGAGGAATGAGGTTTTTCTTTGTCATATCCATTCATATGAGGAACATCCAGCCCAAACCACGCCAGTCCAGATAGGACCCACGGGGACTGCCCCACATGCGTGATTGCCCAAACTAGAAATAGTTGGTCCATTTGGAGGGGTGAGTTCACATCTATGTGGGGGCACCGTCTTGTGAGCACTTATCAAGCACGGATTCATATCCATTTTGTAGAGCACAAGCACTTTATTTGGGACTCTTATTGCTCCACCCACTTTTACAACTCTTCAGCATCCCTCACTAAACTGTGCACTGTAAACAAATTGGATATATTTTTTTTTTCTCAGCACCTACTGTATATCTGTTGTATTCATTTTTCACTTCCTCCTCCCTGGCTGTGACCCATCGCATCATTTCCTGTTTGCAATGCCTTCTGGGAAGGGGCGGCAACTTCCTCTGAAACTGCCGTTGCTATGGAAACCTGACCTGAAACCTATTACACTGCTTGTGCTGCACTGAGCATGTGCGAGATCTACAAGGATGATATCCAGCAAGAAATACAGTCTGGCTTCAGATGCCCACACTTAAGATGGCCACGGCCTGCTGTAAGTTTATAAAATAACAAACTACTGCTATAAACTAACAAAACAGACCTTAGTTTACAGACTAACTTTACTAGAATACATTAAGCTTGTGTATTATAGGGGTATTTTTATTTAAAAAGTATAATTTCGGCCGAAACTCCAATTTAAAGTTTTTTGATGCTTGCTACAATTAATTTGTATGGGACTTTTCAACATTTTTTTCAATTCAAAGTCGCATCAGCTTCCAATGTGAATTTATATAATTAATATTTGTGGCACTTAGCGCGGTTCGTTTATTCTTTTCTAAGTTTAACATAATGTGCTAGCATGCGATGCATACTAGCACATTATGCCTTTACCTTGCAGTGAAAAAAAAAAAAGTCCAGTGGTTTACAACCGCTTTAAGGATTCTAAGTAAAGGATTAATAAATCCTAACCTGTTTTTTTGACTACAGGATGGTTGGGTTCAGGTTATACGCCTGCACTGATGACAGAGCAAGAACTGGGGCAAAGTGCTCATTACAACGCAGTTTGATTTTATGACATGTTAGACCGATGACTGCGCCTTCTTCTATGCATTAAATGGGGCAAACAAGAATCTAAAGAATATAGTGTTCCAGCTACAGTAGCTTCTATAAAATTACTTTAATTCTCTGCAGGATGCTGCTATAAAATATATAACTATATGTAATATTCAGTACACAGTTATAGAGGTGTTCCCTGCATCAGCAAAAAGTCTCGGACACCATCATCTATCGTTTACAAAAGGTCTTCTAAAAGGCTAAGGTCGTCCATACATGGCTTGATTCGAACGATTAATGTGATCGCTTGATCAACATGGGTACAACCAGCATGCCGGATTCTCTTACAATTATCGCAAGCAGCTGTGATCGATCAACTTGGGTGCAACCAGCCTGCCGTATTCCCTTTGAATTATCGCAATCGGCTGCTATAGCCGCTAATCACGGTCTTCTCCCAAGGCTTCCCCTGCCTGTTCCCGCGCTGAGAGAAGACAATTGCCGATACCCCTGTCAGCACTGATGGGGGAATCGTGCAAATTGATCTCCTTCCTGCAACCCATTGCTACAGGAAAAAAAATTGCACCATGTATGGCCAGCCTAATGCCCCGTACACAAGTTCTGATTATCGTACGACAGATCGTTCGCATTTTGTTGCATACAACTAAGATCGAATACAACAGTACAAAATGCGTGTAAGATTTTTGTTGTACGATTCTGGAAAAACCTTCCGCTGTGCGTAGCTACATATTTTAAATGATCTCAAATACGTGTGACCCCTGTGTCCTTGTTTATTTTCGTATTTTCGTGTTTCCGAGCATGCATGGTGTTTGTCAAACGACTTTTATCAGGACACATACTGTACTGATTACATGATTGTCGTACGATGGGCTGCCGCCCAACCGAAGTTTTCCTGTCTGTCCCTTCGGATTTGGTTGGACGGGCTGTCATGATCGGCTGTCGAGAGCTGCGTACTAACGATCAGATTATCGAATGATCTGTCCGAAAGCGCCTTTTGTCTTCCGATAATCGGAACGTGTGTACGGGGCATAAGTTCACCTTTGGAACAGGTTAGATCTTCCCCCTGTACTTGGGGTGGAACATGTAACATTAAAACTGGTGCACACAGAATCTGGTGCAGCTCTGCATGGTAGCCAATCAGCTTCCTGGTTTTATTGCCAAAGCTTAATTGAACAAGCTGAAGTTAGAAGCTGATATTAAATATCAGCATACTTGGTTGTATGCTGTATCTGCGTGCGCTTAATGAAAGGTCATAAAGCGCCTGAATCCCCCTAAAAAATGGGATCCTTTTTCTTCTGGGGCCTTTTCTTCTCCACTGCTCAGATCTACAAGTATGGTCCATTTAATTGGTGCTCTCTGCCAATAGCATCATCTGCTCTCCACTCCTCCAAGCCATATTGCCACCACAAAAAGAAAAAACGCTCCATTGGGATTTACTATAAAATAAAACCTTTATTTCAAACCCACCATTAAAGTAGAACTCACATTATCAGGTGCACCAACAGATACAGCATAAAACCAAGAATGCTACTATTCTGGCTAGTAATACAAGTATGTATGGGCATGAAGCGTGCAATTGTCATCCAAAGCCCTACAATGACACGTTTCGTCACCAAGACACAAGAATTCTTCAGGAGAAAAGGGATCCCATTTAAAAAGGGGGCACAGGTACCTTATGACCTTTCATATATGAGGGTCATATACAGTGTAGAAAATAATTATTTGTTCTCCTGCAGAGTTTGTAAGTTTGCCCACTTACAAAGAAATTAAGGGTCTACATTTTTATCAGAGGTGTATTTTAAATGATAGAGACAGAATAACAAACATAAATCCAAAAAAATCCACCATACCATATATAAGTATTTGATCCTCAAGCAAAACACGACTTAGTACTTGGTGGAGAAACCCTTGTTGGCAATCACAGAGGTAAGATGTTTCTTGTAGTTGGTTACCAGATTTGCACACATCTCAGGAGGGATTTCAGTGCACTCTTCTTTATAGTTCTTCTCTAAAACCTTAAGGTTTCTTGGCTGTCACTTGGCAACTCGAAGTATCAGCTATCTCCATACATTTTCTATAGGATTAAGGTCTGGAGACAGCCTAGGCCACTCCATGACCTTAATGTGCTTCTTCTCGAGCCACTCCTTTGCTGCTTCGGCGGTATGTTTTGGGTCATTGTCATACTGGAAGACCAATCCAAGACTCATCTTAAAGCGGAGTTCCACCCAAAAATGGAACTTCCGCTTTAAGTGAAGGTGGCCCTTGACATGCCATATTTGGCATGTCATTTTTTTGGGGGGGGGGGGGGAGCGGATACACCCCCCCCCTTTTTTTTTTTTTTTTTTTTTTTTAGAGGTTCAAGCTCCCACTTCCTCCCGGGGCTCCGCGGCGCCGGAAGGAAGTTCACTCCCCCCCCTGCAATCTTCTGGGACACGTCACAGGTCCCAGATAATTGCCCAGCCAATCACAGCGCGCAGCGCGGCCTGCGCAGTGCGTGCCCGGCTGTGAAGCCCACAGTCACAATGCTGGCGCTGTTGAGAAGAGGGGGAGAGGAACGGGGCTTTGTTCGCCCGCATTGCTGAACTGAGGGACAGGTGAGTGTCCGATTATTAAAAGTCAGCAGCTACACTTTTTGTAACCGTTGACTTTTATATGGGTGGAACACCGCTTTAAGTGTTCTGGCTGAGGGAAGACGGTTCTCATCAAAAAATCTCAAGATTTCACAATACATGGCCCTGTCCATTGGCCCCCTATGCAGCAAAGTTGGCCAGTACCTTTAGCAGTGAACCAGCCCCAAAGCATAATGTTTCCAACTCCATGCTTGAATGTAGGGATGGTGTTCTTAGGGTCAATGTCAGCATTTTTCTTCCTCCAAACAAAGCGAATCGAGTTAATGCCAAAGAGCTCAATTTTGGTCTCATCTGACCACAGTACTTTCTCCCAATCCTTCTCTGAATCATTTAGAAGTTCATTGGCAAACTTCAGACAGGCCTGTACATGTGCCTTCTTGAGGAGGGGGACTTTGCGGGGGCTGCAGGATTTCAATCCATGGTGACATATTGTGTTACCAATGGTTTATATGGTGACTGTGGTCCCAACTGCCTTGAGATCATTCACAAGCTCCTCCCGTGTAGTTCTGGGCTGATCCCTCACTTTTCTCATGATCATCCTTACCCCATGAAATCTTGCATGGAGCTCCAGACTGAGGGCGATTGGTGGTTATTTTGTATTTCTTCCATTTGCGAATAATCGCTCCAACAGGGGTCTTCCTCTCACCAAGCTTCTTGCTGATGGTCTTGTAGCCCTTCCCAGCCTTGTGCAGGTCTACAATCTTGTTACTAACGTCCTTTGACAACTCCCTGGTCTTGATTCTGTGGACAGGTGTCTTTAATACACATAACAAGTTGTCCTTAGGAGCACCTTCTTAAATTGACAGGATTAATCTGTGCGACACAGGAGCACATACGGTTGCCAGTCTGTGGGAGCCAGAATTCTTGTTGGTTGGTAGGGGATCAAATACTTATTTTACTCACTGATATGCAACTCAATTTATAACATTTGTATCATGTGGTTTTTTTTTTGGGATGTTTGGTTGACAGTCTGTCTCTATCATTTTAGGTACAACTATGACAAAAATTATAGACCCTTCATTTCTTTGTAAGTGGGCAAACTTACAAAATTTGCAGGGGATCAAATAATTATTTTCCCCACTGTATTTAAGATCAGAAGACAACTTGTGGTGGTTTCTCACAGGAGGTGGAGAAGTGAAGTGGTTGCATTATAGAAGCACATATTCACAAATGTGTATTCTTAAAGAAGACACAAGAGAGGCTGTATTTTATATGGACATTTTTTTTTATTACCGTATTTATCGGCGTATAACACGCACCCCAAGTTTAGGAGGGAAGTTTAAGGAAAAAAAACTTACACTAAAATGCCCATCAATGCAGCCTTATCTGTCCATCTGCAGCCTTTTCAGTGTCAGTGCAGCCTTGCCCCAGTGCAGTCTTGTCAGTGCAGCCTTGTCAGTGCAGCTTTGCCCCAGTGCAGCCTCGTCAGTGCAGCCTCGTCAGTGCAGCTTTGCCCCAGTGCAGCCTTGTCAGTGCAGCTTTGCCCTAGTGCAGCCTTGCCCCAGTGCAGCTTTGTTAGTGCAGGTTTGCCCCAGTCCAGCTTTGTGCACTTGGTGTAGATTCAAAAATGGCGCCGAGACTGCAGGGAGCCGAGATACACATACCCGAGTGTTCTCGGCTTTTTTCGGCGCCGCCGTCACGCCCAGTCCTGCCCCCTGGACCTGCTCTTGTCGGAGCCGAGATACACATACCCGAGTGTTCTCGGCTTTTTTCGGCGCCGCTCACAGTCACGCCCAGTCCCGCCCTATGATGGACATAACACAGGTCCAGGGGCGGGACTGGGCGTGACGGCGGCGCCGAAAAAAGCCGAGAACACTCGGGTATGTGTATCTCGGGTCCCTGCAGTCTCGGCGCCATATTTGAATCTACCCACGGCTGTGTATGTCGGCGGCGACCGCGGCAATTGCCGTGATCGCTCCGATGACACAGAAATCGGCGGGGATCGGCCTATAACACGCACCCACGATTTTCCCCTGATTTTCAGGGGAAAAAAGTGCGTGTTATATGCCGATAAATACGGTACTTTACATTTATATTTTGATTAGTAAAGTAGTTGTAAAGTCAGAAGGTTTTTTTATCGTAATGCATTCTATGCTTTAAGATAAAAAGCCTTCTGTGTGCAGCAGCCTTTCCAGCACCCCCTACTACTTACCTGAAGCCCATCTCTGTCCAGCGATGTCTACGAGCGTCTTCGCCGTCCGAGACTCTCCCTTCTGATTGGCCAAGACACAGCAGTGGCGCGCCACTGGCTCCCGCTGCTGTCAATCAAAATCAGTCAGCCAATCAGGAGGGAGTGGGGGTGTCAGGTTTGGGCAGCAGCTCCGTGTCTGAATGAACACAGGGACCTGTGACTCAGCTCAGGTGCCCCCATAGCAAGCTGCTTGCTGTGGGGTCACTCAACAAGAAAAGAAGGATGCAGGCTGCTCTGTGCAAAACCAACTGCACGGAGGAGGTAAGTATAACATGTTTGCTTTTTTATTTAAAAGGCAAGACTTTACAATCACTTTAAGTTGTGATATGGTGTGGTATTGATTTTAGCTGTTTATATTTTTAGTTTGACTGTTTATGACGTGGATTTTGCTGCAGGTGATGTACTTTTTCATCATCTGCTCAGATTGCTCATTTCCCATGAGAACGGCATGACTTTGAATGTTTAATGCAGTTGTGGATTGATTCAAAATACTAGCAGAAACTGGGCAAGGTCAGGCAATGAGTATTGACTAAAAAGAACTGTGTCCATCATTGAAACCTGGATTATCTATGGATAATTTTGGAATCTATTTGTTGGGAAGGTGATGATTATTTAATTGCATAAGGTGGACCATTTGCTAATGAAATTTACCAATGTTATTGGGAAGAACTTTATACTCTTTTCCACTTGCATTCTGTCTTGCAGCAAAGGTGTTCTCAGTATGAATCCCAACCAAGACACTGCCTGCATTGAGTCTGCATGTTCTCCCTGTACAAACCACATGAATTTTTCCTCCCAAACAGACTTGTTGGTAGGTTAATTGGCTGCTAGCATAGTATACATATGCATGTGAGTTAGGAACCTTAGATTGTAAAGTCCTTGAGGGCAGAGACTGATGTGAATGTACAGTACAAAAAGTGCAGTGAAATTTGTCTGCGCTAAAAAAAATACCGGTAATGGAGAGGAAAGTAGAAAAAGGGTGCAGATATCTTTATACATATTCATGCAGATATACAGTATCTCACAAAAGTGAGTACACACCTCACATTTTTGTAAATATTTTATTATATATTTTTTCATGTGACAACACTGAAGAAATGACACTTTGCTACAATGTAAAGTAGTGAGTGTACAGCTTGTATAACAGTGTAAATTTGCTGTCCCCTCAAAATAACTCAACACACAGCCATTAATGTCTGTACTGCTGGCAACAAAAGTGAGTACACCCCTAAGTGAAAATGTCCATATTGGGCCCAAAGCATCAATATTTTGTGTGGCCATCATTATTTTCCAGCACTGCCTTAAGCCTCTTGGGCATGGAGTTCACCAGAGCTTCACAGGTTACCACTGGAGTCCTCTTCCCCTCCTCCATGATGACATCACAGAGCTGGTTGATGTTAGAGACCTTGCGCTCCTCCACCTTCCGTTTGAGGATGTCCCACAGATGCTTAATAGGGTTTAGGTCTGGAGACATGCTTGGCCAGTCCATCACCTTTACCCTCAGCTTTATTAGCAAAGCAGTGGTCATCTTGGAGGTGTGTTTGGGGGTCGTTATATTGGAATACTGCCCTGCGGTCCAGTCTCCGAAGGGAGGGGATCATGCTCTGCTTCAGTATGTCACAGTACATGTTGGTATTCATGGTTCCCTCAATGAACTGTAGCTCCCCAGTGCCAGCAGCAGTCATGCAGCCCCAGACCACGACACTCCCACCACCATGCTTGAATGTAGGCAAGACACACTTTTCTTTGTACTCCTCACCTGGTTGCCGCCACACACGCTTGGCACCATCTGAACCAAATTGGTCTATCTTGGTCTCATCAGACCACAGGACATGGTACCAGTAATCCATGTCCTTAGTCTGCTTGTCTTCAGCAAACATTTTGTGGGCTTTCTTGTGCATCATATTTAGATGAGGTTTCCTTCTGGGACGACAGCCATGCAGACCAATTTGATGCAGTGTGCGGCGTATGGTCTGAACACTGACAGGCTGACCCACCACCCCTTCAACCTCTGCAGCAATTCTGGCAGCACTCATACGTCTATTTCCCAAAGACAACATCTGGATATGACACGGAGCACGTGCACTCAACTTCTTTGGTCGACCATGCCAAGGCTTGTTCTGAGTAAAACCTCTCCTGTTAAACCGTTGTATGGTCTTGGCCACCGTGCGGCAGCTCAGTTTCAGGGTCTTGGCAAATCTTCCTATAGCCTAGGCCATCTTTATGTAGAGCAACATTTTTTTTTCAGATCCTCAGAGAGAAATCTCTATCGTCCTCATCCGGCGCTGGCTGATTCATCCTCCGGGCTCCCGATGGCACGGGAGAGCCCAGAGAAGCACCGGATGGCAGCGGGAGGGGGGGGGGGCGTCCCCTCCCGTCGCCTATAAGAACGATTAAGCAGCGGAAGTGCAGCTATGATCATTCTTATCGTGCACAGAATCGCCTGCTAAAAAGAATGATATCTGAATGATGCATGTAGCTACAGGCATCATTTAGATATCCACCCCAAAGTGAGGACGTTATTTTACTATGGCCCGGTAGCCAAGTGGTTAAGGGGAAACCTGTATATGTGTTGGAATGACCTAGTCAAAGCCCAGACCTCAATCCAATAGAAAATCTGTGGGCAGACTTAAAGATTGCTGTTCACAAGCGCAAACCATCCAACTTGAAGGAGCTGGAGCAGTTTTGCAAGGAGGAATGGGCAAAAATCCCAGTGGTAAGATGTGGCAAGCTCATAGAGACTTATCCAAAGTGACTTGGGGCTGTGATAGCCGCAAAAGATGGGTCTACAAAGTATTGACTTTAGAGGGGTGAATAGTTATGCACATTGACTTTTTCTGTAATTTTGTCCTATTTGTTGTTTGCTTCACAATAAAAAAAAAAAAAATCTTCAAAGTTGTGGGCATGTTCTGTAAATTACATGATGCAAGTCCTCAAACAATCCATGTTAATTCCAGGTTGTGAGGCAACAAAACACGAAAAATGCCAAGTGGGGTGTATACTTTTGCAAGGCACTGTACTTGGATTTTGCAAAAGCGTTCAACACAGTTCCCCACACACGGCTCATGTGTAAGGTAAAGTCTACAGGCTTGGAAAGATCAGTTTGTAAATGGATAGAAAACTGGCTAAAAAAACAAGTTTAGAGAATAGTGATTAATGATTCTTACTCTGAATGGTCTAAGGTTATCAGTGGTGTACCCTAAGGTTCAGTGTTGGGACTCTTACTTTTTAATATCTTTATAAATGATATTGGGTCTGGGATTAAAAGTAACATTTCTGTCTTTGCAGATGACACCAAGCTATGCAGTGGAATAACGTCCTTACAGTATGTCTGTATTTAAAAAAAAAAAAAAAATGCTTTCAAACGCAAACGCGGCTAAACACGGCATGTAAAAGGGGCAAAATGTTTTTTTTCAGCGTTGTTTACCATCTGTCAAGTTAAATCGTTCAGGGGAGGTTGTAAAACGTCCTGTGTACATTAAGCCTAAGAGGTCCATATAGTGAACTTGGTGTTGAGTTATTCACTTTAAGGTCATCGCAGAGGACTCTTTACATCTAGAGGAAAAGAGATTTCATCTCCAAATACGGAAAGGTTTCTTCACAGTAAGAGCTGTGAAAATGTGGAATAGACTCCCTCCAGAGGTGGTTCTGGCCAGCTCAATAGATTGCTTTAAGAAAGGCCTGGATTCTTTCCTAAATGTACATAATATAACTGGGTACTAACATTTATAGGTAAAGTTGATCCAGGGAAAATCCAATTGCCTCTCGGGGATCAGGAAGGAGTTTTTTTTCTAGTGCTGGAGCAAATTGGATCATGCTTTGCTGGGGTTTTTGCCTTTTTCTGGATCAACTGTGGGTGAAGGATTGTGTATATGGGATTGTATTTGTTTGTTTTTTTTCCTCCCTTTTATTTTTTTGAACTAGATGGACTTGTCTCTTTTTCCAGCCAGACTAAGTAACTATGTAATTAGCCGATCGATGTGGGATTTGATCAAAACAATCAAAAAGCCATAACTTCCCTTCCAATAGATTTAAACTCAATTTTGATCAGATTCCATCGCACTGAGTTGATCAGTTGTTTTGCATAGATCGGCAACACTGATATGCTTTGTCCATGCATACAATCGTATTCCAATCAGTCAGATTATGAGATTACATGGTGGAAACAGAGATGCGATCGATAACTTACAGTTGTAAGTTATGATCAAATCTTAGCTATTGATCGAAATCCACTTACCAGGGTGTGGCATATCGATTGAATAGGTTGTCAACTATGGATCGATTATTTCTATTGGATAAGAGCAATCACAAAATAAATCGATGGTTTACTGAAGTGATGACCACCATTATACATACACTCACCGGACACTTTATTAGGTACACGTTGCTAGAACCGGGTTGGACCCCGTTTTGCCTTCAGAACCTCATTGTCATGTACAAGTAACCAGTGGTGAGATGATTGGAGCTTTGTGACATGGTGCATTATCCTGCTGGAAGGAGCCATCAGAAGATGAGTACATTGTAGTCATAAGGGATGGACATGGTCAGCAACAATACTCAGGGAGGCCGTGGTGTTTAAACGATGATCAATTAGTACTAAGGGGCCCCAAGTGTGCCAAGAAAATATCCCCCACACCATTACACCCCCACCACCAGCCTGAACCATTGGTACAAGGCAGGATGGATCCATGTCTTCATGTTCTTTACACCAAATTCTGTCCCGACCTTCTGAATGTCGCAGCTGAAATCGAGACTCATCAGACCAGGCAATGTTTTTTCTAATCTTCTACTGTCCAATTTTGGTGATCCTGTGCGAATTGTAGCCTCAGTTTCCTGTTCTTAGCTGACAGGAGTGGCACCCGCTGTGGTCCTCTGCTGCTGTAGCCCACCTGCTTCAAGGTTCAATGTGTTGTGCATTCAGAGATGGTATTCTGCATACCTTGGTTGTAACGAGTGGTTATTTGAGTTACTGTTGCCTTTCTATCATCTCAAACCAGTCTGTCCATTCTCTCTGACATCAACAAGGCATTTTCCTCTACACAACTGCCACTCACTGGATATTTTCTCTTTTTCGGACCATTCTCTGTAAACACTAGAGATGGTTGTGTGTGAAAATCCCAGTAGATCAGCTGTTTGTGAAATATTCAGACCAGCCCGTCTGGCACCAACAACCATGCCACGTTCAAAGTCCCTTAAATCCTCTTTCTTCCCCATTTTGATGCTCGTTTTGAAGTTCAGCCAGTCGTCTTCACCACGTTTAGATGCGCTGAGTTGCTGCCATGTAATTGGCTGATTAGCAATTTGTGTTACCAAACAATTGAACAGGCGTACCTAATAAAGTGGCCG
The DNA here is from genome assembly GCA_037952835.1 of Lithobates septentrionalis. Classification (NCBI taxonomy): domain Eukaryota; kingdom Metazoa; phylum Chordata; class Amphibia; order Anura; family Ranidae; genus Lithobates; species Lithobates septentrionalis. The sequence continues at coordinate 4,454,246 of JBBDGP010001833.1, forward strand.
GTGATTGTATATGATGTGCGTATTTAGCGGTTGGCCTTGAGTTCAGCTTTATCAGATCCGACATACAGACATTAGTAATTTGCTCTCAGTTATGGAAAAGAAAAACAGTTTAGCAATGAAATGATTTTTGCCTGTTCAGCGAATAGTAGGCGTTGTATAGGATAAGAGGGTAATCGTTCGGGTTTAATCAGATCACAGTCCGATGCTGCGTGCTCAGCCAGCTTTAATCCCTTGGGACAGATAATCACCGTCCAAAAGTCCGGGAGCTTTTCAGAGTATACAGTCAGCTCAATCCCAACTTTACACCGGCGCCAATCCGGACAGCGCAATTTGTGTTGCGCTCAGCAGCAGATTCTCCCTTTCCTCATCTCCGCAGACAATGACAATGTAACTCACTGCTGGGCAACCATTTAATTTTAAACATTTGTGATACCCGAGGGCCATGGTTATGGATACAATCATTAGCATTTAACATCTCAAAAGGTTGGAGTACACCTAAACCTATAAAACTAATTCTGCCCTTGAATTTTACACGCAGAAACTAAATGAAAATGCATTGTAGCAGGAATCTAAATATCATGACATTTTCAATGAGGCGACCTTTAAACGACAAGCCTTCAATATTGCAGATTAACTTTCAGACATAGTTTATGTTGTGCTGTGGGATTGCTTTTCTGAATGCAACATTCTGTGCTGTTCAATGAATTGCTCCAAGATACACTTTATAGAGGAGCTTATTCACAATTCGCCTGTTCAATGTAACATTCACCTGTCAGATTCCAGCAGAATCGAGGGGAGCGTGGGGAGAGCAGAAATGTGGGAAAGAAGAAAAAAAAAAAAACAGGGACGTGGAAAATGCAGAAATGTATGGAAAGCAGAATGAAGGGAAAGAAGAAATGTGGAAAGGGAAGGAGCATGGGGAAAGCAAAAACGTGGAAAAAGGCAAAAACATGGGGAGAAGGCAGAAACATTGAAAAGGCAGGAGTGTGGGGAAGGAAGAGACATGGAAAAGACAGAAACATAGGAAAACCAGAAATGTGGTTCAGACAGAAACAAAGGGAAAGCAGATATGTGAAAAAAGGCTAAAAAGAAATGAGGAAAGGGCAGGAGCGTGGAGGAGGCCGAAACATGAGAAGAAGGCCGAAACGTGAGAAGAAGGCCGAGACGTGGAAAAAGGCCGAGACGTGGAAAAAGACCGAGACGTGGAAAAAGGCCGAGACGTGGAAAAAGGCCGAGACGTGGAAAAAGGCCGAGACGTGGAAAAAGGCCGAGACGTGGAAAAAGGCCGAGACGTGGAAAAAGGCCGAGACGTGGAAAAAGGCCGAGACGTGGAAAAAGGCCGAGACGTGGAAAAAGGCCGAGACGTGGAAAAAGGCCGAAACGTGGAAAAAGGCCGAAACGTGGAAAAAGGCCGAAACGTGGAAAAGGGCCGAAACGTGGAAAAGGGCCGAAACGTGGAAAAGGGCCGAAACGTGGAAAAGGGCCGAAACGTGGAAGAGGGCCGAAACGTGGAAGAGGGCCGAAACGTGGAAGAGGGCCGAAACGTGGAAGAGGGCCGAAACGTGGAAGAGGGCCGAAACGTGGAAGAGGGCCGAAACGTGGAAAAGCAGAAGTGTAGAAAAGACAGAAGTGTGGAAAAGGCAGAAACATTGGAGGGCGAGAAATATGATGCATACAGAAACTAAGGCAAAGCATATATGTGGAAATAAAAGGAAAGCAGAAACGGGGAAGAGGCAGGCGTATGAGGATGACAGGAACATGGAAAGGAGGCAGAAACGTGGGAAGAAGGCAGAAACGTAGGAAAAGGCAGAAACGGAGGAATAGGCAGAAACGGAGGAAAAGGCAGAAACGGAGGAAAAGGCAGAAACGGAGGAAAAGGCAGAAACGGAGGAAAAGGCAGAAACGGAGGAAAAGGCAGAAACGGAGGAAAAGGCAGAAAGATAGGAAAAGGCAGAAACGTAGAAAAAGGCAGATATGTAGGAAAAGGCAGAAACAAGAAATATGATGCAGACAGAAACTAAGGCAAAGCATAAATGTGGAAATGAAAGGAAAGCAGAAACAGGGAAAGGGCAGGAGTATGAGGATGGCAGGAACGTGTGAAGGAGGCAGAAACGTGGGAAGGAGGCAGAAACATGGGAAGGAGGAAGAAACGTGGGAAGGAGGCAGAAACGTGGGATGGAGGCAGAAACGTGGGATGGAGGCAGAAACGTGGGATGGAGGCAAAAACGTGGGATGGAGGCAAAAACGTGGGATGGAGGCAGAAACGTGGGATGGAGGCAGAAACGTGGGATGGAGGCAGAAACGTGGGATGGAGGCAGAAACGTGGGATGGAGGCAGAAACGTGGGATGGAGGCAGAAACGTGGGATGGAGGCAGAAACGTAAGAAAAGGCAGGACCGTAAGAAAAGGCAGAAACTTAAGCTTAATTAAGCTACTAGGCCATTTTGGTCACAGGAATGAACAGCCAGTTATTCTGTAAATATGTTTTTATTAATCAATCATTTATTTTTATGAAAAGTCATTTTTGTAAAAATATAGCTGCTCTCAGCTATTATATTATATTGCCTCTTTAGCCTGGAATGGCTAGACGCTTAAATGGAGGTAGTCCTGGCCAAAGGTGATAGCAGGTATGTTTAGTGATCAAAATATTGATCAAAAGAGGGAAGATTGTAAATGAAATGTATAAATTCTGTATAAAACTGTATTCTATTTTGTATGTTTGTTTATGTATTACTCAATGCACTCACCGTGCACACAGCACCAATAAAGTTTTCATTACATGTTGGCATTCTTTTGAGTCCTGATTAGAATTAGCCTGCCTATGTTACGCCCCTTGTTACCATAAAAGTACAATTGTAACATTAATGTGATACCTACGTAAACGTGTATAAAAACTTTTAATTGCATCAAACAAAACAGAAAAGTTATTTATGAAAGATGCTGAGTATCTTTTTGTGTCTATTCCCTACCGCAGTAGTTATTAATAATTTGGCACCACTAATCAATATTTGGATAGGAGTGACCTATCTATACAATTTCCAGAACAGTAGGAAAAGGCAGAAACGTAGGAAAACCAAGACTATGAATCAGACAGAAACATGGAAAAGGCAGAAACATAAAAAAGGTAGAATTTTTAAAAAAAGCAGAAACAGAGAAAGCAGAAATATGGGCAAGGCAGAAACAAAGGGAAAGCAGAAATGTGGAAGTGGTAGAAGCGTGGAAGGGGCAGGAGCGTGGGTAAGGAAGAAACATGGAAAAGGCAGAAATGAACAGAAAAGCAGAAACATGGAAATTCCAGAATCGTGAAAAAGGCAAAAATATAGGGAAAGCAGAAATATGGAGAAGACTGAAATGATGGGAAGGTAGGAACGTGGGAAAAGCAGCAACGTAGGGAAGGCAGAAATGCATCATTACATTAACAGAGATGTGATAATTTTGGAAGAGTGTTGTGGCTTGCATCCTGTACCAGTAAAAAATCCAAAGCTCGGCCAACCTCCCACACCTTGCGATTGTTTCAATGCACAGGAGGTAGGAAGCCACAGAGCCTAAAGCCGACTCCCTCCTTGTAAGTACTCCCTGTATAAGTCATTTAGAGCTCTCTGTGTTTTGGAGGTCCTGGGTGCTCCACAACATAATTTATGGGATGTATAAGCACCTCTGGTCCCCTGCATTGTGACACTGTAGTCAACTCCTTTTTAGAAGTCTCAGAGTCACTTTAGTGGCAGATCCACAAAGTGGATCACAAATTCCAAATTTGTTTTCTCTGCTCAGCCAGAATATGTGCCAAATTACTAGCTGGGCAGATCAATTTATTGTTATGTTTAGGTGTTGGTCCCTTTACTTTAATCAGTAGATATCATTCATCAATGTTTTGCAACCTTACCGCATTTCATCTGCTGGGAGGATGGTGGGGCAGCTTCTAGTTTTTCTGCAAGAGAAAACAGAACAGGATATGATTTACAATGAAGGAGGCATACATAATGAAACATATTGCAATAAACAGTGGTGTGCTGGCAGGAGCTGGCATATTAATTATAAGGCTGTCTGCCAGTGTGTAGATACAGCCCATGGGTAGAGGTCCCGATGTGCCTCATGGGGTTATTATGAGTAAATCTTTCAGTATCACTTTACTGTACAAAGACTGAAAACATTCATGTTCTATGCCACCAGCTTCTGTTTAAAAGGATTCAATACTGAACGTCAGCCCCTTACGAACTAGGATTAGACGCTCTCTAGAATCATGGCACCATCTTAAACTATCATGGTTCGGTCGAATGAACGTCCTAAAGATGGACCCCGGATGCTGGCATTATACTTTGTACGCACTGTTCGTATTCCCCTCACCCTTTCTGACCTTTCTCTTTTCCCTCTCTTATACCCCCCTCAACTGATTGCTCTTGTGTTATGCATTATTACCTGTAACCCAAAGTGACATGGATATCAAGGTATGTTATTGGGAACTGTTTCAAGCACATATACAATGTTTGGTGTTGTCGTGGTATTTGTTTACCACTACCCCCCCCCCCCCCTCCCTCTTTTTCTTCATTCTGTACCCACAGTTGCATTATTTGAAAATCAATTAAACATATTCAACCTTTTTTTTTTTAACAGAAATTTTTTTTATTAAACAAAACAGCATTACAATACAAAACAATGAAGTACATTCAATGATATACAAGTATAGACAGGAAAACCGTCATCCGCCAGTCGTACTTTCTCTAATGTTCCAGCTGTACAGGTGTCATAAATACTAATTACATATACAGTACTCATTAGTGCATGTCAGCCATAATGAAACCACACATACATTATGTAGATGTCCGTTAAACTTGTGGGCCGGGGGGGGGGGGGGGGGGGAAGGAGAGATGCAACAAAGCAGGGAGAAATCAGGGTGAGCAGAGAAAAAGAAAAAAGGAGAAAAAAAAAGGGGGGGGGAGAGAAGGGAGGGGGGGGGGGCAAGGTATGACGAGTAGGCATGGGGTAAACCATGTCCACTGGTGTGATTCATGTCATAATTAAGGGGAGGGGGGGTCAGGGCTATCAGAGGCATCTATCCAAGAGGACCAGATTTTATCAAATTTCCCTGGGCATTGTCTACTTTCATAGGTCAGCCTAAACATATTCAACCTTAGAAGGATTCCATAAACTACTAAAAGTTTTTTGTTTTGTCTTTGATCAGTGGTAAACTTGCCCAATTTATATTCAGCATATGAAGAACAAACAAATAACTAGAGGTTAAATAAGATCGGTAGATCCAGACATATGGGCCGCTGAAGGTTCATGCAAATTTTCCTTGAGTCAAGTTTTGTCCTTCTGTCTCCCTATTGGGCAACAAAGTCTCCCATTCTATTAATGGACTTGTAAGGAGATAGTAAAGATGGTGGTCAAGCTCAACGTTTACTGAGGATTTGTATAGAACTTTTAGCTGCCTAAAATTTGGACCTGCTGATTGATGTGCGAATCTCACCAAAGGTCATCGTAAGTTTGTTCTGAACTGTCCAAATATGTAACAGGTTGACTTTCATTTTAAACTACTACTCAATGTACCTTTTGTTTGTAATCAAGTAGCAAGATGAAATAAAATTGCTTATTTAGGTTTAAGGGAAATGAAAATAGTTTTGGTTACATATTTGTTATTCACACCGGCGTCTAGGGCCGGTGCGAATTGCAATCATTTAAGTTCATTTTTTTTCCTCATTAATGCACACACAGCACCCCATATTGACATTTTTAGCAGAGACCCTAGGGAATAAAATGGCGATTGTTGCAATATTTTATGTCACATTGTATTTGCACAGTGGTCTTTCAAACACAATTTTTGGGGAAAAAATACATTTCAATAAATTTAAAAAAAAACTAAACAGTAAAGTTAGCCCAATTTTTTTATATAAGGTGAAAGATAATGTTACGCCATGAGAATCGTGATCTTCAGTCTAGGCAAAAAAATTGTGATTCTAATTTTAGCCAGAATCGTGCAGCTCTACTATAATATAAAACAGAATGCAAAATGCTAAATTCAATAATTACCTTAATGTACAAAAAGAAAAAGGTTAAAAAAAAAAAGACAAATTGCACTAATGTACAAAACCACAATACATTCCCTTAAGGAAACCAGTCAGGAACAGTAAATGAGATCTATATTAACATACCACAAACATCATAAAGTGTTTGCAATGCATAATAATGAGTTCGGACTTATACTATGTCCTTAGGCTGGCCATACGCGTTTCTTTTTTTTTTTTTTTATTTCCTTTAACGAAAAAAAAAAAAATTAACTGATTCCCCCATCCAAACACTCAATGTGGATGGGGCAGAATCACTCCTGCTGAGCTGTTGCATTCTGCTGGTGGGGAGCTTTCCCTGCTGGTAGAATACAATGATCACCTGGTTTGCTGGCTATAGCCGACGGCACTGATCGTTTGGGAAAAACCTGACAGGCTGGTTGTACACAAGTCAATCGATAGATCGACTTGTATACAACCAGCCTGCCCATACATGGTTCGAACTTTAGCCGGTCCCTGCTGAACCGGCCGAATTTCAATCCACGTATGGCCAGCTTTAGATAAACCCCTAGACTTTAACCCTTTAACTCTAGATTTTAACCCCTGCAGACATCTAACCCTTGCAGTATGGGAAGCCCCATTGTAAGAATATTTTCTGTCTGGTCCCCGGATTTGGGATTGCAACTAAAAATTTATATCAGTATAATTAAAAAAAAAATCAGTACACTGTAGCGCCAGGATGGTCAGTTTCATTTATTTGACTTCTCACCACTCAGCTTGAGGTCAGAATACATATCACAGTTCAGTATGACAAGTCGCCGGATGACAAGTCGCGCTGACCAGCCTCCACAGAAATAAAATGCTGACTGCGATTTTCCAAATTCACAAAGTATAAGTGGATAGGAAGAAGACAGCAATTCTGAAGAAGCACATTCAACAGACAAAAACAAGCAACATTAAAAAACTAATGAACCTAAAGAACCTCTGCTAAAAATGGACCTGAAAGACCATCCAATCAATGGACGTCCTCCCGTGTGTGCAGCTCCCATGTGCCCCCTGGGGTGCGCATCGGACTGCTGTGCCGATTGATCACAGACAGCGGTAAAGGGCCAATCACTGTGGACCTTTAGGCTGCATTCACACCTGAGCATAGCGTTTTTGAGCGTCTCTTCCGGCATTTTGTCACGCTTTTTTCGGGCATATTTGCGCGTTTCCATGCAGCGTTGTCCAGCGTTTTTGAGCTTTGGCATTTTTTTTATTAGCCAATAGGAAAAATGATCATCTGTTTCATCATTTGTTGCTATGTTGTTAGATTTTGTCATCTGCTTCCTGCTCCAAAAACGCCCAAATCTGCCCGATTCGCGCGACAAAAAAGGGTCCAGAACTTGTTTGAGCTTCAGGGACTTGGAGTGGAGATGTAAACCATCTCCATAGAGAATAATTGATTTTTTTTCCCCTCAAGCGTTTTATATAGTGGTGCACCGAAATTTTGGTGCTGAAACTGAAACTTCAGATCCACTTATCCGAAACCGTAACGAACGTTTTTTAAAAACTATATATATATATTTTTTATAAATAATTGTATTATATTCAACTTTTAAATTAATATCATGAATTTGAATGAATATGAATTTATTGTCGGCCATTAGCGGCACTTTTTGAAGTGGTTTTAAAAATTCTGCACCAAAAACGCACCTCACCATTGAAAATGCTTTATGATTTATGAATTATGATTTTTAGGTATTTGAGTCAAATGACCTATGAAAAAGCACACCATAAGCAAGGTAAAATCGTTGCAAAACTGCTGCAAAATCGCAGGTGTTTTCGGCAGCCATTATCCGCACTTTTTTTTTCTTTTCCACAATGTGGAAACCCTACTTTTGGCTGATAATTTTGGGCAGCTAAAATTTTAGTTCTGATCACTACATGTGATCAGCTGTGTCCAATCACAAATGGTCACACATGAACAGACTTGACAGTTATCGGTAGTCCTTTCCTTACACGCTGTCTCTGTGTGAGGAAAGGAGAGCCGCTAATCAGCAAGGCTGACAGGGCACAGCGAGTACATTATCAATATAAACAACCACAGCCCTAATTATCAGTGCAGCTCCATCAGTGCCAATCAATGCCCATCAGTGCATGTTATCAGTGAAGCTGGTCAGTGCCCATTAGTGCTGCCTCAGCCATGCCCATCAGTGCAGGTTGTCAGTGAAGCTTGTCAGTGCCCATCAGTGCTGCCTCATCTGCGCCCATCAGTGCAGGTCATCAGTGAAGCTTGTCAGTGCCCATCAGTGCTGCCTCATCGGTGCTGGTTATCAGTGAAGCTTGTCAGTGCAGGTTATTAGTAAAGCTGGTCAGTGCCCATCAGTGCTGTCTCGTTGGTGCCGGTTATCAGTGAAGCTTGTCAGTGCCCATCAGTGCTGCCTCATCCGTGCACATCAGTGCAGGTTATTAGTGAAGCTGGTTAGTGCCCATCAGTGCTGCCATGTTGGTGCCCATCAGTGCAGCCCCGTCAGTGCAGATTATCAGTGAAGCTTGTCAGTGCCCATCAGTGAAGCTTGTCAGTGCAGGTTATCAGTGAAGCTGGTCAGTGCCCATCAGTGCTGCCTCATCGGTGCCCATCAGTGCAGGTTATCAGTGAAGTTTGTCAGCGCCCATCAGTGCAGGTCATCAGTGAAGCTTGTCAGCACGCATCAGTGCTGCCTCATCTGCGCCCATCAGTGCAGGTCATCAGTGAAGCTGGTCAGCGCCCATCAGTGCTGCCTCATTGGTGCTGGTTATCAGTGAAGCTTGTCAGTGCCCATCAGTGCTGCCTCATCCGCGCCCATCAGTGCAGGTTGTTAGTGAAGCTGGTCAGTGCTGCCATGTTAGTGCCCATCAGTGCAGCCCCGTCAGTGCAGGTTATCAGTGAAGCCCCATCAGTGAGGGTTATCAGTGAAGCTTGTCAGTGCCCATCAGTGCTGCCTAATCGGTGCCGGTTATCAGTGAAGCTGGTCAGTGCCCATCAGTGCTGCCTCATCAGTACCCATCAGTGCAGGTTATCAGTGAAGCTGGTCAGTGCCCATCAGTGCTGCCTCATTGGTGCCCATCAGTGCAGGTTATCAGTGAAGCTTGTCAGCGCCCATCAGTGCTGCCTCATCTGCGCCCATCAGTGCAGGTTATCAGTGAAGCTGGTCAGCGCCCCTCAGTGCTGCCTCATCGGTGCTGGTTATCAGTGAAGCTTGTCAGTGCTCATCAGTGTAGGTTATCAGTGAAGCTGGTCAGTGCCCAGCAGTGTTGCCTCATCGGTGCCCATCAGTGCAGGTCATCGGTGAAGCTTGTCAGTGCCCATCAGTGCTGCCACATCGGTGCCAGGTATCAGTGAAGCTTGTCAGTGCAGGTTATTAGTAAAGCTGGTCAGTGCCCATCAGTCCTGCCTCGTTGAGGCCGGTTATCAGTGAAGCTTGTCAGTGTCCATCAGTGCAGGTTATCAGTGAAGCTGGTCAGTGCCCATCAGTGCTGCCTCATCCGCGGCCATCAGTGCAGGTTGTCAGTAAAGCTGGTCAGTGCCCATCAGTGCAGCCCCGTCAGTGCAGGTTATCAGTGAAGCTTGTCAGTGCCCATCAGTGCAGCCCCATCAGTGAGGGTTATCAGTGAAGCTTGTCAGTGCCCATCAGTACTGCCTAATCCGTGCTGCCTCATAAGTGCCTCTTCATCTGTGTCTAGAGAGTAAGTGGCCTCACAAAACAAAGTACATTTTGTACAAATCAGTAAAATGTACCATCATCCAAATTAATTGAAGAGGATTGTTTGGGAGTATGGGCCCCACCCCAGACTCACCAAGAGAAAAGAGGCAAGTGGACTATTGCGGTACATATGGAGAAGATATACATAGATAGTACAAACCACTAGTAAAATTTCACAAAATGTATTAATACAAAAAGGCAAAAACAACAAAAAATATAATAAAAAGACTCAGATGACACACCGAGGTAAGAAGTGTGGTGAAAAATGTGCGACTCCCCTTTTTGATTTTTCACCACACTTCTTACCTCGGTGTGTCCCCCCCTCACAACCACACGTTGGTGTGTGTCCCCCTCACAATCACTCCACCCTATGACTTTGGGTATTTACCCGATATCCATTACCCATTTTTTTTATACGGTTTTATACAGACGCTAGCTGGTGATCCCATATCTCTCCTTCCCAATCGCCGGGGGAGACTTTGCCGGGTTGCCTTGTGCTGTGCACTCCCCAAGGCCCAGGTATGCAGTCCCATTATCAACCTTTTCTTTCTTCCCCCAGTTCATAATTTTGTAAATGTCTTTTATATGAAACTTCTTTATATCATTGTATTTCCATTTGGATCCGCAGATGTATTTCCTGATGAAGCGGTAAATCCGCGAAACTTGTTGAAATACCAGGTCATCTGAGCCTTTTTATTACATTTTTTTTGTTGTTTTTGCCTTTTTGTATTAATACATTTTGTGAAATTCTACTAGTGGTTTGTACTATCTATGTATATCTTCTCCATATATACCGCAATAGTCCACTTGGCCTCTTTTCTCTTGGTGAGTCTGGGGTGGGGCCCATACTCCCAAAAAATCCCCTCCCCATCAGTGTCTGTCAGTGCAGACTTATTAGTGCACATCAGTGAAGAAAAATGACTAATTATAGAACAGAAACAAAGAAAAAACTTTTTTTTTTCAAAAAATTTCAGTCTTTTTTTGGTTGTTCAGCAAAAAATAAAAAAATAAAAACTCAGTAGTGGTTAAATGCCACCAAAAGAAAGCTTGGTCTGTCTCAACAAATGATAGAAATGTCATTTGGGTACAGTGTTGCATGACCGCGCAATTGTCATTCAAAGTGTGACAGCACTGAAAGCTGAAAATTGGCCTGGGCAGGAAGGGGGTGAAAGTGCCCAGTATTGAAGGGGTTAAATGTTTGTTTCTGGGTTTAGATACACCGTATGCCCCCCACTGGAAGATGCTGAGCTGGAAGGCGATTAGGTTTTAATGAAATCTAGGATGAATAGTAACGCATGTATAAGGAACCATAAAACGAATCAAAGACTAAAAACTTCAAATGAAATACACAGAGATGTTTACAGTATGTAGCCTTAGAATATCATTCTCATAGCACAGCAGGGGTTGGTGGATCCAAATAATATGTGAAATACTTTACAATTGGGAAGGTAAATCAGCTTCCGCTCCATGGCTGAATTCCTTTGATGTGTAACTTTAACCTACCAAGTTCTAAAATGCTGACGGATCTCGGAAAAGCTTGTGTTCCGTCCACTGTACATTGTATAAAAAGACTGCAATTCTCTGCAGGATGCCGCTGAAAAATACAGACTATATATATTATTATAGTATAAAGTTACAAGAGCATTTCCTGCATCAGCAAAATGTCTTGGACACAATCGTATCTTTTATAATAGTTCTCCTTAAAGCGGACCTTCACCCCCAAAAAACAAATGACCTGTATCTGACCCCGCCCCCTTCATCTCATACAATTGGAGATATACATTCACTGGCCACCTGTTCAATTGCTTGGTAACACAAATTGCTAATCAGCCAATCACATGACAGCAACTCAATGCCTTTAGGCATCTTGGCGTGGTGAAGATGATTTGCTGAAGTTCAAATCGAGCATCCGAATGGGGAAGAAAGGGGATTTAAGTGACTTTGAATGTGGCATGGTTGTTGGTGCCAGACTCGATGGTCTGAATATTTCACAATCTGCTGATCTACTGGGATTTTCACACACAATCATCTCTCGGGTTTACAGAGAATGGTCCGAAAAAGAGAAAATAACCAGTGAGCGGCAGTTCTGTAGATGAAAATGCCTCATTGATGTCAGAGGAGAATGGGCAGACTGGTTCCAGATGATAGAAAGGCAACAGTAACTCAAATGACCACTTGTTACATCCAAGGTATGCAGAATACCATCTCTGAGCACACAACACATCGAACCTTGAAGCAAAGACCACACCGGGTGCCACTCCTGTCGGCTAAGAACAGGAAACTGAGGCTACAATTGGCACAGGATCACCAAAATTGGACAATAGAAGATTGGAAAAACATTGCCTGGTCTGATGAGTCTCGATTTCAGCTACAACATTCAGATGGTCGGGTCAGAATTTGGTGTAAAGAACATGAAGACATGGATCCATCCTGCCTTGTATCAACGGTTCAGGCTGGTGGTGGTGATGTAAGTGTGTGGGGGGATATTTTCTTGGCACACTTTGGGCCCCTTTAGTACTAATTGATCATCGTTTAAACCCCACGGCCTACCTGAGTATTGTTGCTGACCATGTCCATCCCTTTATGACTACAGTGTCCTCATCTTCTGATGGCTCCTTCCAGCAGGATAATGCACCATGTCACAAAGCTCCAATCATCTCACCACTGGACAATGAGGTCCCTGTACTCCAATGGCCTCCACAGTCACCAAATCTCATTTTTTTTGAGTCACATGTCCATGTATTATAGGTGCATGGCAACCAGAAAACACACCAGAAGTGCATCAAAGATGCATATATGTTTTTTATTGCATTTTTTTTCAATGGAGCAGTGTGAAAGTGCCCTTAAACTGTGGCCCAAGAACAGTGATTTTATTGCACGGCTCGACAAATCCCAAGTACCAGGTCGCCATGGCGACTAGAAATTGCATCCTGACCCCTGCACTTGCCAGCCGTCTGCAACTGCCTCCCACTTGCTGACCTGGCTAGAGCCCAAAGAACGGCTACAGTGCGGTCATTCAGTTCTGGGAGGGCATCTATTGATGTCAGGAAAACTTGTCGGAAGTGACTTATGCTGATCGCAGAGGAACAAAGCAACAGACGAAAGTGACACGTAGTGCTCTTAATAGTGTGTACTTGCTCTTGAGACAAGTACACACTATAGAGGGAATTGCTTTGTTCATATTTAATGTCTGAGATTTACAGCCACTTTAACTCTAATAAGTTTTCCATCTTCAGTGAACATAGTGACCTGAGGATTAGGAAAAGGAGACAATTCTAACAGTCTAAGAAACTAAATCCACTGCAAACTTTATAATTAGTTTAATTAGAACTGTGCTAGACCCAAACAACTGAAGACTGCAATTCTGAGAAGACATGAAAAACCTCTATAAAGCTCCTTAGTACCAGTATTTCCCCATTCTAAGATCTCTCTGGTGATCATCATCTGCACACAAGTAAGCAGAGGTTGCCGGGTTATAGTCAAACGAAATCCTAATAGAACAATACAGCTGGATTTTGGCACTGCTGAGCGATGCTCATTATTTGGAATGTGAGAAAAGAAGAGGATAATGACTTTGGTAGTGAAGATCATTTACAACTGTGCAGACTCTTCTACTCTACCATACACTTCCCACAGAGAAGGAGATGACTGCGATTTACATAGTAAGGCCAGCCAAAGGTGGACAGGTGTCTGTGCAATGGAAACCTCGGGCAGGACACCCACCCTTGTATAGTCGGGACCATCTGCTCTTCTGCACTAGGTAAGCTACTTGGCAGAAACACCGAGCCTAACGAAAGTGAAAGGAAAGCGCCTGGGTACTTGGGAAAGGAAAATTGTAATGAGCATTTATGGCCTCAAGCTGGAAAATAGAGAGTAGAAAACAGAGGAATGAGGAAATCAGAGCAACATACAAAGAAAATGAATGCTGCCATCAGATTAAGCAAACCTGGGGCTCAATGAAAAGTTAACTGCTTGGCTGTTATCTCAAACCCACTGGACTGTCACAGATACAAAACAAGTACATGAAGTTTTTATGGTTGTCTGCATCACACATTGGTTGGATTCACCTCTCGGTTTTTCCTGGTGGCCATTGTCAAAAGGACAGAAAGTGATGCAAAACTGAAAATGTTATAGTCATCACTGAACAGTAGGTGAAGGAAGAACTTCTAATGGGGATGCCCCCATTTCGGCAACTAGACATATCCAACAAAAATACAAGAAAAATTTTTTTTTGAAGCAACCCATGGGTTCAAAAAGGCCAAAAGGGGGGCATGGCCAGGAGCGGCATGTGAGAGGACGTGTCACACAGAGCTCCCGTCCTAGATCCTGCTCCCAGCCTGTGAAACCGTAGGATTTCAGTCCTCAACCCTGCCGGACCCACCTCTGACACTCCTGGTTCTGCCACCGGACACCATGCAGACCCACAAACAGACGGAGACTGGGGGACCGTCTGAATTCCAACATGGTGCCGCAGCCTCCGTCTCCAGGTGCTCACGTGGAGCTGACAAGCCGAAGGACGCTTCACCAAGTGGTCTCACTGTTTCTAACAGCATGTCAAACAACAAATCCTGCACTGGACACTGATAATGCACACTCCCGCTGATTATACTGACAAGCTGCTCCTTAATGCAGTGTGCTGACAGCTTTCCTTCATAGATAGAGCACTGTTCTTGGCTTTGCCTTGCTAACACTGCCCTGTCCTGATCCTGTCTGACATACTAAGGCAGGCTGCATGATGGCCACTGGTAGGCTGCTAGGCACTGGTGAAGCACTGGTGAGGCACAGACAGGCTGCAAATGATGGGCACTGGTAGGCTGCTGGGCACTGGCAGGCTGCATTTAAAAAGGAACCTGGTGAGGCTGCATAGATCTCCTTTACCACGTCTGCAGTCTCGGACCATCTCTTATACCACATCTGCAGTCTCTGGCCATCTCCTGTACCATGTCTGCAGTCTCTGGCCATCTCCTGTACCACGTCTGCAGTCTCTGACCACCTCCTGTACCATGTGTGCAGTCTCTGACTAACTCCTGTACCATGTCTGCAGTCTCTGACCATCTCCTGTACCATGTCTGCAGTCTCTGACCATCTCCTGTACCATGTCTGCAGTCTCTGACCATCTCCTGTACCATGTCTGCAGTCTCTGACCATCTCCTGTACCATGTCTGCAGTCTCTGACCATCTCCTGTACCATGTCTGCAGTCTCTGACCATCTCCTGTACCATGTCTGCAGTCTCTGACCATCTCCTGTACCGTGTCTGCAGTCTCTGACCATCTCCTGTACCGTGTCTGCAGTCTCTGACCATCTCCTGTACCGTGTCTGCAGTCTCTGACCATCTCCTGTAGTGTGTCTGCAGTCTCTGACCATCTCCTGTAGTGTGTCTGCAGTCTCTGACCATCTCCTGTAGTGTGTCTGCAGTCTCTGACCATCTCCTGTAGTGTGTCTGCAGTGTCTGACCATCTCGTGTTGTATGTCTGCAGTCTCTGACCATCTCCTGTAGCATGTCTTTAGTCACTGACCATCTCCTGTACCATGTCTGCAGTCTCTGACCATCTCCTGTATAAAATAATTTTTAAAAACAGTCATTTTCGGTGTCAGTTTCGGTTTTCGGCCTAATATAGTTTTCATTTTCGGTATCAGTTTCAGCAGCAAAAAACCCATTCTGTGCACCCCTAATTTAAAGGAAAACATACAACGCATATGTAGCATGATAATAATGCTCTTTTCTTCGCAGGTCACTGCTTGTACCATGTTGTAACCCCCTAACAAGGTTACTTTTAGCACTACTTCTCTATCCAAAACTAAAGTTTTTGTTGAAGATACACTTTAAAGAGTATCTGTACTTACAAATCCTCTACTCTAGCCCCCCCACCAAACATTTTCTGGCCAGGATGGTGCATACACAGAGCCACTGGAAGGGTGTGTGGTGTAGAAACTGTCTAGGAAAACCAAGGCAGAGTCAAGGCCATTTGTCTTAAAAATGAATGTAAACCTTCTATATCCCTCTAGGCATATGGGTTGCAAACACAATTCATCCATAAATAACATGGACCTATACAGCAAAAAAATCATTTTTTTAAAACCTATTTATCTACATCACGATTGATTCCTTCTTCTCCCTTCTTTAAATGCATGGAACAGAGCACGGCATTCTTTCTGGAAAAGAGAACAGGAGCTGGTGGACTCTGGTGGCAACACAGCAGAATCTAGATTAGCCTGCAGAGTGGCCACCAAAAATAAGGAAGTGAAACTAAAGCTGGGTAAACATGTTTAGGTTTTTTTCATTCAACCAATGGGAAAAACACCCGATCCCTTCATCAACACAACTGTGCTATTGTATTCTGACAGCGGGGACTTCTTTCCTCCCCTTCCTCGTCAGAATTCCTGCTGAACCAGCCGACTTTCGGTATGTGTGTACCAGGTTTAAATTGCCCAATTGCCAGGAACGCCTAAGGCCTCATGCACATGAGACGCTGTTAAACGCACGTTCAGAGGCAGTTGGACACTTTTTTCAACTGCCCCTGAACTCAATGTTATCCTATGTGTCCATCTACACAGTCTCGTTTTATGGCGTTTTTAGGCAGTTGCGTTTAACCTCGTTTTTCCAGAAGCAAAAAAATGGGTTCAGACGCAAACGTTTTCCACGTTTCAGACGCCAAACGCGGCTAAAAACGCCGGTATCGTGTTCAGCCGCGTTTGCGTTTATAAGTGTTTTTAAAGGAACCCCATTTTTTGGACCAGAAAACACAGAAATATGATGGTAAACTGGCCTCGAGATATGGGGCCCCAAATCAGGTTGGAAAATGTTATTCTCTGCTGTAGAAGTGCTTGACATTTTGCGACCTGACTTATATACTTACCATATCTCGGGGCCACTTGGTGCTAGGACCCCAACTTTGGATATGGTGTAGTGCTAGTTCCACTGTGTTAGCACACCAAATTTGGGGTTCCTAGCACCAAGTTGCCCCGAGATACAGGGCCCCAAAGTTGGATCGCAAAATGTCATTCTCTGCTCTGCAGACACTTCTAGACGCAAACGCGGCTAAACGCGGTATGCAATTGCGGCAAAACGGGCGTTTCTAAATGCCGGTTTCAGCTTTTAAAAACATGTGTTCAGCAGAGTTTGCACCGGCGTCTCGTGTGCATGAAGCCTAAACCGTTTAGCCGCGTTTGCATTTATAAGTGGTTTTTAAGGGGAACCCTATTTTTTGGACCAGAAAACACAGAAATATGATGGTAAACTGCAGCAGAGAATGACATTTTGTGACCTGACTTTGGAGGCCCGTATCTCGGGGCCACTTGGTGCTAGGAACCCCAAATTTGGTCTGCAAACACAGTGGAACTAGCACTACAACATATACAAAAGTTGGGGTTCTTAGCATCAAGTTGCCCCGAGATACGGGGCCCCAAATTCAGGTCGGGAAATGTCAAGCACTTTTCTGCAGCAGAGAATGACATTTTGCGACCCGCCTTTGGGGCCCCGTATCTCAGGGCCACTTGGTGCTAGTTACCCCAAGTCATTCTCTGCTGCAGAAAAGTGCTTGGGGAGGGTCTTTGTTATCTTAACTAAACGCTTCTAGACGCAAACGTGGTAAAACGCGGCTAAACGCGACATGCAAACGCGGCAAAATGGGCATTTCTAAACGCCGGTTTCAGCTTTTAAAAAATATGTGTTCAGCAGAGTTTGCACCGGCGTCTCGTGTGCATGAGGCCTTAAAGTGGTTGTAAACTCAAAGAAAGATTACTGCCTCTAAATACCTTATTTCAGTTCATTTCTAGCCGGTCACGTGACCTCCTGCCGCTCTCCTCCCCCCATATACAGCAGAGGAGCAGAGACCCCCCTCTGACGTCAGCCGGGAAGTTCACATGACCGCTCAGCTCCTCCCGCTGTAGCCCTTAGATCGAGGGAGGAGAGCGGCCAGAAACGAACTGAAATAATAATAATTTTTTTACAAACTTTGCACACAGTGCAGTATGGCTTGGTAGAACAGAGTGGCTGGCAGTAATTTTTCTTTAACTTTGCTGCTACTAATAGCGACAGGAACAGGAAGGGAGGGGCGGGGAAGAAATCGGCTCACACACACACACACAGGAGCTGATAGAGGAGAGTGTCAGGATGACGGAGGCACACAACCTGACCACAGTACCGGTACCGTGGTCAGCACACTAAGGGGGACACGGAAACAGGCGGGATCAACCAGGTTTTTTACATCTTAGAGAGGGACAGATTAGACAGCACTGTGCTGTTTAAACTGTTATAAAAGGGAACAAGATCTCTCTCTTTTTTTTTTTCTTTCTTTTTTTTAGGGTTACAACCTCTTTAACATAAAACAAAATCGCACACAAAAAGACCCCCAGTTGTTGAGCTACGGTGGCTCTTTTCCATAACCTGACTGATGCAACTTTATCTTACAGAGAGCAATCTTCCAAATTTTCGATTTAAAGAATAAGAACAGGTGGCTTCAATTTTTGGGATTTGTAATGGCAGCACTGATGTAACTTTGTAACTGTCTTGAGTTACCAGCTTTCTGGTTAATAAAGAATACACACAGATCACATCTGTCCATACATAGGCGTGCGCACAGGGTGTGCCAGGTGTGCCTAGGCACACCCTAATCATGCGGTGCTGCACAGATTCCCCCTGCTGTTTGGCTGCAGAAGAAGGGACTGGGGAATTTCTGTCTTAAAAGTGAGATATCAGGGGTCTGTTTACACACACACACATATATATATATATATATATATATATATATATATATATATATATATATATATATACATATATATATACATATATATATACACTACCGTTCAAAAGTTTGGGGTCACATTGAAATGTCCTTATTTTTGAAGGAAAAGCACTGTACTTTTAAATGAAGCTAACTTTAAACTAGTCCTAACTTTAAACAAATATACTCTATACATTGCTAATGTGGTAAATGACTATTCTAACTGCAAATGTCTAGTTTTTGGTGCAATATCTACATAGGTGTATAGAGGCCCATTTCCAGCAACTATCACTCCAGTGTTCTAATGGTACAATGTGTTTGCTCATTGGCTCAGAAGGCTAATTGATGATTAGCAAACCCTTGTGCAATCATGTTCACACATCTAAAAACAGTCTAGCTCCTTCCAGAAGCTACAAAACTGACCTTCCTGTGAGCAGATTGAGTTTCTGGAGCATCACATTTGTGGGGTCAATTAAACGCTCAAAATGGCCAGAAAAAGAGAACTTTCATCTGAAACTCGACAGTCTATTCTTGTTCTTAGAAATGAAGGCTATTCCATGCGAGAAATTGCAAAGAAATTAAAGATTTCCTACAACGGTGTGTACTACTCACTTCAGAGGACAGCACAAACAGGCTCTAACCAGAGTAGAAAAAGAAGTGGGAGGCCGCGTTGCACAACTAAGCAAGAAGATAAGCACATTAGAGTCTCTAGTTTGAGAAACAGACGCCTCACAGGTCCCCAACTGGCATCTTCATTAAATAGTACCCGCAAAACACCAGTGTCAACATCTACAGTGAAGAGGCGGCTGCGGGATTTTGGGCTTCAGGGCAGAGTGGCAAAGAAAAAGCCATATCTGAGACTGGCCAATAAAAGAAAAAGATTAAGATGGGCAAAAGAACACAGACATTGGACAGAGGAAGACTGGAAAAAAGTGTTGTGGACGGATGAATCCAAGTTTGAGGTGTTTGGATCACAAAGAAGAACGTTTGTGAGACGCAGAACAAATGAAAAGATGCTGGAAGAATGCCTGACGCCATCTGTTAAGCATGGTGGAGGTAATGTGATGGTCTGGGGTTGCTTTGGTGCTGGTAAGGTGGGAGCTTTGTACAGGGTAAAAGGGATTCTGAATAAGGAAGGCTATCACTCCATTTTGCAACGCCATGCCATACCCAGTGGACAGCGCTTGATTGGAGCCAATTTCATCCTACAACAGGACAATGACCCTAAACACACCTCCAAATTGTGCAAGAACTATTTACAGCAGAAGCAGGCAGCTGGTATTCTATCGGTAATGGAGTGGCCAGCACAGTCACCAGATCTGAACCCCATTGAGCTGTTGTGGGAGCAGCTTGACCGTATGGTACGCCAGAAGTGCCCATCCAACCAATCCAACTTGTGGGAGCTGCTTCTAGAAGCGTGGGGTGCAATTTCTCCAGCTTACCTCAATAAATTAACAGCTAGAATGCCAAAGGTGTGCAATGCTGTAATTGCTGCAAAAGGAGGATTCTTTGATGAAAGCAAAGTTTGATGTAAAAACAATGTTATTTCAAATACAAATCATTATTTCTAACCTTGTCAATGTCTTGACTCTATTTTCTATTCATTTCCCAACGTATGGTGGTGAATAAGTGTGACTTTTCATGGAAAACACAAAATTGTTTGGGTGACCCCAAACTTTTGAACGGTAGTGTATATATATACACACACACACATACATACACGTGTTTGAGCTTTGGGTGCACACCCTAATGCCATGGTCTGCGCACGCCTATGTGTCCATATGATCAGAAAATCTATGGTGGACATTATCTTGCTAGAGATCAAAATGCTGGGCCGTCTGTAAAACTGCTTTGTCAGAGTGCGGCCGTACTGGAATGGTGAGAACAGAGGCTGGCGATGGTTTTCAGAAGTGCTGACATGAGTTTCCGTACACTCTGCTGACACATCAATAAAAAGAGTCACAGCTAATAAATTAACTAGATATCAGCTAATTAGACGCCCTGCCAGGATCCACTTTCCAGATAAATGTTACCGTTCGGAGCCTTGTGAATGCAACATGTGTTACCCGGGAAATTGTCACTTGAGCTATGAGAGATCACCTGACCCTGCTGGACAACTCTGGTGGGAGGCCATTATAAGTCATGATGTGTCTTCATAGCCAATCGCATGATCCAGCCACTAAACGGTCATTTTCTTGTGTGGCATAAACATGTATGCTCAGTCTAACCTATTGTTCTGTTTATATACGGAGCAGACACATCTTATCGGTCTCATTTTAGGCGCAATAACTAAGGAAATCCCAAGGTCCTCCCTTGAGATCAGACCATACAGTGGGTGTCTGCAGAGATTGCACACCGTCCATTGATATACAACCATTTTCCCAATCATACAACCATCTAACTGTGATCAGTTGGTTATGGTGACCATCATGTTCACAGATAGGCAGATATCACACTGAGATTTATGTTATGTGGTAAGGCATCTGCACATACTCAAACCATCAGAGCTAAATAGCGATGTACTCTCTGCTAGTTACACTTTTTGCCTTTGATTTGAGCCCCTTTCTTTCGAGACTTTCAGACAAAATGGACATTAGTTAGCCCCCTTTCACATGGGGCGGACTATGCCAGGAGTTCGCTTGCTCAACAGGGTTCTCTCCATTGATCCCCGCTGAGCAGGCGGATGACAGGTCTAGGTCTACTCTACTGTTAGGCAGAGCAGATACAGCCTTCTGTTCTCTATGGGTGGTCAGATGTAAAGGGACCACCTGAACCGATCCAATTCGCTAGATGGAAGGGGGAACAGTTTAGATGTAGGCAGATGTAAAGGGACACGTTTGTTTACACCCACCGCTCCATAGAGGAGAATGGAGGGTCCGATCTTGCCCACCTGAAAAATGGACAGACGGACCCGATCAGACCGCTAGGGGCCTAGAGAGGGTAGCCCCAGTTGATGATGACATGTAAACATAAAACACATTATGCATATTCTTCACTTGGGTATGGAGTGTATATTAATAAATCTGGAGAATGGAACTGGAAGAATGATGTCCTACAGAGTTTAAACCAGTAGTTGTCAACATATAAACTAAAGGGGGCCTCAAATGTGGCCCCTGACATCACCAAAGGACTGTACATAATGTTCAAAATATGTAATGCTGGAGAGGATGGTCAGAAACTTTAGACCTAAGGCTGCATTCACACCTGAGCATTTTCAGCTCGTAAACTCTGCTCATCTCAAAAGTTCCAAAATGCCCAACAAGCAAAATCCCATTCATTTAAATAGCCCCTGTTCACATATGAGCATTCTGTCACCTGAAGCAAAACACCTGAAGCTCAAAAAAGTACGAGCTTCTTTTTAGGCAGATTAAAGGTGTTTTATATTGGTGACCTTTAGACCTCAAAACACCTGTACAAAAACGCCTGAAAAAACACCAGAAAAATACCCTAATAGGCATTGCTATTTTAAAGGCGTTTTCACAGAGTTTCGCAGTGGTTTTGTACAGGCATTTTCAAGGTTAAGGTCACCAATGTAGGGGAACGCTCGTGAGCAGCAAACGAAGATGGTCGCATTCTAACCTTGCTCCTCACCACCCGGACACATGGGCCCCTCAGCGAGCATTCTAAGAGGGTATCCCCGACCCCCACTGCCGCCCGCTGACTCCTGCAGCTGCCATGCACCCCGTGGAGTAAAGGGCAATGCTCGCATGAGCAGCCAGCTCGAGAACCGCAGACCACACATTGGACTGGGACAATAGTTGAAGCCCCGGCCTTGAGTCCAGGCTCCTTCTCCCAGCTCGCATCTGAGGACCTGGAGCAGCCTCCCGCAATGAGCGAGGACCTGACAGCGGCTCCAGCATCCCGCAGTGACGGCTGCTGGAGCAATCTCCTCTCCTGCTTCAATATCAAGCTGCAGAACTCTCAGCGGCAACCACCAAGCTGGCCACCCACCTCACTAAGGAAATCAGGGAGCTCGGCTCCTGCACCAATGACCTGGAGGACAAGATGGATGCCACCGCTACTGTCCTGGAGAACCACGAACAGGACATGTCTTACATCAAAACAAGAGCCGGATGTGGTCCTATTACGCCTGGAAGATTTTGAGAGCAGGGCTCGCAGGGCATCCCTGAGACGGTTGTGGACCTTACCTCCACTGCCACGGCTCTGTGCCAGGAACTTGTCCCAGCTATCCCCATCGACAGGCTGGAATTCGACCGCATCCACCGGCCGCTTGGCCCCAAGAAATCCGAGGGACCACCCCCGGACATCATCAAGTTTACCTATTACCGCACCAAGGAAACCCTCCTGCATGCGGCCCGGGACAAGCCCAACCTTGCGTTTCAGGGGTACCGCTATCAAATCTTTGCAGATCTTTCCCAGACCACGATCGAGGACAGATGAAGCCTTACACCTCAATCCTGCAGTCACATCAAATTCGGTACCATTGGGGTTTCCTCTTCAAGCTCTTCTTCTCATCCAATGGCCGCAGCCCCACGCTGACCTCACCAGATGAAGCACAGTCCATCCTGGACTCACTCCAGCTGCTACCAACTGGTAAAGGCGCCCGAAGCCCAGCCAGATCAGCTTCCTTTCAACCCTCCACCCGGGTCGCACGTGGGAAACGGTTAAGGGGCAAAGGGGCCCCCCACTCCACCTGTGGCTGACTTTAAGCGTTCTGACCCAGGATGACCTCTAAAATCGTGAGTCCTGTCCTTTTGCTCCTCTTTTTTGGTCCCCCGGATAATTATTATTCACTTATTCAATTATTATTCATTATTTATTATAATGGCGTTTGACTTTTTTCTGTTTGCATAAGTCCACTGACGGCCGTACTTTAGTCAGGTTGTGTGTCCTACCCCCTGCCTGCCTGGACCCAGCCTGCTATTGGAGGCTTCGATGTTGGCCTCCCCTCCCCACCGATGTTTTTGATTGTCCTCTACTACACCTAACCACTCACCTCCCTAACGTCAAGCGTGCTGAACGACTACCTCTAAGCCCTTGCACTCCTTTTCGGATCCTGTCAGATTCAACTGTGCTGCTCCGGGACTTCCGAACTTATTAGCTCACCCCAATACGTGTGGCACCTGACTTTCCTTGCCACTCACCACCCAAGCAGCCCCTCATGATCCTTACCCTGGACTTTCACATTGAGTGAACACCACTGATTACTTAAGCTGAGGAACAGAAACCAGATAGCAAGTGCTCTTTTAACACTGCCACGTTGGAGGCAGCCTATAAGGTTCTCCTACGCTGGTATTGGGTCCCAGTCCATATCACCAAGTCAAACTCATCATGCAATGACAGATGCTTCCGGGGTTGTGGCCACTGAGGAGATGAACTGCATACATGGTGGTCTTGCCCCCGTCCTGTAGGATTCTGGTCAAGGGTCTTTGGCCTACAATCCTCCCTATTTCGCGTACCCTTCCGCAAGGACCCCAAATTTGCATTACTCCATTGCTCGATCCCGGGCCTTTTCTCTCACCAGCAGAAACTATCCACATACCTATTTATCGCAGCCAAATGAACAATAGCAAAGGCCTGGAAAAAGCCAGCTGTTTTTTCGGAGGTAAAGGATACCTTGATGGCCCTTATGATTCATGAAAAATGTCCAGTGTCCTCCACGACTCCCATGCCAAATTTCTTAGGGTGTGGGCCCTGTGGTGGTCCTACGCATTTCCTACTTTACATCCGACTAGTCTAGGACTCTAAATTTAATTTGACCCCATCTCCAGCCTGGGGGACCTTTCTTTCTCTTTCCCACCTCTTCTTTGTCCCTCTTTCTTACTTGTCCCACTTCTGGGCCTCTTGCCCGTTGCCCTGTTCTACACCTCCCCCCTCCATCCCCCCCTTTTTATTTTATTTTTTCTCCCCCCCATTCCGCGGACAGCTCCACTCCCCCTTGTCTACCTTAGCCCCTGGGTCTCAAGGCATAACACATAGGCCTGGATACTTTCCTAAATGTACATAATATAACTGGGTACTGACATTTATAGGTAAAGTTGATCCAGGGAAAATCCGATTGCCTCTTGGGGGATCAGGAAGGAATTTTTTCCCCTGCTGTAGCAAATTGGAGCATGCTCTGCTGGGGTTTTTTGCCTTCCTCTGGATCAACTGTGGGTATAGTATTGGGTATATTGGATTGTACAATATTTTTTTTTTTTTTTATGGTTGAACTGGATGGACTTGTGTCTTTTTTCAACCTGACTAACTATGTAACTATGACCCCCGACCTCGGCTTGTGGGTCGGTGTCAGTTTATAATCTATACCCTCATAATGTTTTATTATGTATTTTTACGTGAACTTCTCTCTTATGTTTCACGTCCATATTTCCTGCGTGGGAATTTGTTATCAGGTTTCCCACTTTTCATATATCAATAAAAACATAAAACATTGTACCAGAAAAGGTCACCAATGTAAAAGCAGTAAAATGCCTGTAATCTGCCAAAAAAAAAAAGCTCATGTACTTTTTTGAGCGACGGGCATTTTGCTTCAGGCGACAGAATGCTCAGATGTGAACAGGAGCCATTGAAACATTTAGAGCTGAGGCTTAGAGCAGAAAAACACCTAGGTGTGAACGGAGCCTAAAAAACGATACGCTCAGGTGTGAATGCAGCCTAATAGAGGAAATGAGGGTCAGAAAGTGAGGACAGGATACATATTTGGTTGTGGATATGCTGCAGAAGACAATATGAAACTGGGAAGAAGTTACAGGAGGCTAGTAGAGATGAATTCTATTACCCTAATCTGTGTTCCCACTACAAACTGAGATCCGAGGTCTGCACATTTTATACCAAAGGGCCCCAGGTTGGGCACTAGGGGTTTAAACAGATCACAGTAATGACCTCCATAAAAAAAGACTTGGACAAACTAGCTAATGGTAAAACCCTATGGGGTTGTTACTGAAATGTTGCACCTTTCATGAACTTTCAGCCAGTAAAGTACGTTTCTGGGCTTCCGCCCAATGCTCTTAAAAGAGGAAGTTTTTGGGGGTTTTTTTCAAATTACATTTCTTTTTCTTTTTTTTTTATTGCATTTTAGTGTAAATATGAGATCTGCGGTCTCTTAACCCTGAACTCTTATTTAAGAGGTCCTGTCATGCTTTTTTTTCTATCACAAGGGATGTTTACATTCCCTTGTAATAGGAATAAAAGTGACCCATTTTTTTTTTTTAAAGAACAGTGTCAAAATAAAAATAAAAAGGTAAATATAAATAAGAAAAAATAAATAAAAAACCAAATCGCACTGTCCCGCCGAGCTCGCACACAGAAGCAAACGCATAATTAAGTCGTGGCGCATACGAAAACAGTGTTCAAACCACACATGTGAGATATCGCCGCGATCGTTCGAGCGAGAGCAATAATTCTAGCACTAGACCTCCTCTAACTCAAAACTGGTAACCTGTAGAAATTTTTAAACATCGCCTATGGAGATTTTTAAGGGTAAAAGTTTGTCGCCATTTCACGAGCGGGCGCAATTTTGAAGTGTGACATGTTGGGTATGAATTTACTCGGTGTAACATTATCTTTCACAATATAAAAAAAAAAAATGGGCTAACTTTACTGTTGTCTTATTTTTTTAAGTAAAAAAAGTGTATTTTTTCCCAAAAAAAAAAAAAAGTGTGCTTGTAAGACCGCTGCGCAAATACGGTGTGACAGAAAGTATTGCAACGACTGCCATTTTATTCTCTAGGGTGTTAGAAAAAAAAATGTCTAATGTTTTGGGGTTCTGAGTAATTTTCTAGCAAAAAAAACCTGTTTTTAACTTGTAAACAACAAATTTCAAAAAGAGGCTTGGTCCTTAAGTGGTGAAAAGACAAAGTTGCTAACAGGTATTAATTGCCGGCCCTCTCTATGCTCAACTCCCGAGCCGCTCTTGACTGTCCCATCCCACATCATGTACATTCCTATTGGCCAATGATGGACCAATTGGAATGGGGGGCAGGGAGCAGAAGGGAATGGGTTAAATTCAACATTACCTGGAATACCTTCTTTAAAAAAAATACAGCAGGTTTAGATACACGGAGAGCTTTACTAGAAAAAAAATAGTAAATTATACGTTTTAACTATAAAGTCTTGAAAAAAGCAAGTCATGATTGCCCGGGATTTGCCCATCCCTTCTGCACACGCCAATGCTCCATTACTGTATATTATTATCTGCCTTAATGTATGAGAGAATTTCCACCCAAAGATGAAGTGCTTGACTCAGCAGCAAATTAGAATCCTATATATTACAGAGCAGATATGAATGAGTCATTTGGGTGTAATGGCTTGAATGGCGAAACAAGAATACTAATTTAAAAGAAGGAAAATGTGCAAAGCCAAGCTTAAAGAATATGTAAATCCAGCATTTAATATTCCTGATATGAATTTCAAGTATCATATTTTCTTTTTTGTATTGCTTTCATGTGTGAAATCCCTGGTGTTCCTGACAATTTCCTGTTAAAAACTGACCACACTGGGGCGTGGCCTGGACCGGCATGGTGTGAGGAGTGCTGAACGGGAGCTCCGCTCGCCATATATCCGTATCTGCAAATCCTGGGGTCCTAAAAATAGATTACGGAGGTGCAACCTAAGATTCGTGGGACTGCCGGAGGGAGCGGAGGGTTCTGACCCCCCTACATTTCTCGAAAATCTGCTCACAACCACTTTTGGACGAACTGAATTCTCATCCTCATTCGTGGTGGAGAGAGCACACAGACTGGCATCCAGACCCCCCCCTCAAGGTGCACCTCCCAGAACCTTCATTGCCAAAATGCTCAATTTTCGAGACCGGGATGCCGTCCTCCGCCTTACCAGGCTTAAAAGGTAATATCCCATACAAAAATGGAGAAATAAAAGTCTTCCCGGACTTTTCGGCGGAGGTCCAGAAGAAGAGGGCGCACTTCACAGAAGCTAAACGGCAACTGAGAATCCGCCGATACGCATATGCAATGCTCTTCCCCGCCAGGCTTCGTGTGGTTGGTGAGGACAGAGCCCACTTTTTCGATACACCCGAGGCTGTTTTTGCTTGGCTGGAGGATCAGGCGGCGCCGGACAGAGCACCTGCTTGAGGCACCAGACGGCTCCGGAACCGCTGAGAGACACCCCCGAATTCAACACAGAACACCTCAGAACACATCTGCTCCGCATTCTACCAAGGTACTATACCCCCCCGAAACCCAGTAGATATCCCTTTCCTCTCCCGGGACACTGCAAGAATAGACGATCTAATATTGGTGGATCGCCGTATCCTTTTCCCTTTTTCTCCCCATCCTCCCCCACACAATCCTCATCTGATGACTACCTCTTTCCCCACCACGCAATGGACCCCACATAACTAACTTGTGAAAGAGGCGGGCTGGGACCCGCTGAGACTCCCGGAACCTAACCCCAAATCATCCCCCTTTTTTATTTTTCATGCCAGTATGCTATCCTGAAGGTTACAATCTGGGAACCACACTGCTCATGCTATTGTTCGCTCTTCAGCGAGTTACTGCCCCCATAGATGCAGGTTCCACAACGGACCCTGTCTATACAAGTTATAACTGTAACGTTCGCCAATTGGCGCAAGTTTTGTTTCCCTGGAATGTCCGGCAGACATGCCCTTCCCCCGTGTTAGAGGGGGGGCGCTGTATGTATGGATGGCCCAGAGTGTTGAAGTACAAGATGCATAGGTTATCACGTTGTCAGAATGTATTTGCTGCTAACGACGGAAAGAGTTTTATTCACAGGCGTATGTTTGATGTACCACTACATTTGTGTTGTCTCATGCCACATGTCAGAGACCCATGGCTGCGGGGTGGGATACTGGAAGATGTATACGCTGGCTTCGTTGCTCCGGATGCGCCGTGTGGGACTACGCGCCACCCAGCTGGGTGGGGCGGGGTGCTCGCTGGGCCGCCGAACCGACGAATCAATATTGGGCAGAATCTGTTAAGATGTCTAAGTTGAAATGTGTTACATGGAACGTGCGGGGTATCAGAGCCAGGCCAAAAAGAAATGCAGTATTATCTGTTCTCAAAAGCATGCGTGCAGAGATGATGGTCCTGGTGGAGACCCATCTCACAGGACAACTGATGCTATCACTTAAAAAGCCCTGGGTAGGTTGGCTGTACCAAGCCCCCTATACTGCCAACTCCAGGGGAATAGCGATCATTGTAGCCAAAACGGTACAATTCACCTTACTGACCCTCCAATCTGACCCACAGGGCAGATTCTTATTTCTGCACGCCAGAATAAACGGGCTGGAACTTCTGATACTGGGAATCTATATACCCCCCCCGTTTCATTTTGATGTATTGAATGAGGGCTTGACGTTTATGTCTCAATATCCTAGTACCCCAGCAATTTGGTTGGGAGACTTTAACCACTTCAAAACCAGCCTCGTTTTGGATTTTAGGTGTTTAAGAGTTTAAAACAGGTTTTTTTGCTAGAAAATTACTTAGAACCCCCAAACATTATATATTGTTTTTTTTCTAACACCCTAGAGAATAAAATAGCGGTCATTGCAATACTTTTTTTTGCACCGTATTTGCGCAGCGGTCTTCTAAGCGCACTTTTTTTGGAAAAAATTCACTTTTTTGAAAAAAAAAATAAGACAACAGTAAAGTTAGCCCAATTTTTTTTTATATTGTGAAATATAATGTTACGCCAAGTAAATTGATACCCATCATGTCACGCTTTAAAATTGCGCCCGCTCGTGGAATGGCGTCAAACTTTTACCCTTAAAAATCTCCATAGGCGACGTTTAAAAAATTCTACAGATTGCAGGTTTTGCGTTACAGAGGAGGTCTAGGGCTAGAATTATTGCTCTCACTCTACCGGTCGCGGCGATACCTCACATGTGTGGTTTGACCACCGTTTTCATATGCGGGCGCTACTCACGTATGCGTTCGCTTCTGCGCGCGAGCTCGTCGGGACAAGGCGCTTTAAAAATTTTTTATTTTTTTTTTAATTATTTATTTTACTTTATTTTATTTATTTTTTCACTGTTTTTAAAAAAAAAAAAAATTTGGATCACTTTTATTCCTATTACAAGGAATGTAAACATCCCTTGTAATAGAAAAAAGCATGACAGGTCCTCTTAAATATGAGATCTGGGGTCAAAAAGTCCTCAGATCTCATATTTAGACTATAATGCAAAAAAAAAAAAAAAAAAAAAAAAAGTCGTTTAAAAAAATGACACAAAATAAATTGTGCCTTTAAGAGAAGTGGGCGGAGCCGTCGTAATGACGTCGCTCCGGCCGTCACATGGTATAGAGACGGGTGGGGGCCATCTTGGCCTCACTCGTCTCAGTACCTCAGCTGTGAAAGGACCCGATCGCCTCCGCCGTTACCGACGGCTCCGGTAAGCGGCGGAGGGTGCGGGAGAGCGGCGGGAGGGGGGGTGGCACCTCTCCCGCCGCCGATAACGGTGATCTCGCGGCGAACCCGCCGCATAGACCACCGTTATCGTGTGCAGAATCGCCGGCCCTAAAGATGGATACCTCGGTTGTGGCAGCAGCTGCTGCCGTTACCGAGATATCCATCTTTAAAAAACAGGACGTCAATATACAGTGGGCGGTCGGGAGGTGGTTAACAATGTTATAGATAGAGAGCTTGACAGACTGACAATGCACCCATCTAACATGACCCCCCCACAACACACAAGATTTGGTAGATTCTTTAACGAATTAGCACTGGTAGACACATGGCGACATCACCACCCCCAAGACAAAGTATTCTCTTGTTTCTCAGCAACGCACAACTCCATGTCCCGAATAGACATGATCTTTATATCCCGTTCCCTTCTCCCTATGTTAGAAGAGGAGGGATTCCACCCTCGTACACTTTCAGACCATACCCCATACTGGGTTGTAATTAAATTTGACTCCCCGCCTAATACCTACACATGGAAACTAAATCCCTTTTGGCTGTCGGTGGTTCCAGAGATGGATGAACTGGGAATTGAGTGGGACATATTTTTCCAGAATAATAAGAACTCAGCACCCTTTGATGTCGTGTGGGACTCCTTTAAACTACATGCCCGTATGACACTTGCCCATTGTATTGCCAAACACAGGAGGACCTCCTCTCAAGTGGTAAAACAGGCGGAACAGGCCCTGTCGGACCTTGAGAGGGAGTTCTCTTCGAATCCAACTCCCATCATGGCGGATCAACTAAAACAACAAAACCGGTTAGTCACGGGTCTGCACTTTGAGAGAGCAGAGCGGAAAATATTCTACGCTAAACAAAGAACGTACGAGTGCGGGGAGCGGGCGGGTCGCCTCCTGGCATACCTAGCTCATATGGATATGAGACCACCCACAGTTGTGTCCCTTAGGGGTACCGATGGGGAACTGATATCTGAACCCGATAAAGTGGCAAGCGAGTTTCGCTCCTTTTTCCTATCCCTATACACCTCTACGGCCAATACTACCAACGAAGACACAAAAACCCTGCTAAGAGACATTGATTTGCCCACACTCTCTCGAACTCACTTTGATATGCTCGAGGCCCCCATCTCCATAGATGACATTTTGGAGGCGCTGGCCACACTTAAAACCTCTAAAGCACCTGGATCGGACGGGCTCCCCCTTGAGTTTTATAAAACATACACAGAACATATCGCTCCCAGACTTCACGAGCTATTCTCCCACATATTTAAATCTGGTACACTACCCCAATCTATGGCTGAAGCTTATATAGTGCTCATACCCAAACCCGGCAAAAATTTAGAACTCCCCGAATCCTACCGCCCAATATCCCTTCTTCAGCTTGACATAAAAATCTTGGCCAAGATCCTGGCGCTGCGCTTGAATAAAATTGTCCTCACTCTGATACACCCGGACCAAACCGGATTCATGCCCGCAAAAAACACGGCATACAACCTTCGTAGACTGCATATGAACCTGCAAGCCGAACATGATCAGATGGGTTCCAGAGTCATAGTATCCCTTGACGCCGCAAAGGCGTTTGACTCTGTAGAGTGGAATTACCTTTGGCAATGTTTGGAAAAATTTGGTTTTGGCCCAAAATTTATCAGATGGCTTCAGCTGATGTATAGGGGCCCCAGCGCTAGGGTCTTGGTCAACGGGAGGGTCTCCGACTCCTTTCCTCTATCTAGGGGTACGCGCCAGGGCTGCCCGCTGTCCCCACTGCTATATGCTCTTGCGGTGGAGCCCCTGGCAGCATTACTCAGATCACACCCGGGAATCACAGGTTTGAGGAGAGGTGGCCTGACAGAAAAATTCAGCCTTTACGCTGACGACATGTTATTGTACTTATCAGATTCTGGTCCCTCTCTGACAACAGCGCTAGAAATAATACAAACATTTGGAGCACACTCAGGCTTAAAAATAAACTGGGATAAATCCCAAATCCTCCCTATAGATATAGGCGCGTCCCCTCAGGATCAGGCCTCCTCTCCTCTCACGACCGTTAGCTCCATAAAATATCTGGGAATTACCATCACTCGAAACCCTGAAGAATACACCAAGTTGAACATAGAACCCCTAATTACCAGCTTGAAACATAAGACCCAGGTGTGGGCTAGGCTTCCCCTGGGAGTCATGGGTCGGGTGAACCTCATAAAGATGATCCTACTCCCCAAATTCCTGTACGTCTTTTGGCACGCTCCAATTTATTTGCCGCTTAGAATATTTAAATCAATCGAAAAAATTCTCAATTCATTTGTATGGGGGAAGGCCCGGCATAAATTACCATGGCATGTACTAAAGAATCCCACGGATCTGGGCGGCGCCGCGCTTCCGGATTTTAACTACTACTATTTGGCAGCGCAGCTATCACATTTTTACTATCTTGACAAGTGCGATAAAGAAAGATATATGATCCTGCTATGCTCCCAACAAACCCATTTGTACACTCACCCCTTTCAAATCATTTTCAGGGACCCCCCAGCCCTTGGGGCAGGGGGTGACCTTAAGGGCCTAGTATATGCTCACTGCAAAATTTGGGCAGTGGTGAAACGTAGATTGGCCCTACCAGCCACGCACTCACACACACCGCTGTGGGACAACCCAGGCCTAAGGGAACTACTACTTCTGCCAGGACGCCATATGTGGCTCGCTCGAGGGGTGAGGATACTTTCGGATGTGTATCAAGATAACAATCTGAAATCCTTCCAACAGCTTAAGGAGGACTTTGCTCTTCCCAATTCTATGTTTTTCAGATACCTCCAGCTCCGCCACGCCCTACAGACCCAGTTTCGAGATGAATGTCCCAATCTAGAACAACTAGATATCCTATATGTTATTGCAGGACAAGACCCCTCCAAACTTATCTCAGTTTTTTACAACTTTTTGATTCGCCCTGCGGCAGTAACCCTTGCCTACGGGGGGTTGAAGAATCGGTGGGCCGGTGACGTGGGGGAGCTGGAGGATGATGAATGGGAGGACGCACTGGACAATTGTAAGGTGGTGTCTACTAGACTAGCAGACAGGCTTACCCAACTGTATATACTGCACAGATCATACTTAACTCCCATGCGATTAGCTAGATTCAAACCCCAGCACAACCCCCTCTGCCCCAGATGTGACAGTCCTTTCAGTTCCTTCTATCATCTAATATGGGCGTGCCCAGCTATACAAGACTACTGGTCTCACGTGGTACAGTTCATACATGATGAAATGGGATCTCCCCTCAGGCTATGCCCTAAACAATGCTTGCTGGGAATTTTCCCAGATCCTGATTCGGATAAATTCCATATCATCTTCCTCAGAGAATCATTGTTTATAGCTAGGCTACTTATAGCTAGAAAATGGATGAGAGTTGAAACACCTACATTGCAGGAATGGATCGCTGCTATCAACAATGTCTTACCCTACAAAAAAGAAATATACGCCCACAGAGGATGCCCATCCAAATATGAGAAAATATGGAGCTCCTGGTTAGGTAACTCAGCTACATGCAATTCCACGAGTGATAATAATATATGAGTATAATAAACATACCCCAAAATATAATCTACTGATATATTATGTGCACTGAAACCCTGAACGCATGATAAGGTTAGATAGAGAACATTAATCCACAATACCTGTAATCAGAATGTGTAAATGTACAAAATGCACTGTTTACTCTGTCATTCATTACACCCTTGTAAATATGTCAATGCAATGTTTGATAACCACCTGTGTACTCTTTACAAAAATAAACAACGTGTGTTTGTAAAAAAAAACTGACCACACTAGGCATGAGAGCACACCGTATTCAGTTCTTTGTGCTGGAACCAGGGTGCATATAAATCAATGATTAAAAAAAAAAAAAAAAAAAAAAAAAAGAGGTTTTTGATTTAACCACTTGCCGACCACCCGCCCTCCTTATACGGTGGCTGTTTGAAGAGGAATACCGATGTTATGGCAGTAAACAGCTGCCATAACTCGGGTATCCTCTTCTTCAGCAGGCAGTTGGCTTTCAGATAAAAGTGGTCTCAGTGGCGGATTCACTGCGAGATCACTTTTACACAGCTGATTCCTCTCCTCCTTCTCTCTCCGGCTCACAGCTGCAGTGGGCGGGGCCGAGACGTCCCGCTGACATCAGCCGGGGAGGAGGGGGAGAGAGGAGAGTGAGAGCAGACAATCAGCTGAGCGCCTGGAGCCACGCTCTTAAAATAGTACAGATCAGCGTTTTTTGGTTTTTTTTACATTAAACAGGCCCCGGGGCACATGTTAAAAAGGTACAGAGGGGATAAGACCATTTCATAGCAGATTTCTGGTAAACTCATTCAATGAATCCAAGCTCTGCAAGCTGAGATAACATGCACTGCATTGATGCATTCACACAATCTCACAGTAACCACGAGATAAAACGAAGTTCAGGAATATTTCTTTATCCCATTGTTTTGCAAATGTATGTACACTACAAACTGTATGATTGAATCGGTTCTGAAATCGTTGTTTTACTAACCGGGCAGCTTATTATTCTAAATAGGAAACCTTCATTTTGTTTGCAAATATTAAAGATTCTAACTACTAGCAAGAATAAGTCCTTACATGTAAAGAGCACCTGTCATTTCAGAGCCATCATGGCAGCGCCTGTTAGAGGGCATCTGCTCATCTGCTGCCGCCACGTCCCTCACCTTGTTGTCACTGCCGCATCACCAGCCCTCCCATTAAACTGAATGAGACTGTCGGTGAGTCAACAGCGGGTCAGAGGAGGAGCAGCTGCGGGACAGAGATGACAGTTGCTCTTTAAAAATTATGATTTAAAATTGAGTTGATTTAAAGTGGAGTTCCACCCACTTTTAATTTACAATATTTTGTTGCGCTAGGGGACGACAGCTATGGATGGGGGTGAGCAATATACAAAGGGATAGTAAGTTATATAAAATAAAGAATTAAAAGATATTAATTTAAATAACAGTCATCTGTGAGTTACAATACATTTATATGTTAAAAATAATGATAATAGAAAATAAAAGATGAAAAATAAAATATGAAAAATGGTAAAAAAAAGTCCAGGGATGGTGCTGGGTTGATGAACAAAAGTCCAGGCATAAAAACTGGGATAAAATGAGTGGAGGGGGGAATGCAGAGTATAGGTCTATGACCTCAGGGGGAGAGATGCAGATACAAACACAGGAGGCAGCTTGCTTGAAGGGCAGAATTCACCTTTGGAGGGAGATAAAAAGGAAGAAAAGCAGCGCCGACCTAAGTGCAGTACTGTAGCATAAACATTCATTACAGGTTAAAATGCACTCACTCAGAGTAAGGTAGATACAGGCACATCAAGTAAAAAATCCATCCGGGAAGCTGTGTGGTGGGCAGCAGGGCTCCACAGGGGGCGATCCTGAAAGCTGGAGTGTGTTACACTTGTCTCCTTGTCCCGTCTGACGGCGCAGGTGGTAACCAGTGTCACAGGCTGGGTTGAGACAGGCACAGCGTGGATCGTCTGTTAGGTTGTATTTCCCGGGTATCAGTGACGCTGGGGGCGTGCACGCGTTCGGAGCATGCGTGCTCCTTCATCAGGCATAGCGTCCATTAATTTCGGAAGAGGTATAAGAAGGGCGGGCGGGCCAATTGCATCATTGGCTCCGCCTACCTCGTATTAGGCTTAAGGGAACCGTGGGAGGGGTGGACAGTGTTGAGGAACATGATGACAGAATAGGGGGTGGAGAGTGGAGGAGACAAGGAGGAAATAGCAAGGGAGGTGAACAAGTGTGTGGAGAGAGGGGGGAGGGAGAGAACAGCAGAGGGACGTGATAGCATGGATATGTGCTTATTAGAAGGCAGTTGCTGAGAGGTGGAGTGATCTCATGGCAATGGGATGACGAGGATAATATGTGGATAATATGTGGAAAAAAGGGAAAATTAGAAAATTGTAAAAATTAGAAAATAATCTAAGAAAAATCTATATATGTAGTAAAATAAAAATAAATGGGAGTGATGATGGGATGAAAATGGGAGAAATAGGAGGGTTTTTTTTAAAAATGAAGGGAGTTGTGGACTTATAAATGGGTAGGGAATTGTATATAAAAAAATGTGGAAAAGAAGGAATGTATATATAAAAATATACATAAAAAAATACATAAAAAAGATGTACATAAAAAAAAAAAAAAAACGTATGAAATACATATACACATATACATACACATACATTATATATATATATATATATATATATATATATATATATATATATATATATATACACACACATACACATACATACATATATATACATATATATATATACATACATACACACACACACATACATACACACACATACATGCACATGCGCATGCGTTGGGTGGAACCAGGACATGTATGGGCACATGCCGTGGTGGGTGTGGGTTTCCAGTGGGATATAGGGGTAGAACCTTAGAGTGGAAGAATTATAAAGGGGGGAATGGAAAGAGAAAAAAGGGGGGGGGCAAAGGGGAGGAGACACATCAGGGTGTAGAGGGGTGTTATTGTTGGGGGGAAGGGTGGTGGGTGAGGTGTGGGGTGTGTGTTGTTGGGGCTGTGAAAGAGGGGATCTGGGCATGATTGAGGATGGATTTTTAGAGGACTGGGTTGACTTCTATTTCTTCATTCAGGCCTCCAGGCGCAAGGGCGTCAAGGGTATATATCCAAAAAGTTTCTCTTTCACAGAGACGCTTGAAACGCTCTGTGGGGGGGAGGGTCCTGGGTATTTGTTCGATGACCCATACTAGTATACCATTGGTGGAGCCTTGGTGGTACTCTTTGAAATGTCTGGGGATGGTTAGATTAAGGTTTTCTTCTATAGATCTGCGGTGTTCGCCAAATCTTTTCCTAAGTGTTCGGATGGTTCGACCAATATAGAGTAGGTTGCAGGGGCAACGGATGCCATAAATTACAAAGTCTGAGGAACAATTAAAAAATTCTCTGAGTTGGTAGGTGTTTCCTTTTGTGGTGAAAGATTTTTGGCGATGGGGGACAAATTTGCAGGTGAGACATTTGATCTTTTTGCAAATACAAAAAAATGGAAAGAATCTTCAAAAAGCACTGGGACATTCTACTGGAGGATCCCATGCTAAAATCATCCATCCACACTGTACCCAAGATCACATACCGCAAAGCCAGAAACATAAAAAGCCTTATTGCCCCAAGCAAGCTTAAAACTACACATAACAGACCCACCCCATCTCGGACCTTCCTCTCATTAAACGGCATGTATCAATGCAAAAAGATCAAATGTCTCACCTGCAAATTTGTCCCCCATCGCCAAAAATCTTTCACCACAAAAGGAAACACCTACCAACTCAGAGAATTTTTTAATTGTTCCTCAGACTTTGTAATTTATGGCATCCGTTGCCCCTGCAACCTACTCTATATTGGTCGAACCATCCGAACACTTAGGAAAAGATTTGGCGAACACCGCAGATCTATAGAAGAAAACCTTAATCTAACCATCCCCAGACATTTCAAAGAGTACCACCAAGGCTCCACCAATGGTATACTAGTATGGGTCATCGAACAAATACCCAGGACCCTCCCCCCCACAGAGCGTTTCAAGCGTCTCTGTGAAAGAGAAACTTTTTGGATATATACCCTTGACGCCCTTGCGCCTGGAGGCCTGAATGAAGAAATAGAAGTCAACCCAGTCCTCTAAAAATCCATCCTCAATCATGCCCAGATCCCCTCTTTCACAGCCCCAACAACACACACCCCACACCTCACCCACCACCCTTCCCCCCAACAATAACACCCCTCTACACCCTGATGTGTCTCCTCCGCTTTGCCCCCCCCCCTTTTTTCTCTTTCCATTCCCCCCTTTATAATTCTTCCACTCTAAGGTTCTACCCCTATATCCCACTGGAAACCCACACCCACCACGGCATGTGCCCATACATGTCCTGGTTCCACCCAACGCATGCGCATGTGCATGTATGTGTGTGTATGTATGTGTGTGTGTGTATGTATGTATATATATATGTATATATATGTATGTATGTGTATGTATATATATATATATATATATATATATAATGTATGTGTATGTATATGTGTATATGTTTTTCATACGTTTTTTTTTTTTTTTTTTTTTTTTTTTTTTATGTACATCTTTTTTATGTATTTTTTTATGTATATTTTTATATATACATTCCTTCTTTTCCACATTTTTTTATATACAATTCCCTACCCATTTATAAGTCCACAACTCCCTTCATTTTTAAAAAAAACCCTCCTATTTCTCCCATTTTCATCCCATCATCACTCCCATTTATTTTTATTTTACTACATATATAGATTTTTCTTAGATTATTTTCTAATTTTTACAATTTTCTAATTTTCCCTTTTTTCCACATATTATCCACATATTATCCTCGTCATCCCATTGCCATGAGATCACTCCACCTCTCAGCAACTGCCTTCTAATAAGCACATATCCATGCTATCACGTCCCTCTGCTGTTCTCTCCCTCCCCCCTCTCTCCACACACTTGTTCACCTCCCTTGCTATTTCCTCCTTGTCTCCTCCACTCTCCACCCCCTATTCTGTCATCATGTTCCTCAACACTGTCCACCCCTCCCACGGTTCCCTTAAGCCTAATACGAGGTAGGCGGAGCCAATGATGCAATTGGCCCGCCCGCCCTTCTTATACCTCTTCCGAAATTAATGGACGCTATGCCTGATGAAGGAGCACGCATGCTCCGAACGCGTGCACGCCCCCAGCGTCACTGATACCCGGGAAATACAACCTAACAGACGATCCACGCTGTGCCTGTCTCAACCCAGCCTGTGACACTGGTTACCACCTGCGCCGTCAGACGGGACAAGGTAGGGTTGCCACCTGTCCGGGATTCACCCGGACAGTACGGGTTTTGAAACATGTGTCCGGGTCTCTGGCCGCCTGAGACCCGGGCACATTATTCAGACCCGTCTGTGGCTCCCTGTGCAGCGTGCCTTGCCTACACAGGCAGCCCTCTAATTAACTTCTCTGGCGAATCATAGTAATGGAATACCCGCAGCTTGTGCAGGGTATCTTTGCCGCCCGTGAGCTCCACTTTTCATGACAGCGCAGACCCGACATCTCTCCCCGCTGTCCTTAGCTGCAGGACACAGACACAGTGCAGAGAGAGTGCTGTGAAGTGAACCCGCCCCTCCTCCTCCTGCTGTGTTGTTTTGCTGTGTACACAGAGGAGGAGGAGGGGAGGAGAAGGCTCACCACGCTGCCGACAACGCTGCTGGACTGAGATCATCTATCTGAACTAATCCACAGTGAGTCTTCCAGAGGTGGGGGGCATGAACAAGAGGGTGAGGGGGGAATTAGCCCACAGTTCATCTTGAGTAATTTTGGGGGGGGGGGGGGGGTATCTTCTTAGGGGCACTTTAGCTACAAGGGGGCTTGGATATGAAATCCAGACCCCTTAGCACATATCCTCTCCCCCCAATATTAAAGAGAAGATGTCTGCCACAGAGCAGGTGGCCCTTGGCACCCCACAAGAGATGTGGAAAATTGCTCCAGGTGCCCATACTAGTGCCACACTTCCAAGCAAGTTAGTGGAGCAAAGTGTGGGTTCCAGGTCACAGGGCAGGTTCACACTATGAAAACACAGGAACGCACTGTGCATTCTGTGCGATTCATATGTGACCCGGGTGCAATTTCAGCCCAGTTATGTTTGCATTCTCTGACCATCTCCTGTACCAAGTCCGCACACTCTCTGACCATCTCCTGTACTATGTCTGCAGTCTCTGATCATCTCCTGTACTATGTCTGAAGTCTCTGACCATCTCCTGTACCATGTCCGCACACTCTCTGACCATCTCCTGTATCATGTATGCAGTTTCTGACCCTCTCCTGTATCATGTCAGCAGTCTCTGACCATCTCCTGTATCATGTATGCAGTTTCTGACCATCTCCTGTATCATGTCTGCAGTTTCTGACCATCTCCTGTATCATGTCTTTAGTCTCTGACCATCTCCTGTATCAAGTATGCACTCTCTGACCATCTCCTGTACTATGTCTGCACTCTCTGACCATCTCCTGTACTATGTCTGCAGTCTCTGACCATCTTTTGTACCATGACCGCACACTCTCTGACCATCTCCTGTATCATGTATGCAGTTTAACATCTCCTGTACTATATCTGCAGTTTCTTACCATCTCCTGTACTTTGTCTGCAGTCTCTGACCATCTCCTGTACCATGTTCGCACACTCTCTGACCATCTCCTGTATCATGTATGCACTCTCTTACCATCTCCTGTAGTATGTCTGCAGTCTCTGACCATCTCCTGTACCATGTCCACACACTCTCTGACCATCTCCTGTACTATGTCTGCACTCTCTGACCATCTCCTGTACTATGTCTGCAGTCTCTGACCATCTTTTGTACCATGTCCGCACACTCTCTGACCATCTCCTGTATCATGTATGCAGTTTAACATCTCCTGTACTATATCTGCAGTTTCTTACCATCTCCTGTACTTTGTCTGCAGTCTCTGACCATCTCCTGTACCATGTCCGCACACTCTCTGACCATCTCCTGTATCATGTATGCACTCTCTTACCATCTCCTGTAGTATGTCTGCAGTCTCTGACCATCACCTGTACCATGTCCACACACTCTCTGACCATCTCCTGTATCATGTATGCAGTTTCTGACACTCTCCTGTATCATATCTTCAGTTTCTGACCATCTCCTGTATCATGTCTGCAGTCTCTGACCATCTCCTGTATCATGTCTGCAGTCTCTGACCATCTCCTGTACCATGTCCACACACTCTCTGACCATCTCCTTTATCATGTATGCAGTCTCTGACCATCTCCTGTACCATGTCTGCAGTCTCTGACCATCTCCTGTAGTATGTCTGCAGTCTCTGACCATCTCCTGTAGTATGTCTGCAGTCTCTGACCATCTCCTGTAGTATGTCTGCAGTCTCTGATCATCTCCTGTAGTCTGTCTGCAGTCTCTGACCATCTCCTGTACCATGTCCACACACTCTCTGACCATCTCCTGTACTATGTCTGCAGTCTCTGACCATCTTTTGTACGATATCTGCACACTCTCTGACCATCTCCTGTATCATGTATGCAGTTTCTCACCATCTCCTGTACTTTGTCTGCAGTCTCTGACCATCTCCTGTACCATGTCCGCACACTCTCTGACCATCTCCTGTATCATTTATGCAGTCTTTGACCATCTCCTGTACCATGTCCACACACTCTCTGACCATCTCCTGTATCATGTATGCAGTTTCTGACCCTCTCCTGTATCATGTCTTCAGTCTCTGACCATCTCCTGTACCATGTATGCAGTTTCTGACCCTCTCCTGTATCATGTCTTCAGTCTCTGACCATCTCCTGTACCATGTATGCAGTTTCTGACCCTCTCCTGTATCATGTCTTCAGTCTCTGACCATCTCCTGTGTCATGTATGCAGTTTCTGATCCTCTCCTGTATCATGTCAGCAGTCTCTGACCATCTCCTGTATCATGTCAGCAGTTTCTGACCATCTCCTGTATCATGTCTTTAGTCTCTGACCATCTCCTGTATCATGTATGCAGTCTCTGACAATCTCCTGTATCATGTATGCAGTTTCTGACCCTCTCCTGTATCATGTCAGCAGTCTCTGACCATCTCCTGTATCATGTCAGCAGTCTCTGACCATCTCCTGTATCATGTCTTCAGTCTCTGACCATCTCCTGTATCATGTCTTCAGTCTCTGACCATCTCCTGTATCATGTCTGCAGTCTCTGACTATCTCCTGCACCATGTCCACACACTCTCTGACCATCTCCTGTACTATGTCTGCAGTCTCTGACCATCTCCTGTACTTTGTCTGCAGTCTCTGACTATCTCCTGTACCATGTCCACACACTCTCTGACCATCTCCTGTACTTTGTCTGCAGTCTCTGACCATCTCCTGTATCATGTATGCAGCTTCTGACCCTCTCCTGTATCATGTCGGCACTCTCTGACCATCTCCTGTAGTATGTCTGCAGTCTCTGACCATCACCTGTACCTTGTCCATACACTCTCTGACCATCTCCTGTATCATGTATGCAGCTTCTGACCCTCTCCTGTATCATGTCTGCACTCTCTGACCATCTCCTGTAGTATGTCTGCAGTCTCTGACCATCACCTGTACCTTGTCCACACACTCTCTGACCATCTCCTGTATCATGTATGCAGTTTCTGACACTCTCCTGTATCATGTCTGCAGTCTCTGACCAATCACCTGTATTATGTCTGCAATCTTTGACCATCTCCTGTACTTTGTCCGCACTCTCTGACCATCTCCTGTATCATGTCTGCAGTCTCTGACCATCTCCTGTAGTATGTCTGCAGTCTCTGACCATCTCCTGTACTATGTCTGCAGGCTCTGACCATCTTTTGTACTATGTTTGCACACTCTATGACCATCTCCTGTATCATGTATGCAGTTTT
The DNA here is from genome assembly GCA_037952835.1 of Lithobates septentrionalis. Classification (NCBI taxonomy): domain Eukaryota; kingdom Metazoa; phylum Chordata; class Amphibia; order Anura; family Ranidae; genus Lithobates; species Lithobates septentrionalis. The sequence continues at coordinate 4,496,535 of JBBDGP010001833.1, forward strand.
TTAACATCTCCGACCTGTACTATATCTGCAGTTTCTTACCATCTCCTGTACTTTGTCTGCAGTCTCTGACATCTCTTGTATCATGTCTGCAGTCTCTGACCATCTTTTGTATCATGTCTGCAGTCTCTGACCATCTCTTGTATCATGTCTGCAGTCTCTGACCATCTTTTGTATCATGTCTGCAGTCTCTGACCATCTTTTGTATCATGTCTGTAGCCTCTGATCATCTCTTGTATTATGGCCGCACAGTCTCGTAGTGTAATATAGGATGAAACGAGAGCCACCAAGCTGGAGCCCAGAGAGGACCATCTGACTGAGCCCTGCACGGTGCACCTGAGTGGTGGTCAGTGACAGCATAGCAAGGCCAGTCTGAGGGGGGATCACTGATGTAGGGGGCAGTCAGTGAATGCAGTAAGGTAAAGGGGCACTGATATAAAGGTTACCCCTTATATCAGTAACCCCCCCACCCCCCACCTTACCTTAGTGCATTCACTCTGTGGAAGGTGCTCTATGGTGACCAGAGTCCCGTGTCCCCCCCCCCCCCCCCCCCCCCACATTAGAGTTCCATTTTAAATGCAATTTGGAACTCTGTGGACAATTACATAAACAGGAACTCCGATGTAAAGGAGAATGTAGTGGACTCTGATATAAGGTGATCTCATCACCAGAGCCCCCCCTTACATCAGAGTTCCCCTATACACATACATACAGTCCTCACCACTCCCCCTCCCCACCATATCTATCTATATCTATCTATCTATATATCTATCTATTTATCTATCTATACACACACACACCAGGAGACCTCCCCCCACCCCCCAATATTACACTGGGAGGCTTCCCACCAAACATTACACACTACATATACACTATATTGTACTTTACGCACGCCTGCACTATTTGCAGTTGTCTACACCCACTGTTCACTGCTGCGCATGCCGCATTACTATCCCCCTGGGGCACACAGAGGTGTCCCGGGTATTTTACAATCTCATAGTGTATGCTACAAAAAAAATGCCAAGCCCCGTTAAAGTGTTCGGGTTTGGCTCGAAGAAAAGGTGGCAACCCTAGGACAAGGAGACAAGTGTAACACACTCCAGCTTTCAGGATCGCCCCCTGTGGAGCCCTGCTGCCCACCACACAGCTTCCCGGATGGATTTTTTACTTGATGTGCCTGTATCTACCTTACTCTGAGTGAGTGCATTTTAACCTGTAATAAATGTTTATGCTACAGTACTGCACTTAGGTCGGCGCTGCTTTTCTTCCTTTTTATCTCCCTCCAAAGGTGAATTCTGCCCTTCAAGCAAGCTGCCTCCTGTGTTTGTATCTGCATCTCTCCCCCTGAGGTCATAGACCTATACTCTGCATTCCCCCCTCCACTCATTTTATCCCAGTTTTTATGCCTGGACTTTTGTTCATCAACCCAGCACCATCCCTGGACTTTTTTTTTTACCATTTTTCATATTTTATTTTTCATCTTTTATTTTCTATTATCATTATTTTTAACATATAAATGTATTGTAACTCACAGATGACTGTTATTTAAATTAATATCTTTTAATTCTTTATTTTATATAACTTACTATCCCTTTGTATATTGCTCACCCCCATCCATAGCTGTCGTCCCCTAGCGCAACAAAATATTGTAAATTATCTTCAGAAACCTTTGTTTGCTGCTTGGTGATTACTGCTAGCATTAGTGTTTTTTTTTTTTTTTTTTCCCTTACTCCACCTCCTCCCCTCCCCCCCCCCCTCTTTTAGACACAGGCACTCACCTAAATATCCCTAACAATCACTGTTCTTTTTCTCCAGCCACACTGTTTTTAGCTTGTCCTTTACCTCTCCTTCCCCCTCTATTCTTTCACCCTTTCATTTTCCATCATGGATATGCTGCTATCCCTGGAACAGTCCAAATATGTTCTTTTGGACGAACTATTTTCACACTTCCCAACTGAATTTTTCAGCCCAAAATTCACAGTTAAAGAGAACCTGTATGGGAAGCTCTGTGCACTTTTTAGAAAAATCGAAGATAATATTATCCTGTTAAACCATCAAAAATGGGACAAATTCTTCCTCGAGGAATATTTGTCGTCCAAAGTCACCCCTAGGGGCCTCAGAATAAAAACCAGATGCTCCTTCCTCTCTCCTGACCTCCAAAACGAATGGGAACATATCTCTGAATTTTGCTCCCAAAAATGGATCAATATTATCATACAACAACGAGACCAAAAAACCTGTACACTCCTAGAGAAACTCAAACAACTGATCCACACTCTCACCAACCAGACACCCAATCTCCCTACCACCTGGCTAGATCTCCTTAAAAAGAAAGCTAAAAAAGATGAAGACAAACTTATCCAAACCAAACTCCAAAAAATGAGAAGAGACCTGGACGACTATAATAATAAAAAAGTCTTCCAATGGAAAATTAAAAATTCCACACTGATACCCCTGATGCAAATCTCCTTCCCTCCCTCCTTCCAGCCCTTCCAATCCCATCATCCTAACCCACGTCCACATCCCACAACCATATACCCCCCACCCACTAAACCCCCCCCCCACTCATCCCCGGCCATCGCCATATGAACATCACCCCCCTTCACTACAGCCCAAACCCAAAAGATATAGGAAACCCAATAAAACTCCTCCAGCTAACCAGTCTGACAACAAAAAACAAACTTCCGCCATTCCCACTAATACCAGACCCACAACCACAACAGTGGCCACCACCAATTCAAACATCCCCTCCATAGAGACCTCCCATTCACCACCCTCTGCCAAACCCCCTCCCAACCACAATACTGCCCCCCATGGCACATCCAGCACCCAATCCCCAACAGATCCCCCTAACCCATCTATGTACCCTTTCAAACTCAACACTCAAGATGCCACTGCCTCCCAACCACAGACGGGCCACTGTATGGACCCACTCCCACAAAACACTGACCAGTCTTTTTTAGCCAAAACCCCCCTCTCTGTCCTAAAAAGAAAACTAGAAGAGGCAGACGAGGGGGTAGAAGAATCAAACACAAAGCCCAAAGAAAAGATTGCCAAACTATAAAAATCTTCAATCTCTCCTCCCATGTCCCTACTCCTGAAGAAATCTCCTTACTTAACAAAGGCCTAAATTTTGCACCCACCACACAACCTAACCCGTTCACTCTATTTGTGGATCTAAACAAATTTATTCGCGACCTCACAGTCAAACGCTTCTTCAATATAAAAGCCCACAAAGAGAAATTAAATGACAATCAAGACGGTATAAATCCAAACACCATCACATCCACACCCCCCTCTGAACATGATCTGGAGGATCCGTGTCTAGCGATCCTAGAGGAACTCTATAACTTTGATGAAGATTCCACTGTTCCAGACACTCACCATCTCCTACAATATTTGTATGATTCACCCCCCATAAAACACACTCCCTTCCGACCCAAGTCCATTTTCAATCCCAGCCACGCCAAAGGCCCCTTATCAAGTCGTATTCTCGGACATACAGCGAATGTGCAAATCCACCTCCTCCCAACGTCCAAATAATAATCTCACTCCCCAAGAAACTACCTCCCTCAAAAAACTAACCAATAATACATCCATCATCATCAAATCTGCAGACAAAGGGGGTGGCATTGTCATCCAAAATCGTGAGGCCTACCTTGGTGAAGCCCAAAGATTACTCTCGGATACCAAAACATACACCCGCCTCACCAGTGACCCTCTTCCCCGTTTTTCCATAGAGGCTGATACCCTCGTAAAGCAAGCCCTCAACGACCACATAATTACAAAAGCCGAAGCCTCTTTCCTATCCAGATCATACTATAACACTCCCTATTTTTACCATCTCCCAAAAATACACAAAGATCCAGCCAATCCCCCAGGTCGACCAATTGTAGCTGCCATGGACAGCGTCACCAGCTTTTTTTCCATATACATTGACCACTTCCTACAACCATTAGCACAAAACCTACCCACATACATCCGTGATGGTACCCATCTCCTAGACATCCTTAAAAACTACACCTGGGAACCCACATACCAATGGGTCTCCCTAGATGTCAACTCCCTATATACTTCCATTCCCCATGACGTTGGTCTTCGAGCTGTTAAACACTTCCTATCCTTAGACCCATCCATCAAAACTTCACAGGCAGACTTCATCATAGACTCCACCCAATTCTGCCTGACCCACAACTATTTCTCATTTGACAATAACTTCTACCTCCAAACCCAAGGGACGGCAATGGGCGCCAATTTTGCGCCCAGCTACGCCAACCTCACCATGGGCCTTTGGGAACATCTGTTCATCTGGAACAACAATCCTTTTTCTGAATTCATCATATACATGGGTCGATATATAGATGATATTATCATCATATGGGACACAACCGGACCACCCATTGACAATTTTGTAACTTATTGCAACTCCAACAACTTAGGCCTCTCCTTCACATCCGCATGCAGCCCAGAGAGTTTGGCCTTTCTGGACCTTGAGCTCTGTCACACCGAAAATACGATCTATGCAAAAAACTACATAAAGCCCACAGCAGGAAATTCATATCTACACTACCAAAGCTGCCATCACCCCAGATGGATCTCTAATATCCCAAAAAGCCAATTCAACCGCCTAAAACGCAACTGCACCCACAACTCCGAGTACATCAGACAAGGCAACCTTTACAAAACCAAATTCCTAGAAAAAGGATACCCCCCAGATCTAATAGAAGAAGCTTTCGCCAATTTTCTAGAAAATGACTCTCCCTCCCATACAGAACCACCAACCCAACCCACCACCCCCCCCCCCCCAGCCCCACACCACCAGGTTCATCACCCAATTTCACTCAAAATACAAAAAAATGGAAAGAATCTTCAAAAAGCACTGGGACATTCTACTGGAGGATCCCATGCTAAAATCATCCATCCACACTGTACCCAAGATCACATACCGCAAAGCCAGAAACATAAAAAGCCTTATTGCCCCAAGCAAGCTTAAAACTACACATAACAGACCCACCCCATCTCGGACCTTCCTCTCATTAAACGGCATGTATCAATGCAAAAAGATCAAATGTCTCACCTGCAAATTTGTCCCCCATCGCCAAAAATCTTTCACCACAAAAGGAAACACCTACCAACTCAGAGAATTTTTTAATTGTTCCTCAGACTTTGTAATTTATGGCATCCGTTGCCCCTGCAACCTACTCTATATTGGTCGAACCATCCGAACACTTAGGAAAAGATTTGGCGAACACCGCAGATCTATAGAAGAAAACCTTAATCCAACCATCCCCAGACATTTCAAAGAGTACCACCAAGGCTCCACCAATGGTATACTAGTATGGGTCATCGAACAAATACCCAGGACCCTCCCCCCCACAGAGCGTTTCAAGCGTCTCTGTGAAAGAGAAACTTTTTGGATATATACCCTTGACGCCCTTGCGCCTGGAGGCCTGAATGAAGAAATAGAAGTCAACCCAGTCCTCTAAAAATCCATCCTCAATCATGCCCAGATCCCCTCTTTCACAGCCCCAACAACACACACCCCACACCTCACCCACCACCCTTCCCCCCAACAATAACACCCCTCTACACCCTGATGTGTCTCCTCCCCTTTGCCCCCCCCCTTTTTTCTCTTTCCATTCCCCCCTTTATAATTCTTCCACTCTAAGGTTCTACCCCTATATCCCACTGGAAACCCACACCCACCACGGCATGTGCCCATACATGTCCTGGTTCCACCCAACGCATGCGCATGTGCATGTATGTGTGTGTATGTATGTGTGTGTGTGTGTGTATGTATGTATATATATATGTATATATATGTATGTATGTGTATGTATATATATATATATATATATATATATTGTAACCTGGGGGACAGGTAGAAGGTACAAAGCTCCCTGGGATGAGCAGTCTTTCAGGCACAGATACCAAGTCCAGTGGAATAGTGACAAACAGTGCGGTGTTTATTTGTGATATATACAAGTCTATTTACAGGTGCTGTACAGTGTTCCAAAAGAAACAAATAGGAACAAAAAAATAGCCAAAACAAAACCTAGCCGTGTCTCGGCACTAACTAAACAATATTTACAGATCCTAACTACTAAGCTGAGCAAGCCTACAGCTTGTCAGCTTCCACATACCTTTTTGCACTCTTACACAGAAGTTCTCTGAGTATCCCAGGCCAAGAGCCAAGGCTGTCTGCTCAGGTGAGCTTAAATTAGCCTGGGGGAGAGGACCAAGACCTGAACCGGACCATGGATCAGAGATCCCTGAACGTGTATGAGAGGAGCCTGGGAGATGTATAAACCCCGAACAGGACTTTTCCTGGCTCTCTCTGGGACGCTCTGCTACATATCCTCCCCCCTTGTTTCAACCCCAGGGTTGGAACACCTGTAGCCCAACAGGAGTGAACACGGGACAGGGCATCTACATTCCCCATCTCAACACCTGGCCTGTGTTTTACAGTGAATGAGTAATCCTGTAGATCCAAAAACCACCGGTTCACCCGTCTATTAGTCTCCTTCTTTTGGGCCATCCATTTCAGAGGAGCATGGTCAGTTATTAACTCAAACTGGCGTCCTAACAAATAGTACCTGAGTGCGTCCACGGCCCACTTTATGGCTAAACACTCCTTTTCAATGACTGCATACCTTTGCTCATGGTCATTGAGCTTTCTGCTTAGGTACACCACAGGGTGTTCTTCCCCATTGTGTACCTGTGATAGTACTGCCCCGATACCAACATCAGACGCATCCGTCTGAACCAAAAAATCCTTGGAGAAATCGGGGGAGTACAGTACTGGTTGTGCACAAAGAGCCTTCTTCAGGACTTGGAAAGATTCCTCTGCTACTGAGGACCATTTCACCATTACAGAGTCTTTCCCTTTCGTAAGGTCTGTCAGTGGGGCAGCTATAGTTGCAAAATTTGGGATAAATCTTCTATAATACCCCGCAATGCCAAGAAAGGCCCTGACCTGCTTCTTGTTTGCAGGACGTGGCCATTCCTGGATGGCTTCTATTTTATTCACTTGAGGTTTTATAACACCACGCCCAATAGTGTAGCCCAAATACTTGGCTTCCTCTAGACCAATGGCACATTTCTTTGGATTTGCTGTAAAACCTTCTTTGAAGAGGGAATCAAGGACAGCCTGGACACGGGGCAAGTGAGACTCCCAGTCAGTGCTATGTACCACTATGTCATCTAAATATGCTGCTGCATATTGTCGGTGGGGTCTTAGAGTCCTGTCCATGGCCCTCTGAAATGTTGCGGGGGCATTTTGCAACCCAAAAGGCATTTTTTTATATTGAAAGGAACCCTCCGGGGTCACAAATGCAGTCTTCTCTTTGGCGCTACCAGTCAGGGGTATTTGCCAATAACCTTTTGTCAAGTCCAAAGTGGTCAGATAGCGAGCCTTGCCAAGTCGGTCTATAAGTTCGTCCACTCTGGGCATTGGGTACGTGTCAAACTTTGTCACTGCATTGAGCTTCCTGAAGTCATTACAGAACCTCCAAGTGCCATCCGGTTTTGGGACTAACACGATGGGGCTAGACCAGTCACTATTGGATTCCTCAATGACATCTAGCTCCAACATTCTTTTAACTTCCTCGCTGATGTCCTTTCTCCTCGCTTCAGGAATTCGGTATGGTTTGAGCTTGACACGGACCCCAGGTTCAGTAACAATATCATGCTGAACTGCTGAAGTCGTGCCAGGTAACTCTGAAAATTTCTCTCTATTTCTTATGAGGAATTCTCTAGTTTCCTGCTTTTGGGAATATGACAGGGTGTCTGGAATCGTGACCTCAGGGATCAGAGGGGACTCATTACCCTTAGGCGTTACCGGGAGGGACCTCGCAGTTAACGCCAGTCTATCCTTCCAGGGCTTTAACAGGTTTATGTGGTAAATCTGTTCGGGCTTCCTTTTTCCTGGTTGATATATTTTGTAATTGACCTCCCCAACTCTTTCAATTACTTCAAAGGGACCCTGCCACTTAGCCAGGAACTTGCTCTCAACAGTGGGAACTAACACCAGGACCCTATCACCAGGTGAGAAAACACGGAGTTGGGCCCCCCTGTTGTATATCCTCTGTTGGGCTGCTTGGGCCTGCAGTAAGTGTTCTTTTACCATCGGCATAATTGCTGCAATCCTGTCCTGCATTTGAGCGATATGCTCAATGACACTTTTATGGGGTGTCTGCTCCCCCTCCCAAGTTTCTTTGGCTATGTCTAAGAGTCCCCGAGGGTGTCTCCCATAAAGCAACTCAAATGGAGAGTACCCCGTGGAGGACTGGGGAACCTCCCTGATGGCAAACATCAAGTATGGTATCAGGAAGTCCCAGTTTTTCCCATCCTTGTCAACAACCTTTTTTAACATGCTCTTTAATGTTTTATTGAAGCGTTCCACCAAGCCATCCGTTTGAGGATGGTACACCGAGGTTCGCAATTGCGTCACCTTAAATAACTTGCACAGCTCTCTAGTTATTCGTGACATAAATGGGGTGCCCTGGTCTGTAAGGACTTCTTTAGGGATTCCAACACGACTGAACACCATAAACAGCTCTTTGGCAATGTTTTTAGCAGACGCGGTGCGTAAGGGAATTGCCTCTGGGTAACGGGTAGCATAATCCATGATTACGAGGATATGCTGATGACCTCGGGCAGACTTGGGGAGTGGACCCACAAGGTCCATGGCAATCCTCTCAAAGGGCACTTCAATAATGGGCAAGGGCACTAAAGGACTTTGAAAGTGTTGTAGTGGGGCTGACATCTGACACACAGGACAGGATTGACAATAATTCTCAATATCCTTCTGTATTCCGGGCCAATAAAACCTGCGCAACACCCTTTCAGTAGTTTTCTCAACCCCTAAATGACCTCCTAGCAAGTGCCCATGGGCAAGTTCCAACACCACCCGTCTGTATGGCTTAGGGACCACCAACTGTTCAACCACTTCATCATTTTTTTTATATACACGATACAGTAAATCCTCATTACTCCTAAAATAAGGAAAACAGAGCCCGTCCCCTGATTCGACAGGTACATCATTAATCACCATTACATTTTCCCAGGCCCTGGCAAGGGTTGGGTCTTTTCTCTGCTCGGTACCAAAATTTTCCTTGTGTACATTAAGGTCAGCAAACTCCAACGTAGGCTCAGATTCAGCAGATGGCTGTCCAGCTCCACTGGTTGTGGGGACCTCCTCAGGCTCCTCCAGCTCTCCTGCCATAACTGAGAAAGGAAAACCCGGGGAGCACTGAGAAGAGTCCCCTGAACCCACATTTTCAGTAGCGGCCAGGAGTTCTGGCTCTGTCACTGAGTCAGCTACTGCGACCGGGTCGGGACGATCCCACAGTTCCCAAAACTTAGGGAAGTCCCTACCAATGATGGCCTCGTGCACCAAGTGGGGCACAAGTCCGACCGGATGGGTCACCGTACCTAAGCCAGTTTTAAACTGAACAGTGGCTATAGGATACTCGCGGGTATCCCCATGTACACAGATCACAGCAATTTTTTTAGCATGCAAATTCACAGTGTCAACCATCTCAGCTGTAACCAAAGTCACTAGACTTCCAGAGTCTAGCAAGGCCGTAATAGGCTTATTATTAACAGTCATTTGGCACATGTGTTTTCCCATACTTGGTGCTGCAGCGCATGAAACAGCAGCAAACATAGACTGCCTTCTAATGGACAGATCGCACTGCATTGGTTCATCTGTCAATGGACAGTTTGCTGCAACATGTCCCAGTTCTTGGCAACGAAAACACCTGATGTTTCCCCAGTTGGGTTTGCTGACAGGCAGTAGCTTCCCTTGTTTGGGACGCCAAACTTCAGTCCTGGCACCAAAAATCCTCCCCCCTATTTCCTTGCCATGCTTACCACCCACTTCCCCTGGAACAGTCTTACCGGTTGCCTGGGGAGACCGTGGCTTTGGGCGGAAAGTCCGTGCGGCTGTAGGGGTGGTGACCAGGTTCTCTGCAGCAAAGTACCTTTCAACAAGTTCCACGAGGTTGTCCGCCGAGTTGGGGTCTCCTTGACTCACCCACTTCTGCAGGGGAACTGGTAGTGACCTCAGGAACTGGTCCATGACCACACGCTCCACTATTTGTGGCCCAGACAGGGACTCCGGCTGTAGCCATTTCCTCACCAAGTGAATTAGGTCGAACATCTGCGATCTTGGGGGCCTCTCGTCTTGGAAGAACCAGCTGTGGACCCGCTGTGCTCGAACTGCCAAGGTGACACCAAGTCGCGCCAGGATTTCCCGCTTGACCTTTTCATAGTCTCCTGCTTCTGCTGACTCCAAATCATAGTAGGCCTTCTGTGATTCTCCAGACAGCAAGGGGGCGACCAGTCCTGCCCACTGGGTTTTGGGCCAACCTTCCCTCTCAGCGGTCCGTTCAAAGGTTAAGAGAAAGGCCTCTGGATCATCATCTGCAGTCATCTTGGAAAGAAAACGACCCACATGGATGGCTGAGGGCTTGTCTCCAACAACATTAACTTTAGCAGGTGACCACTGTGCAAGCGTCTCTACAACCGCAGCCAGGGTTTTCCTATCCTCTTTTGCATCAGTGGCTAGCTGTTCAAACAGCCTCTGCGATAGCTCCTGTACAGCACCAATCTGTTGGCACAGCGCCTTGGTTTGCTCCTGTGCGATAGCGTTTGTTTGCTGCTGTGTAGCGTTTGCTTGATGCAGTGCAGCGTTTGCTTGTTGCTGTGCAGCATTGGATTGTTGCTGTGCAGCATTGGATATCACCAATTGTTTTAGGATTTCCTCCATGTTTAGTCACTCTAGGTACTGGCCTTTTAAGTAGTAACTTACTACAGCTGCCCGCATTCTCCACCATATGTAACCTGGGGGACAGGTAGAAGGTACAAAGCTCCCTGGGATGAGCAGTCTTTCAGGCACAGATACCAAGTCCAGTGGAATAGTGACAAACAGTGCGGTGTTTATTTGTGATATATACAAGTCTATTTACAGGTGCTGTACAGTGTTCCAAAAGAAACAAATAGGAACAAAAAAATAGCCAAAACAAAACCTAGCCGTGTCTCGGCACTAACTAAACAATATTTACAGATCCTAACTACTAAGCTGAGCAAGCCTACAGCTTGTCAGCTTCCACATACCTTTTTGCACTCTTACACAGAAGTTCTCTGAGTATCCCAGGCCAAGAGCCAAGGCTGTCTGCTCAGGTGAGCTTAAATTAGCCTGGGGGAGAGGACCAAGACCTGAACCGGACCATGGATCAGAGATCCCTGAACGTGTATGAGAGGAGCCTGGGAGATGTATAAACCCCGAACAGGACTTTTCCTGGCTCTCTCTGGGACGCTCTGCTACAATATATATATATATATATAATGTATGTGTATGTATATGTGTATATGTATTTCATACGTTTTTTTTTTTTTTTTTATGTACATCTTTTTTATGTATTTTTTATGTATATTTTTATATATACATTCCTTCTTTTCCACATTTTTTTATATACAATTCCCTACCCATTTATAAGTCCACAACTCCCTTCATTTTTAAAAAAAACCCTCCTATTTCTCCCATTTTCATCCCATCATCACTCCCATTTATTTTTATTTTACTACATATATAGATTTTTCTTAGACTATTTTCTAATTTTTACAATTTTCTAATTTTCCCTTTTTTCCACATATTATCCACATATTATCCTCGTCATCCCATTGCCATGAGATCACTCCACCTCTCAGCAACTGCCTTCTAATAAGCACATATCCATGCTATCACGTCCCTCTGCTGTTCTCTCCCTCCCCCCTCTCTCCACACACTTGTTCACCTCCCTTGCTATTTCCTCCTTGTCTCCTCCACTCTCCACCCCCTATTCTGTCATCATGTTCCTCAACACTGTCCACCCCTCCCACGGTTCCCTTAAGCCTAATACGAGGTAGGCGGAGCCAATGATGCAATTGGCCCGCCCGCCCTTCTTATACCTCTTCCGAAATTAATGGACGCTATGCCTGATGAAGGAGCACGCATGCTCCGAACGCGTGCACGCCCCCAGCGTCACTGATACCCGGGAAATACAACTTAACAGACGATCCACGCTGTGCCGGTCTCAACCCAGCCTGTGACACTGGTTACCACCTGCGCCGTCAGACGGGACAAGGAGACAAGTGTAACACACTCCAGCTTTCAGGATCGCCCCCTGTGGAGCCCTGCTGCCCACCACACAGCTTCCCGGATGGATTTTTTACTTGATGTGCCTGTATCTACCTTACTCTGAGTGAGTGCATTTTAACCTGTAATAAATGTTTATGCTACAGTACTGCACTTAGGTCGGCGCTGCTTTTCTTCCTTTTTATTTTCCACCCACTTTTACAACTCTTCAGCATCCCTCACTAAACTGTGCACTGTAAACAAATTGGATATTTTTTTATTTTTTTTCTCAGCACCTACTGTATATCTGCTGTATTCATTTTTCACTTCCTCCTCCCTGGCCACGGCCCATCGCATCATTTCCTGTTTGCAACGCCTTCTGGGAAGGGGCGGCAACTTCCTCTGAAACTGCCGTTGCTATGGAAACCTGACCTGAAACCTATTACACTGCTTGTGCTGCACTGAGCATGTGCGAGATCTGCAAGGATGAGATCCAGGAAGAAATACAGTCTGGCTTCAGATGCCCACACTTAAGATGGCCACGGCCTGCTGTAAGTTTATAAAATAACAAACTACTGCTATAAACTAACAAAACAGACCTTAGTTTATAGACTAACTTTACTAGAATACATTAAGCTTGTGTATTATAGGGGTATTTTTATTTAAAAAGTATAATTTCGGCCAGAACACCACTTTAAATCAAGCCTTTTTACTAGTGATTTAAATCAAATCCACCCTGGCTGGATCTCAGCCTGCTCTACTCCAATGACATGCCCCCTGAAAAATACCCCCCACACAGCCATTCACTGGGATTTAAAATTATCCGTTGTTAGTACAGTGGCTCCGACCAGAGTGGTCAGTTTAAAAAGAAACTATAACTGTGTAGCAGGCTTTAGGCAGACCTGATGGAGAACTTCAGTTTCCCAGCAGGCTTCATACACCCAGACTCAAGTCCCTATCCAAATATGGGCAATCCAAATTTTGGGTACTGACACCACCACTATCTCAGATCCATTTGGTTACATTTAGCTGAATTGGGAAGGGGACATGGCCCTCTATCAGCAGACAGGGCAGAGCAGCGCCAGGCTTTAGAGCAGGGGTCTCAAACTGGCGGTCCTCCAGCTGTTGCAAAACTACAAGTCCCATCATGCCTCTGCCTGTGGGAGTCATGCTTGTAACTGTCAGCCTTGCAATGCCTCATGCAAAAAAAGGGAAGATTAAGGTCTGGTGTGACCCCTCTGACACCTCCATCCCTAATAGTGCACAAAAAAACAAGAAAAATAGCCCTGGGACTTTAGATGAGGTGAGAGAGGTTTAGCCAATGTCCACAGCGAACACTGAGACAAAATCAATTTATTCATTTCAAAATGTTATGTAACGGAGCAGCAACAACAATGATTGTGAGTTACCAGGCATAATTGCCAATGTACACAACACAGATGAACGTAAATATACAAAGATTTATTACAAATGTTATACATCAATGAGCAACAATAAAACTTGAAAGTTGCTGGGTCAGTAAATACACATACAGAGTAAGAAGATAAAATGTACATACATGTGGACAGGGAAGTATGTGAACATAATGCAGACATCAATAATACCCAGCATCCAGCGTTTGGCAATTTATCTCAGACTTCGATACAACATTCATGCATCCGCCCCTGAAGAAGCGAGCAGGGTCTCGCGAAATGCATAGGGCTTTATTGATGCTTGTTTTATGCCGGTACATGCTGGGTATTATTGATGTCTGCATTATGTTCACATACTTCCCTGTCCACATGTATGTACATTTTATCTTCTTACTCTGTATGTGTATTTACTGACCCAGCAACTTTCAAGTTTTATTGTTGCTCATTGATGTATAACATTTGTAATAAATCTTTGTATATTTACGTTCATCTGTGTTGTGTACATTGGCTATTATGCCTGGTAACTCACAATCATTGTTGTTGCTGCTCCGTTACATAACATTTTGAAATGAATAAATTGATTTTGTCTCAGTGTTCGCTGTGGACATTGACTAAACCTCTCTCACCTCATCTAAAGTCCCAGGGCTATTTTTCTTGTTTTTTTGTGCAATGCCTCATGGGACTTGTAGTTTTGCAACAGCTGGAAAGCCACCAGTTTGAGACCCCTGCTCTAGAAGGATCCCGATAATATTATTATTAAACAGGAATTATATAGCGCTGACAGTTTAAACAGCGCTTTACAACCTGAGGGTAGATAGTACAACTACAATACACTTTAAAACAGTAGGAATCAGAAAGCCCTGCTCGTTAGAGCTTACAATCTAAGAAAAGGGTCAAGACTCAAGACATACAATAGGTAATAACTGTGGGGGATGTGCGGATGATGAAAATAAATGTACAGTTGTTAGGTGGGGGCCAGGTAGGCTTCTCTGAAGAGATGGGTTTTCAGGGATCATCTGAAAGTGGACAAAGTAGGAGAGATTGGGGTAGAGCATTCCAGAGGGTGGAAGAGGCTCGGGAGAAGTCCGGGAGGCGAGCATGGAATGAGGTGACAAGGAAGCTAGTGAGCAGGAGGTCTTGGAAGGAACGAAGAGAACAATTTGGTTGGCCTTTTTAGATCAGGTTAGTGACGTAGCTGGGGCCAAGGTATGGATGGCTTTGTAAGTTATGGTTAGTATCTTGAATCTAATTCGTTGGTTGAGTGGCAGCCAACGAAGGGATTGGCAAAGAGGGGTAGCAGACGTCATGTGGTTTGTAAAGGTAGATGAGCCTGGCAGCAGCATTAATAATGGATTTAATGGGGGATAGCCTATTTAAAGGTAAGCCAATGAGGAGGCAGTTGGAGTAGTCGAGACGAGAAATGACCAAGGAGTGGATTAGAAGCTTTGTGGTGTCGTTGGTTAGGAAGGGGCATATCTTGGAGATGTTGCAGAGGTTGAGACGGCAAGCTTTGGACAGCGACTGAATGGGGGGGCGAAAGGAGAGTTCAGAGTCCAGGATTACACCTAGGACCTTGGCATGGAGGGATGGGTTGATAGTTGAGCCGTTGATTTTGACAGAGAAATCAGGGGAAGAGGAACGTGGGGGAAGAAATACCATGATCTTGGTTTTGGATAGTGGAAAGTTGGAAAGTTTGAGGAAGTGATGTGACATCCAGGCTGATATGTCTGTTAGTAAGTTGGTGATGCCTGAGGAGACTGATGGAGTGAGCTGAGATTTGAAAGCCATGGGAGGCAATCAACTGACCCAGGGAGAAGGTGTAGATTGAGAAAAGGAGAGGTCCAAGAACAGAACCTTGGGGGACCCCGACAGAGAAAGGAAGAGGAGAGGAGGTAGTAGAGTTGCAAGTGTCTGCCACTCAACCAACGAATTAAATTCAAGATACTAAGCGTTGGGATAGGTAGGATGAGAACTAGTGAAGAGTACAGTCACGGAGACCAAGGAAGTGGAGTTTTTTGGAGGAGGAGGGGAAGGTCCACTGTGTCAAAGGCAGCAAAGAGAGCTAGGAGGAGTAGTACAGAATAGTGTCCGTTGGTTTTAGCTGTTAGTAGGTCATTTCTGAGTTTAAGGAGTACAGTTTCCGTGAAGTGTTGAGGGTGAAATCTGAACTAAAGTGGATCAAAAAGCTTGTTCTTAGTCAGATGGTCACTCGGTCGGTTGTAGACCAGTTGTTCAAGGAGTCTGGAGGTGAAGGGGCGTAGGTTGTGAAGATTAGTGAGGTCCAGTGAGGACTTTTTAAGGATGTATTAGAGAAAAGATGACAGAAGAGAGGGAGAGGTTTAAGATGTGAGTTAGAGAGTGTAGAATAGAATCAGAGGGTGAGCGTAGAATTTGCGAGGGAGCAGGATTGAGACAGTATGCCTTTAAACCGTTAAATCGATGGGTTCCACCCAAAAAAACAAAAATACATAAAAAATCCTAAAAAAAAACAAAAAAAACATTTGGATATTTTTTTTTTTAACTTACCTCTAAATGCCTGTTGCTAGGGGGTCCCTCGTAGTCTGCCCCTTCCAGTGCCTGGGCTGGTGACATCACTTCCCCCTCGGCACAGGAAGGGCTCCGCTCTGCTCCCTCCCTCCTGTCAGTCATCCGGGACCCATTACAGGTCCCAGGTGACTGAGCGGCCAATCACGGCGAGCAGCGCCGCTCGCGCATGCGCAATGGGTGCCAGGCTGTGGAGCCACAGCCCGGCGCCCACAGTTGCAATGCCGGCGCCGCTGAACGGAGGGGGAGACGAGCGGGGCTTCGATCCCCCGCATCGCTGGACTCCAGGACAGGTAAGTGTCCAATTAAAAGTCAGCAGCTGCAGTATTTGTAGCTGCTGACTTTTAATTTTTTTTTTTTTTTTAATGGCCCCCCTGGGTGGAACTCCTCCTTAAGTTCCACTTTCGTTACTGCCAGTTTCCTACTCTGCCGGCTAGTGGCAATTCTTTAGAAAGCTGTTGCTGCCATAGCTACAGGTTCATAAAATAGCAGTAATTAGAATTACCTAAATGCGTCACCTGTGTCGTTCATGTTACTGAAACTGGCACAAATGCTTTGCATGAATTAGGCGCAGGTAGTTTCAAAGCAATCTACCGCCAGAAAAGCATTGTTAAGACTTTCATTCCCCAGATTGTCTATATCTAAAGGGTTTCTGTTTTTTTTAACTCTGAATGAGACTCTCCTTTATTATTCATCCAGCTTAAATATCACATATGGTTCAAAAGACACCTTGTGCAGCATGTGTTGGACCTTATTTTGAAGCTCAGCCATATGGTCCACCTCTACACCGATTAGTCAGCAATCTGGGAAGACAGCAGCAACACAAAGCAGCAAAATAAATACTTGTCGCTGCACTGATCTGGGGAATCGAAGGATTTGCCAGAGACGGTGTGATAGAAGTCATAGATTCCGAAAATCGCCTGCCAGGACTAGCTGAAATGTAGATGTCCGTTTACAAAAAGAAATCGATCTCCATTCTACACATCAGAAAGCACATCCGCCATCCACCTAACAGAGGTGCCAGTTAGCTGGGAAATATTTTATTTTTCGGCAGCTCAACACTTCAGCAAAAACAAGCACAAGACATTTTTTTTTGCTCATGCTCCATGGACCATGCGCTTGTTTTAAAACACTCAATCACATGCAGGGGAATTCAGAGAGGAAAAAAAATATTTTATGCATTAGGGGGGAAAAAAAAAAAAGAAAGAAAGAAAGAAATGAAAAAAAGTGTTGCCCATAGAGATCTCAACGAGAGGCATATAGTACATTACCAAAGCCCAAGTGTCCCCATATCTGCAATCACAGTACAAGCAGAGAAAGCCGGCTAAACTTGTGGAGTACGTATTTTGATATCCATCTCTATCAATAGTGAAGACAAATATATGATTTTTTTTTCTCCAATTAAAAACTGGACAGTTGAGAAAAAAAGGAATGCTAAATTTTTTATGTTTAACCACAGACGGCAGGAGAGGTGCTTCTTCTCTGATCCCGCCTGGGCGATCAGGGAGCCGCAGAATGAATCCGCTGACAGCAGCAGCGGTTTACCATAGAGCTTGCCATGGACCAGATGGTCCCCGGCCATCTCTGTGACCCTCAAGGGCCAGAAGCGACATCATAAACACTCCCTTTTTTTGCTGGGAAGCCAGAGGTCGATCTTTTATCTCAGGCTTTCCAGCATTGAGGAGAGTTCTGGGAACTTATAGACCCCCAGATCTCTCTGTAAAGGGGACCTGTCATGCCCTATTCCAAGGGATATTTACATTCCTTGTAATAGGAATAAAAGTGATGAAAAAATATTAAAGGGAAAGTGTAAAAATAAAAAATGTAAATAAAATTTAAAGCGCCCTTGTCCCCTTGTGCCCCTACGCAGAAACAAACGCATGTGTAGGTTGCGCTTGCATATGTAAACAGCATTCAAACCACACATGTGAGGTATCGCCGCAATTGTTAGTATGAGAGCAATATTTCTAGCCCTGGATTACCACTGTATCTCTAAACTGGTAACCTGTAAACATTTTTAAAGCGTCGCCTATAGAGATTTTTAAGTACTGAAGTTAACTACTGAAGTACTGAAGTTTGGCACCATTCCACTAGTGTGTGCAATTTCAAAGCGTGACAGGTATCTACTCGCCATAACATCATATTTCACATTATGTAAAAAAAAAAATGGGGTAAATCTTATGCTTAGGTTTTTTTTTTTTTAAATCATGAAAGTTTTTTTTTCCCAAAAAAATAGCTTTTGAAAAATTGCTGCACAAATACCATGTGACATAACAAATTGCAACGGCCGCCATTTTATTCCCTAGGGTCTCTGCTAAAATATATATATATATATATATATACATATACACACGGTATATATACATATATATATATATATATATATATATATATATATATATATATATATATATATCTTAGAGTCGAGCATTTTTCTGCAGCAAAAAATTTCATTTTGCAAACCTACTTTGGGGCCCCGTATCTCAGGGCCACTTTGTGCTAGGAACCCCAAATTTGGTGTGCAAACCCAGTGGAACCATAACATATCCAAAGCTGGGGTTCCTAGCACCAACTGGCCCCGAGATACGGGGCCCCAAAATTGGTTCGGAAAATGTCATTCTCTGCTGCAGAAAAGTGCTTGACATTTTCTGAACCGACTTTGGGGCCCCATATCTCAGGGCCACTTGGTGCTAGGAACCCCAAATTTGGGATATTTGATGGTGCTAGTTCCACTGGGTTTGCACACCAAATTTGGGGTCCCTAGCGTTAAGTGGCCCCGAGATACGGGGCCCCAAATTCGGTCAACTGTGTCCATCTGCAGCAATGTCATTTCGGGACCCTTTGGGTTCAGAAACCTCAAATTTTGGCTGCAGCTAGGGGGCATCTAGAAACCCTTAACTACCGAGTTTGAAGTTTGGGGGACCTATGGCTGCAAATGGGCACAGTGAGGCTGCAAATGGGCATTGTTGACCCTCTTTTCCACTTACAGTAGCTGTGCATTTCTCACCCTCGTCTTATACTCGGGTCACCAAGTTTTTCCCATTTTTTTGCGGTAAATTAGGGCCTCGACTTATACTAGGAACAACTTATACTCGAGTACATACGGGATAGATAGATAGACAGACAGACAGACAGACAGATACACAAAGCTCTGCATTTTAGGGTTAAGATATAATGTAGAGTATCATCTGTCTGTGGAGAAAATATATACACATCTGCTCTCCTTTATAAATTGGCCCCACAGTTTATGATTATGCTTAGCCATGTCAAAACCAAGTGCACCAGGCTATACTTAAAGTCAGTTGCCTAACCACGTTTCAATAAACTTCATTTCGTCTAATCTCTTGGTGTTCTTTTTAGATTAAGTTATTTCTGATCTTTTAGGTTCAAATGGAGGAGCAAGAAATTAAGATCAGTTGCAGATTTTTTCAACATGGTATATAATCAACCATGTACTGTATATCTTTTGGGTCAGTTTTTTAGAGCAGGCAAATAGAAAACCAACTGAACTAGTATTTTAATAAAAACAATTGTAAATTAGTTTTGAGAAAGACCATCTAGTGAGGAACCACTAAGAAAAAGAATTACGTAAATATTTGTTTTTAATTTCAAATAGACATTTTTTAAAAATGAGTTATGGTTATGGCCACCATAACGCTCGATCTGACCAAGACAATGTTAGGAGAATGGCATTGTCCAGAATCTACAGAGGAAATGGGATTACTAGTACCACCAAGCCTGAATGGATGAAGAGTCATAAAAAAAAAACCCATTGGGGTTTCATTTCTTAATAAATAAAAAAAAGAAGATTTACAGCATCTCATCACCTAAACATTATTTTATACGCACATCAAAGCAGTTAATGCACACCCTAGGGTGTCACTCTCCCCATTAAAAATATTTTAAAACGTTTTCTGGTGTGCGTTGATACCGTGGGTATGACATGACCATGTGTATAGGTTCTGAATCTTGTTCTCCACCTGAACTTATTTCCCTAGCCACTAATTTACAGTGTATGTGGGACTTGATGGGGTCTAACCGCTTTCATCTCAATGGTAGTTTTGATTGGGAAGTGTACCTTTATGGTGCTAGTGACCCATTTTTATTGCAGTGCAATCTTCTGTACACGTTTCTTTTATGGTTTTTTAATTTTATTTTGCTGAGAATTGTTCTTCATGGCCTATTTGTACCCATTCATAATGTCTTGTCATGTGTGTTATTTTGACACAGGTAAAGCAGAGTTCCGGCCATAAAATATGACTTTAAAGATAAAAAATACCTCTTGAATACTCATGCTGCATGCAATGTAACAAAGGTATGCTGTAAACTATGCCCAGTTTTCTATTTGAGCAGCATCATTTTCTTACTTTGTGAAGTTCCTGCACAGCACAGCCATCTCCAGTGTAGGAATCTAAAGCCGCAGTATCCTTCTTCCTGGATTTGGTGCATGCTGGCTACCCATGTATCTGCCGATCTCACGCATGTGCAGTGCAGTGAAATCTTGGCCAGCTTGACATGGCTCCAGTAACATTTAACATTGGGTTCTATGGGAAATCTTGGTCAGCTTATCATGGCGCTGCTCCAGTGCCATGTCATGCTGACCAAGATTTCCCATAGATGTCAATGTTAAATGTTACTGGAGCCGTGTGATGTCAAGCTGAGCAAGATTTTCCATTGACACCAATGTTAAAAGTTATGGGAGCAGTGCCATGTCAAGCTGACCAAGATCTCCTAGGAGCCAATGCAGAGCCGGAAACGACGTTCGGCGCAGCGGCCCCTAAAGGAGGAAGTGAAATTAGCTATAGACATAAATCAGGTAAGTCAAATGAAAAAAAAATAAATAAATTGCCAATTCATTTTAAGGATGCACATCAGTGCTGCATGGTGAAGAGTGAAAAATATTGGTGGAACTCCGCTTTAATAGAAAACCTGTTAATGCCAAAACACATTTGACATGGGATGACATTCTTTTTTAGATGGGTTTTGAAAAGCGTCATCAGCGTAAATTAACTTGAGTGGCAACATTTCCAAGTCAATGGAATTCTTTTTTTGCCCATATATCTTGCTTACGGAATAGTTGTGATGAGTTACCACAATAGACGCATAGCTCTTTTCCTTCTGGATTAATAGTTAGTCAGTGGGAAATCTCATTGTAGCAAGAGATTAAATGTGTCCAGGTTCTCCATTTATCTTGTTGTTGGTATATAAAGCACAAGTACAGCTTCTGGATATGTCTCAAGAAAGGATTCATAGACTACGGCTCTGTATGTTGTTACTTCATAACCATTTGTAAACCATACAATAGAATTGGTAGGTCTTGAAATGATTTCTGTATTCATATGGTAACCAGGTACTATGTTTTCCCATGGATGGATGTGTTATCTCTAGCATTATCTAGGGCGGTAGTCTCCAAACTGTGGCCCAGGGGCCAGATCCAGCCATTTCCTTGCCTTTATCCAGCCCTTGGACACCAACAATGGGGCACCATTCCTTACACTGACACCAATGATGGGGCAACTTTTCCTTCCCTTGATACCAACTACCGTATATACTCGAGTATAAGTCAAATTTTTCAGCACATTTTTTTGTGCTGAAAGTGCCCCCCTCGACTTATACTCGAGTCAAGCACTTTTCTGCAGCAAAAAATTTCATTTTCTGGACCGACTTTGGGGCCTCGTATCTCAGAGCCACTTGGTGCTAGGAACCCCAAATTTGGTGTGCAACCCCAGTGGAACTGGTATCGGAAAATGTCATTCTCTGCTGCAGAAAAGTGCTTGACATTTTCTGAACTGATATTTGGGGCCCTGTATCTCGGGGCCACTTGGTGCTAGAAACCCCAGCTTGGAAATGTTATGGTGCTAGTTCCACTGGGTTTGCACACCAAATTTGGGGTTCTTAGCACTAAGTGGGCCCGAGATATGGGGCCTCAAAGTCGGTCAACTGTGTCCATCTGCAGCAATGTCATTTCGGGACCCTTGGGTTCCGAGATCCCAAATTTTGGCTGCAGCTAGGGGGCATCTAGGAACCCTTAACTACCGAGTTTGAAGTTCAGGGGACCTATGGCTGCAAATGGGCACAGTGAGGCATGCAAATGGGCACAGTGATGCTGCAAATGGGCATTGTTGACCCTCTTTTCCTTACAGTAGCTGTGCATTTCTCACCCTCGTCTTATACTCGGGTCAATAAGTTTTTCCCATTTTTGTGGTAAATTAGGGCCTCGACTTATACTTGGAACGACTTATACTCGAGTATATACGGTATTTCTCCCACTAATGCCAATGATGAAGCACTGTAAACTGCCATTGACACCAAAGCATTTTCTACTCACAATGGCCACGTTCTGGCCCCCGGACAGTCTGAAGGACGGTAAACTGGCCCTTTGTTTAGAAAGTTTGGAGACCCCTGATATAGAGTGACTACTTTTCTTATTTTTTTTCTCTCCTGGGAGACAGCTAAATATTTGCTTAATGATTTCTAATGCCCTGTACACATGACCGGTTTTGCCGTCGGAATAAACTCTGAAGGTTTTTCAGACGGAATTCTGCTCAAGCTGCCTTGCATACACACGGTCACACCAAATTCCGACCGTCAAGAACGCGGTGACGTACAACACGTACGACAGGACAACACGTATGACGTCTCAGACTTGCTTCAGAGCATGCGTCATTTTTGGTACGTCGGCACAGCATACAAACTGGCGGTTTTCCCGATAGGAATTTGTTCCATTGGAAATTATAGAACATGTTTTCTATCTAAGTCCGTCTGAATTTTCGACGTAAAAAGTCCGATGGGGCCTACACACGGTCGGAATATTTGATGAAAAGCT
Source organism: Lithobates septentrionalis (assembly GCA_037952835.1). Taxonomy (NCBI): domain Eukaryota; kingdom Metazoa; phylum Chordata; class Amphibia; order Anura; family Ranidae; genus Lithobates; species Lithobates septentrionalis. The sequence goes on from JBBDGP010001833.1 coordinate 4,519,435, forward strand.
CCCATCGGACTTTCTCTGTCGGAAATTCCGACCGTGTGTACGGGGCATTAAAGTAAAGTTTGCATTACGAAAGCCTTATTGTAATGTAGATTTGTCTTTGGAAAAGCATATTCTAGTTTTCTAATTAAAATTACATTAGGAAATTGCCCAGGTAGGTGCAGCCGAAGAGCTAACAAAAAAAAAAAAAAAAAAAGGGATAAAAAAAATGAACGAGGCATGAAAAAAAAAAAAAAAGAATAAAAGAAAAAAAATGAAGATCTGAAACCTAGGCACTGACCACTGAATGGTTTTCAGGATTCTGCATTAGATGTGAGTTAGTAGAAGAAGCATTCAAGACATACTTTGAACTGCCAGGGCAATGGTTTAGAACGAATTTCATCATAACCAACAAAACATCTGTTCATGCTGTATATGGGATGCCATAAAAAGTCCAAAATGACAGGCTGCATTTAGCAGAGATGTGGTTCCTCCTTAAAAAATTTACATATGCAGCTGCAAAAGTCACGTGGAACAAAACGTAAAATGGCAAGCGTGAAGCTGCGGGCAACATGCCAGAAAGCCACACCAACATCACTCTACATTGTCATCCTACCATAGTGAGGATCGTCCTCTGCTTGCACTGCATAGGGAGGGGTTTTAGGATATCGGGAAGCTGCAAAGGATTTGAGAGAAACGGTTTCATTTCTGCAAAGCAAAATAACATTGTGCTAATTTTAAAGGAACAGGAAGAATACAAAAAGAACAAGAGAAAAAAAAAGACAAAAAACGGGTAGCTAAGGGGCTGAAATCTGCAGCTGGACCTTTAAACAATGGCCAAACATGAAGTGATGTGTCATCAGAACAATTAATGGTATGTAGAAAACAATCATTTGATACTATGTTTAGAAAAATGTATCTACATCACTAAAATTTTATGTCAATAAAAAGTAAACCCAATCAAATCTAGCAAGTATTTGCTATTATTTTTATTTTATCCTCTTTATCTTCCTTTTGTTGCTTCTAAATTCTGCTGATCCCCTGCTCCATTAAAGTGGTGTTCCGGCCGAAATTATACTTTTTAAATAAAAATACCCCTATAATACACAAGCTTAATGTATTCTAGTAAAGGTAGTCTGTAAACTAAGGTCTGTTTTGTTAGTTTATAGCAGTAGTTTGTTATTTTATAAACTTTCAGCAGGCCGTGGCCATCTTAAGTGTGGGCATCTGAAGCCAGACTGTATTTCTTCCTGGATCTCATCCTTGCAGATCTCGCACATGCTCAGTGCAGTGTAATAGGTTTCAGGTCAGGTTTCCATAGCAACGGCAGTTTCAGAGGAAGTTGCCGCCCCTTCCCAGAAGGCATTGCAAACAGGAAATGATGCGATGGGCCGCGGCCAGGGAGGAGGAAGTGAAAAATGAATACAGCAGATATACAGTAGGTGCTGAGAAAAAAAATGAAAAAAAATATCCAATTTGTTTACAGTGTGCAGTTTAGTGAGGGATGCTGAAGAGTTGTAAAAGTGGGTGGAACTCCACTTTAAGCAGCAGTGCCTTGTCTACATTCCAGTGATGGCTGCATTACATTTTTCAGGGTGGTTTTCCTTATGGTGACAATGAATGTTGGAAAAGCCACTTGTAGTCTCCATCAAATTCCTGTTTGATAGGGTGACAATGCAGGAGCATAATCTGGAGTCCAGGACAAAGCATTGTCACTCCATGACAAAAAGTGGACCTTTGGAGCATATAGAATTATTAATGAACACAGCAGATCTAAAAAATGACTTCTGAAATTATGTTGCGTTTATACATTAGGTTATTTTTGTTGGTGTATCAAACCATAAGGGGTTCACTGTACAACTGAAATTAGGCGTTTGGCTAGCTCTTCGGCTCGTTCAGAAGGACTCTTGTCTGACATAAAGCATGTGAATGTTGCACTACTCCAACACTGTGAATGTTGCACTACTCCAACACAAGTGCTACTTTAAGTATAGGGATTGTGTTTCACTAACAATTTACAAGCCTTTTTAGCTGCTTTGGCTACAGTTTTGAATAAAATTATTTTTTCTTTCACTGCTGTTTGTAATATAAGTGAGTTTTCTTGTCGGTTTCTGTCAAGCTGTCCCACTTTTGTAATATTTAAGAGTTTTTATATGTGGCCAATTATGTTTATAAAAAATGGATGTCGTAATTCTGAATTTAGAGTAATCAATTTTAATTAGCCTTGTAATGCTACTGCAGACACAGGAAGAAGAACAAGTCACTTTTGGAGAATGATGGGTTTTGTCAGTAAAGCATCCTGCTTGATGGTGCAAGGCTGGAGTCCCAAGAATATGACCAGAACCAGGGGTCTACATCATGAACCAATTTACCAAAACTCATTTATTTATGGCCCCAATTCCAAAAACTTTTTTTTTTTTTTTTTTACTGTACGTGACCTCCAAACCTCTGTAATGTAAAGTTCTTAGGTCAAGGTTGGAGAGGACTTTAACACTATATGAAATGCTGAAGAAGACAAGTGACAACATTTGAGTGCCTCCACAGCTGCTCAAGATTTGACATTTCATCATTTTTGGAGGCTCTGGATCGAGCGGATCTTTGGAGACTTTCCCACCTGCTTAATAGAGATTTTTACAAAATTGTATTTTTTAACTGGATTTTATATTTCACTCGACGTGATGTTGGTTGGACAGTCTATCCTTTTACATGTTAAACAGATTGCTTCCATTAAAGAAACTGGATGAATGAGAGCCGAACTTAAATCTCTACTCTTCCGAGTCATTTTATTCAAACACAAGTATAATATTCCCAACAAAACACGTTCCTGACAACTGGCTGTAGGTATAGATGGGTTCTGTAGTGACAACAGGCTGGAACCGAGAATGTTTAAAGCAAGAAATGCACTATATTACCAAAAGTATTGGGACACCTGCCTTTACACCAGTGGTTCTCAACTCCAGTCCTCAGGACCCACTAACAGGCCAGATTTTAAGTATTACCTTGGGGAGATGCAGACTAGAATACTGCAATCACTGAGCAGCAAATGAGATCACCTGTCATGTATTTCAGTTATCTTGTAAACCTGGCCTGTTAGTGGGTCCTGAGGACAGGAGTTGAGAACCACTGCTTTACACGAACATGAACTTTAATGGCATCCCCATCTTGAGTCGATATTGAGTTGGCCCACACTTTGCAGCTATAACAGCTTCAACTCTTCTGGGAAGGTTGTCCATAAGTTTTAGGAGTTTTTCTATGGGAATGTTTGACAATTCTTCCAGAAGCGCATTTGTGACGTCAGGAACGGATGTTGGATGAGAAGGCCTGGCTCGCAGTCTCTACTCTAATTCATTCCAAAGGTTTTCTATCAGTTTGAAGTCAGGACTCTGTGCTGGCCAGTCAAGTTCCTCCAGCCCAAACTCGCTCATCCATGTCTTTATGGACCTTGGATTTGTACACTGGTCCATATAATCTGGTGGAGGGGGGGATTATAGTGTGGGGTTGTTTGTCAGGGGTTGGGCTTGGCCCCTTAGTTCCAGTGAAGGGAACTCTTAAGGCATCAGCATACCAAGACATTTTGGACAAGTTTATGCTCCCAACTTTGTGGGAACAGTTTGGGGGATGTCCGCTTTCTGTTCCAACATGACTTTGCACCAGTGCACAAAGCAAAGTCCATAAAGACATGGATGAGCGAATTTGGGGTGGAGGAACTTGACTGGCCCGTGCAGAGTCCTGACCTCAACCCGACAGAACACCTTTGGGATGAATTAGAGCGGAGACTGCAAGCCAGGCCTTCTGGTCCAACATCAGTGCCTGACCACACAAATGCGCTTCTGGAAGAATGGTCAAACATTCCCATAGACACACTCCTAAACCTTGTGCACAGCCATCCCAGAAGAGTTGAAGCTGTTATAGCTGCAAAGGGTGGGCCAACTCAATATTGAACCCTATGGAGTAAAACTGGGATGCCTTTAAAGTTCATGTGCGTGTAAAGGCAGGCGTCACAATACTTTTGGTAATATAGTGTATGTCGCTTGTACACCAGGATCTCCAAAACCAGTGCAAAAGTTGTGAAAAAATTAGTTGAATAAATTAATTGGAACCACGCTCTCTATGTATATAATAAAGTGCAAGTGCAGAAAAGTGCTAAAAGTTGCATAAACCAGTGACCACAAATTATGAATTATATCTCATGTGTAAGCTATTTAGCTAAAGAGTACAAGGTAAAGAACCAAAAAACAAACACAAAAATAAATAAATCAGGAATGCCACTGTAAGGGTCGGTTCACACTGGGGCGACTTGGGATCCGACTTGTAGTCCTCAAGTCGCCCCAAGTCGCCCCAGAAAGAGATTCACATTTAAGTGAATGGGAGCGTCTTAATAGACACTACTGAAGTCGCTCCGACTTCAGAGCGTACTCCCTGTACTACTTTGATCCGACTTTGATCCGACTTCAGCCTATTGACTATCATTGAAGTCGGATCAAAGTCGGATCGCCGTCTCGCATGATCCGACTTCGGCATGCGACTTGTGCTCAGATGATCTTGAGGGGGAACTCCGCGCCAAATTTTAAATAAAAATCCGGCATGGGTTCCCCCTCCAAGGGCATACCAGGCCCTTGGGTCTGGTATGGACCTTGAGGGGAACCCCCTACGCCGAAAAAAAAGGCGTGGGGGGTCCCCCAATCCATACCAGACCCTTATCCAAGCACGCAGCCCGGCCGGACAGGAACCGTACCATCCTGAACCGTACCAGGCCGCATGCCCTCAACATGGGGGGTTGGTGCCTTGGGGGAGGGGGGCGCGCTGCGGCCCCCCCACCCCAAAGCACCTTGTCCCCATGTTGATGAGGACAAGGGCCTCTTCCCGACAACCCTGGCCGTTGGTTGTCGGGGTCTGCGGGCGGAGGGCTTATCGGAATCCGGAAGCCCCCTTTAATAAGGGGGCCCCCAGATCCCGGCCCCCCACCCTATGTGAATGAGTATGGGGTACATTGAACCCCTACCCATTCACCTAGGGAAAGTGTCAATTTAAAAAAAAACACTACACAGATTTTTAAAGTAATTTATTAGACAGCTCCGGGGGTCTTCTTCCGACTTCGGGGGTCTCTCCGGTTCTTCTCCGCGCTCTCCGGGTCTTCTGCCGGGCTCCTCCGCTATTTTCTGCTCTTTTGCTATAGCGGAGGAGCCCGGTCTCCTGCCTTCTTCTCTTCGGGGGTCTCCGGTTCTTCTCCGCGCTCTCCGGGTCTTCTGCCGGGCTCCTCCGCTATTTTCTGCTCTTTTGCTATAGCGAAGGAGCCCGGTCTTCAATCTTCTGCCTTCTGCCCTCTTCTCCTGATGTTGACACGACGCTCTCTGGGGCTGGAATGCACTCTGAGCGCTCCACTCTGACTTATATAGGCGGTGACCCCACCCCCTTATGCCGTCACAGTCCCTGGGCATGCTGGGACTGTGACGGTTTAGGGGGCGTGGTCATCACCCGATGACCACGCCCCCTTATGTCGTCATAATCCCAGCATGCCCAGGGACTGTGACGGCATAAGGGGGCGGGGTCACCGCCTTTATAAGTCAGAGCAGAGCGCACAGAGAGCATTCTAGCTGGAGAGAGCGTCGTGTCAACATCAGAAGAAGAGAAGAGGGCAGAAGACCGAAGACCGGGCTCCTCCGCTTTAGCAAAAGAGCGGCAAAAGAGCAGAAGAGAGCGGAGGAGCCCGGCAGAAGATCCGGAGAGCGTGGAGAAGAACCGGAGAGACCCCCGAAGTCGGAAGAAGACCCCCGGAGCTGTCTAATAAAATACTTTAAAAATCTATGTAGTGTTTATTTTTAAATTGACACTTTTTCCCTAGGTGAATGGGTAGGGGTACGATGTACCCCATACTCATTCACATAGGGTGGGGGGCCGGGATCTGGGGGCCCCCTTATTAAAGGGGGCTCCCGGATTCCGATAAGCCCTCTGCCCGCAGACCCCGACAACCAACGGCCAGGGTTGTCGGGAAGAGGCCCTTGTCCTCATCAACATGGGGACAAGGTGCTTTGGGGGGCCGCAATGCGCCCCCTCCCCCAAGGCACCAACCCCCCATGTTGAGGGCATGCGGCCTGGTACGGTTCAGGAGGGGGGGGGGGGGGCGCTCGCTCGTCCCCACCCCCATTCCTGTCCGGCCGGGCTGCGTGCTCGGATAAGGGTCTGGTATGGATTGGGGGGGACCCCCCACGCCGTCTTTTCGGCGTAGGGGGTTCCCCTCAAGGTCCATACCAGACCCAAGGGCCTGGTATGCTCCTGAAGGGGGAACCCATGCCGTTTTTTTATTTAAAATTTGGCGCAGAGTTCCCCCTAAAGATTCATACCAAACACAGTGGCGGGGATCCAAGTCGGATCCCCGTTCATTGAAAGTCGGACACATGTCGCAGGGCAAAGTCGGATCCACAAGTCGTGTTGAAGTCGCGTTGAAGTCGCGTTGCAAAGTCGCGTTGAAGTCGTGTTGCCCCTGTGTGAATCGAGCCTTAGTGAAATAAAGTGTTCAAATAAACAATTTATGGATAAGATCCTCCAATGATCGGCAATCAGCAAAGTAGTATGTCTTCCACCACCATCAACAGCCACACATCCTACTCACCAGAATCCAATGACCCCCATTACAGGTAGTCAAACGCTTAAAATGGAAGATGCCAATGGAGAATCTCACAACCGCGGCTACAAACCAAACAATGTATGATCAGGATTTCTGTGGACCTCTGCAGGTACTTGTTGATGTGTTGTGGGGAACTTTATGTGGAATTAGTCATATCAAACCATCAATGCCGTAGGTTAAAAGGAAGAAAGAAGGCTCCCATAGCGAAGTATAATAAAAACATTTTAATCGAAAAACAAGATAAAAACAAGTAAAAACTATATAGCAGCTAAGCTGTAAACACAACCATGTGTATGGAGACGGCGTTGGCGTTCCAAATGGCGGAAGTGACGTAACACGCTCAAGCCACCCTACCGGTTTCGTCAGTACGCTCTGCCGAAACCGTCAGGCATCAGAGGGGGCAGGACCACTCTTACGTCAACGGGTGACCCCGCCCCCCATGGCGTCAGGGGGGCGGGGTCACCCAGTTACGTCCCCGGGTGGCCCCGCCCTCAGTTATATAAGAGCTGTAACAGCAAAGAAGCGCCACGCAGCGGGAGTCTTCCAAGGAGGAAGAACGGTCTTGGCTTTTTTTTTTTTTTTTCTTTTTCGGTCCGTCGGGCGGCGTGAACTTACTTCGTGGGACATTTTTATTTTCTTAATAATGGACTTGTCCCAAGCTGTGTCTTGTCTTTTTTTACGATTTTGACATTTTTTTGTGAAACGGTAGGGGTACATTTGTACCCCATTACCAATTCTCACGGGGGGGAGGCCGGGATCTGAGGGTCCCCTTGTTAAAGGGGGCTTTCAGATTCCGATAAGCCCCCGCCCGCAGACCCCCACAACCCCCTGGCAAGGGTTGTGGGGATGAGGGCATGTGGCCTGGTACGGTTCAGGAGGGGGAGGCACTCTCTCATCCCCCCTCTTTTTCTGTGGCCTGCCAGGTTGCGTGCTCAGATAAGGGTCTGGTATGGATTTTGGGGGGGAACCCTATGCCATTTTTTTAAAAATTTTGGCACAGGGTTCCTCTTAAAATCCATACCAGATCTGAAGGGTCTGGTATGGATTTTGGGGGGATCCCTACGCCATTTTTTTTTTAAATTTGGCGCAGGGTTCCCCTTAATATGCATACCAGACCCAAAGGACCTGGTAATGGGGGGGGGGGGGTGTCCCATCCTCTTTTTTTTCAATCATCTGTATCTATATTGCCGAGACCCGACAATTCATTACAGCCTCGATCAGTCTTAAATGACAATTTTTTAGAAATGTAATTTTGCTGTGGTAGTGTTCTAAACACGGGAAAAATGCGCCACTTTACAGGCATACTATAGACACCCCCCCAGGCACAATATTTAAAGGAATATTTCATTTTTATTGTTCCACTTTAAGCATTAAAAATCACTGCTCCCGAAAAAAAAAACGTTTTTAAAAACATTTTTTGCATTGATACATGTCCCCTGGGGCAGGACCCAGGTCCCCAAACACTTTTTATAACAATAACTTGCATATAAGCCTTTAAAATTAGCACTTTTGATTATTCATGTTCGTGACCTATAGACTTTAACGGTGTTCGTGTGTTCTGCTGGTTTGCCTGTTCGCAGGGTGTTCGGCTCATCCCTACTTGTGATCAAGCCATTTCTGATGAAACGCGTTACGGAGGTTGCAGTTTTTTGTGGAGAAATCATGGTTGCAGCTGCACTGTGGATGTTTGAGCAAAATGACTCAGAAGAACAGAGATTGATTTCTTTCATATTGTGCAAAGACTGACTTTTTATGAATAGGCAGCCAGTCAGTTCATAAACAAGGTAGAGGAGCAGTTCTATGGGTTTAAGATCGATACCAATGCAATATCTCATCACACTCCAATGACTATCACATCACCAGGATGCGTGACCCCCTACGCCTATCTGGAAATTCCCTCATCACTTACAAAACAGTGACACTTAAAGCGGAGTTCCACCCAAAAATGGAACTTTAAGGGAAGGTGACCCCCTGACATGCCACATTTGTCATGTCATTTTTTTGGGGGGGGGAGCGGATACCCTCTTTTTAGAGCACTCCAGCTCCCACTTCCTCCCGGCGCACCGCAGCACCGGAAGGAAGATCACCTCTCTCTCCCCTCCTGCTCGGCAATCTGGGAAACGTTACAGGTCCCAGATGATTGCCCGGCCAGTCACGGCATGTGGCGCGGCTCATGCATGCACAGTGGGTGCCCGGCTGTGAAGCCACTGCTGGGCGCCAACAGTTACAATGCCAGCGCCACAGAGAGGAGGGGGAGACTAGCGGGGCTTCGTTCCCCCCCGCATCGCTGGACCCTGGGACAGGTAAGTGTCTGATTATTAAAAGTCAGCAGCTGTAGTATTTGTAGCTGCTGACTTTTAATTTTTCTGTTTTTTAAGCGGAACTCCGCTTTAATGCATCTTCAAATATAGAGTCCTAGGATAAAGCACAATGAGGGAAATTTATAAAAACTGGAGTAGACAGAATCTGGAGCAGCTGTGCACGGCAACCCTTAAAGCTTCTATCTTCAACTTGATCACTTTAGCTTTGAAAACGAAGGATAGAAGCTGATTGCTTGCCAATCGCAACTGCTCCAGATTCTACTAAAGTTTTGATAAACCCCCCTTAATGTGCATATATCATATCTGCAGGGGTAACACGTCGGGCCAGAATCACTCAATTTGGAAAACTGCTAAACACTCACATATGTGGGAGAAAATAATTAAATTAACATGAAAGTTGGACCTCTGCTGGAAGAACATATTTCTGACTGACTTTTAATTCAATACCCTCTGATCTAGTGGATCTGATGCGGTGAGACATTTATCTTTTGGAATAGTTGATTTTGAGGCCTAAAAATGAGCTAAAGTCCTCGATGAGCAATGTTTGTATAGGGGTTTTATTGTCTGCCATGAAAAGTAAAACATTACCAGCCATTTTTAAATATGGGAACAAATCAGGCTGACTGCTTGCTAGGAATGGCCAGGATGGCAATATTAAGACCAAACCCTCAGGTTTAGTGGAGTTTTTTTTAGAGACTATCAAATTTTATACATTGAAAACTTCACCACCTCACTATAAGGAGATGATTTTCTGAAAAATACATCCCTCCCATGACTGGCAGAAGATAATCTTCACTTGTCGAAAGGCCAAATCACTGAAGGTAATGAGGGTTGTTGCATACTCTGCTGGCGTCAAGGCCCCTGATGGCCCGATGAACAAGTTTTTCAAGCTAATAGAACAGGTTGGCAAACTGCTAGATTCCTTGTACCACCATATAAATCACAGACAAGACCTATCTACCTACTGGAAAGGAAGGAGGGCAGGTCACCCAGTTTCACTTATTAACCCAAGACATAAAATACCTAAGATTTTAGCGGACTTGGATTGACACAGAAACGAATTGAATCCTTGCAATCCTTTTGACAATATAAATTGAATGTGGCTTTAAAAATGTCCTCATTTATCTGAGCTTTCAGTTCTTTTTCCAATTCTATCTATACCCTATACTCCTTTCCTACTGCTAGAATCTGAAGGCCACTCTAGCCTCCTTTATTGTACTTCAGAAAAGTACCACACAGAGATGCCCACGGTTCCCATTCATACTTAATATAGCTATTGAACCTCTTGCTAGATTACTTTTAAATACAGATGTGTTTGAAGGCATTCCTATTAGACAAATCGCAGTCGAAAAGGCACTTATTTGCTGGTAATGTTTTACTTTTCATGGCAGACAATAAAACCCCTACACAACGCTCATCGAGGACTTTAGCTCATTTTTAGGCCTCAAAATCAACTATTCCAAAAGATAAATGTCTCACCGCATCAGATCCACTAGATCAGAGGGTACTGAATTAAAAGTCAGTCAGTAAAATGTTCTTCCAGCAGAGGTCCAAATTTCATGTTTGTGCTAGAAATCAGATCCTTCACATCCTTCACATTACAGCCAAATCCCCCCCCCCCACACACACACTTGCATCACACCCTCAACACATCTCATAGATTCCTTCAGATCAGTGTCCCTGGTCCCCCTTCACATCAAAACCCCCTTTTCCTTTTACATGAGTCCCCCTTTGCATGAATGTCCTCAGCCCCCCCCCCCCCCCATCACAGACACCCTTCAGATTACGAACTCCCCCTTATATCAAAGTTACCCCCTTGTTACGTCACACCCCCAACCTTCTCATCACAGCCCCCGCTTCCCATCAGTGTCCTCGGGCGTCCTCTCCCATCACAAACCTCCTCCTTCACATCAGTATTCTGAACCCTTTCGCAGCACAGACCTGCTTTGCTTACCACCACCTGCCATCGGCTGTGGCGGGGGGGGGGGGGTGGAAACGACTCAGGATAGAAATAGGGAGACTACAGGGCAGCTGGGCGAAGATATGGAAAGGGAGAGACACCAAGGCTACTGAATGATGCAGACGTGACAATCCAGATAGGACTGTTACTAGGTCCTGGTCCAGACTGTGGTCCGCTATTTAGTGCCCAACATAAACAGCAATGATATTCTCCTGCACATTGGTGTGATAGTCCAAACCAGAAGAGAACTCTGATGTCAGAAGTAGATATTACTATAAAGCCTTGCTGCACTCTAGGACTGGGGTTGTCCTCAGAACACTGAAGAAAATAAATAAAAACAGAGGGTGCACCGGTCTAATGCATTATCCAACAACAAATGTAGCCAGCAGGGACCCTGATGAGGTCCTCCTTGAGCTAGAGGCTTTGGCAAAGCCGGGAGATTGCAGCTACTTGTAGCGGCTAGATGAGTGATTTTACTACCTACACTTGTGAGCAGTTATATTTTATATCAGGGCTTGACAAATTTGCTTGGAATCTGGGAGCCAGCTAAAAAAGTTAGGAGCCAGGTTTTTTTTTTTTTTTTTTTTAAACGACCGACAAAGCTTAATTTTCAATATAAAAATTAACCAATCTTAAATTTACACGGAGACGACTAGAACGAATGTGACTGCTTTTATTTCCTGCCATGCAGGGACATAAGACCGCCATATTCCCGCTAAGGATCCAATCAGGTCCGCCTGAAAAACTGACAGGTGAACCTGATCAGACAGCTCGTGTGAAAGGGGCCAAGCAGGGAGATGACAAATAATAAATTCATTTTAATTAACCACTTCCTTCCCGCAGGACGACTATATACGTCCTGTCTTTGAAGAGAAATACCGTTGTTATGGTAGCAGCTAGCTACCATAACCCCGGTATCTTCTTCAAGAGCCGGCAGTTCTCTTTCAGATAAAAGTGGTCTCTGCAGCAGATTCGCAGCGAGATCACTTTTATCGGCGGCAGGAGAGGGGGCCCCCCTACCGCCGCTCTCCGGTGCCCTTCACCGCTTACCATGGCCGTCGGTAATGGCGGAGGTGATCCGGATCTGTCCCTGGCCTGACATGGAGACGAGTGAGAGGAAGATGGCCCCGCCCATCTCCAAGTCATTGCAGGGCGGAAGCGACGTCAAATCGTCACTTCCACCCATAGCTCTTAAAGGGACATTTTATTATTTTTTTTTTTCAAAATGACAATTTTTAAAAAAAATTTTTTAATGCATTTCAGTGTAAATATGAGATCCGAGGTCTTTTTGACCCCAGATCTCATATTTAAGAGGTCCTGTCATGTTTTTTTTCTATTACAAGGGATTTTTACATTCCTTGTAATAGGAATAAAAGTGACTTTTTTTTTTGTTGTTCTTTAAAAAAAAAAAAAAAAGTTAAAATAAGAAAAAAAAAAATATTTAAATGTGCCCCATCCCTTGTAATAGAAATAAAAGTGACACCATTTTATTTTTTTTTAAACAGTGTAAAAAAAAAATATATAAAAAAATATAAAAAGTAAAATATATAAGAAATATATAAGAAAAAAAAAGCAAAACGCATATGTGAGTAGCGCCCGCATATGAAAACGGTGTTCAAACCACACGTGAGGTATCGCCGCGATCGTTAGAGTGATAGCAATAATTCTAGTCCTGGACCTCCTCTGTAACTCAAAACATGCAACATGTAGAATTTTTTAAACGACGCCTATGGAGATTTTAAAGGGTAAAAGTTTGTCGCCATTCCACGAGCGGGCGCAATTTTGAAGCGTGACATGTTGGGTATCAATTTACTCGGCGTAACATTATCTTTCACAATATAAAAAAAATTGGGCTAACTTTACTGTTTTCTTATTTTTTTATTAAAAAAAGTATTTTTTCCCAAAAAAGTGCGCTTGTAAGTCCGCTGCGCAAATACGGTGTCACAGAAAGTATTGCAATGACCGCCATTTTATTCTCTAGGGTGTTAGAATAAAAAATATATATAATGTTTGGGGGTTCTAAGTAAAGGGAAGGAGATGAGCGGGCAGTGAAAACAGGCAGGGGAAGCTCCATTAGCATTGGTGGATGTCTTGTCATACCAACGGCCACCACCAGAGGGCGCCCGATTGCAGAAGGAACCATAGGACTGCAGTAGGCCGCAAAGCCGGGGCCTCAATTACCGGCGTGGCCCAACGCGATCGCCGGGAGGGGGGGGGGTGTCGAACGGACACAGGACACCCCAGCTGTGCCGCCCCAGGCGCCAGGTCGCTAATTCTAGTCGCAAATGCGACCTGGCGCCCGGGGTTTGTCGAGCCCTGTTTTATATTCAATAAATTTGTTGTTGGATAATGCACTAGGGCCAGTGCACCCTGTGTTTTTATCCATTTTTGCCATTTAGTGACACCTACGCTACATAAATCGTTTGTGCCTACGGCAATGAGGAATACAACCAGTTAAAACACACTTTCATGTATTTGGACATTCAGATTAGCAGAAATACTACCAAAATGCATTTAATGACCTTTTCACCAGTAGACAAAATTATTAGGAAATTGTACTCTTAGAGATACGACGATTTCTATGGCATTGACACCTCATTAAAATTACGAGTTTTTCCAAGCTCCTTTATCCAGTTCAAACCATTCCCTTTTTCCTGAAGCAGATAACAAAAAACCCAATTAGTAACCTTGGGTTACTAAATACAAAACTACACATCCTTAAGAAGCAGGAGGGCTTGAATTTACCCAACATTCATAAATACAATTTGGCAAGTTTAATAAGAGTCCCAAGACTGGATCAATGGCACTCACTTTTTTATCAATACCACTGTGGAGGTCCATCTCACACACCCTTGGGTAGCTAATGGGCATTCTTCACCTTCCCCCACCTTAAAATGTTGTCACTTAACAAAGAACATGCTTGGCGGGAGATGAACAAAATTCTTCATAGTACTGACCTTATAACCCTCCTACTGCTTATACGATCTGCCCTGGAATTTCCTCAAGGCCAGCAGTTAGAGTCCTTTGTATTTTGGGAGTCCAGAAGCAAAAAATAGACATCTTGGACGATGATAGCCAACATTGCCTTTTTCCTTATACAAGTTAAATTCATTCCAACTTTTTACTTTCTCTGCAATGTACAACTTGTCAATAATTTAACTCAAGTGTTAGGCTCACATTTGTCCCTACACTTGCCTCAATCCTTGTCACAATTACTTAAGCCCGGACTGTCAAATACTCAACATCCTCAATATATGCTTTTCTAAGGAATGCTCTGTGCCATGATGTCTCTAAACAAATCAAAGTTTTGGCATGGGTAAAACATTACCTCCCTACCGACATCACTTTAGATTTATTTGGAAAATGGCTGGGCCAGCATTAGAAAAGCTGTTGCAAATGAAACTTGGCGAGAAAAAAACATTACAAAATTATTCACAGGGCATACTGCGCTTTTGACATTTCTCTGAAGTGGAGACGTCCTACAACATATGTTCAGTGTGTGCTTAATGCCAATATTCATACGTTGATGTCAATCACATTCTATGGCTATACCCCTCCAGCCAAACGTTTTGGCAGAGAACATTTTATACTATGAATAAAATGAATCTTCCACAATAGAAAACATTATCCTATTGCAGCTCTTTTTCAGGCAGTTGGTGCCGGCACCGCAGGCACGGATGCAGGCCAGAAATTTATCAAGTTTGAACTGATTTACATTTTAGCAGCTAAAGAAATGTATCCTTACAAAATGAATATCCCTGCATCTGCCAACTGTGCAAGATTTCAATGGTATTCTACAGAAACCTATAATTCTTGATAAATTAGACTCTGTTCAGTCCAAGCAGCTTAAAAGAGAAGTATAGGTTTAGCGGGAAAAAAAAAAAAATTATACTCACCTAGTTGGATACAGAATCGGTCCGATGCTGCATCTGTCACCCGCCACATCTAAGACTAAAAACTGAGCGACCAAAGTCCACTGACCACTCAGTTCTCAGCCTTCAGTGAGCAGAGAGCCAAGGACTTTTGGGGCGCTGGGCTGTGGAGGGGATGGGAGTGGCCGGCTCAGGCTCTCAGCCGCTCGCCGAGTGCCGGTGCAGGCATCTGGGTGGACCTCGACCATATGGTCGGGATCTTTTTAGAGCCTGGACCGGCTCTGGTGGACCCCATTTCTACTTTAAACAATGTTCAACTCAAGTAATTTATGACTGACTTTAAAAAAAAAAACATACTGTTTGGTATCACACCAAGAAACTTTAGGACACACTGTTACCTTAAGATCTTTCTAGTTGTAGCTTCTGGCCTCCTGCCCAACCCCTGAACATCACTTAAAGTGATACTAAACACACACTGTTTAATTTCCATCATCCCTTCTCTTTCTGTATATGGATGATGGCACTGAAGTACACTTTTTTCATAATTGATTTACAGCGGTCACATGACCTAGCTCTTTCCCAGCCTGTCTGCAGGGAAACATAACCAGGAGCAGCTTCTGTTGCTCTGCTGCTTGTCACATGTTCAAAAAAATAAAATAAAAATAGCCTTTGAAATACAGAGGAAAAATAATTAAAACATGGTGTAAGCTATCTAGGCGTAGTTGTCATACGCCCACATCAATAGTCACATGGGCTGCACAGAAAAGGAAAAAAAGAGGAAATGAACAGCTTAGGAGGGAACTAAAACTGGAGCATGCTCAGTAGATGTGGCAACAGCTGGTCTACACAATCTCAGGCTGCAGCGAGGACACAGACGAGGGAGACACAGCGAACAGCAGAATCAACCAGGTTTTTTGCAGAATACAGGAAACAAATCTCACAGTGACCGAGTATGAATGAACAGCATGTAATACACAATTTACTGACAGTTTTTAATAATGTGGGTTTAATGACACTGTAAGTAAACCATACCCTATTCAAAATCTGTCTGGTTCTGCAGGGTTCTACCAAATTTTGATCGTTTGGTCGCTGTTGCTGAATAGAAATCCATCAGTCGATTTACTTCTGTCAATGGGACATGTTAGAAAATTTTCCTTGATCATCAGCTGCAGCCAATCAGCTGCTGACCAGTATATTCTGACAGCAGCAGCGCTCTCAGGACTCGTGTTGGCCAACAAGGTTTTGGGTGACCAACCCAACTGCTATAAATCAATTCCATACATTACCTAAAGAAGGTATGATGAATAGCATTAAAAAAATATAAATAGTAAGCCTCTTAGGGGACTGTAATCATTCCAGAAAGCAGGTAGCCAACTGACCTAGAAGGCCTCCTACACATGGATGTTTTTACAGCGGCGTTTTTGAGTTTTTTATGCAGCTTAAAAACACCACTCCATGTTATTCAATGGCCTCATACTCACCATGGCGTTTTTGAGCTGTAACAGGCATTGCCATTTTTAAGCTCAAAAAAAAAAAAAAAAAAAAAAAACCAGGACCAGCGCCTTCTGAGGCTAGAGCTGTAAAAACGCCAGACGCCGGCAAAGGGTGTTAAAACGCAGTTTAACGAGGCTTAACGCTGTCTAAACAGATATCGGTAAGCCTTGTCCGGTGTTTCTCTGCCTCTATTCAAAATCAATGGTTCCCTATGGGAGCCCACTGATTTGAATAGAAGTTGCACCAGAAGTCGGATCAAGATGATCCGACTTGCGGTGAGACTTGTGTGCTGAGAATCTTGAAGGGGAACCACGCCAAAATGTAAAAAACATTTTTGCGTGAGGTTCCCCCCCCCCCAAGATGATACCGGACTCTTCGGTCTGGTATGGATCTTAAGGGGAACACCCCGCCAAAAAAATGACGTGGGGGTCCCCCCAAGATCTATACCAGACCCTTATCCGAGCACGAAGCCCAGCAAATCAAGAAAGGGGGGGACGGGCGAGCGCCCCCCCCCCTCCTGGACCATACCAGGCCACATGATCTCAACATGGGGGGTTGGGTGCTTTGGGGCAGGGGGGCTCTGCACCCCACACCTCAAAGCACTTGTCCCCTTCCCTTGTTGATGGGGACAAGCGCCTCTTCCCGACAACCCTTGCCGTTGGTCATTGGGGTCAGCGGGTGGGGGCTTATCTGAATCTGGAAGCCCCCTTTAACAAGGGGGCCCCCAGATACCAGCCCCCCACCCTAGGTGAATGAGTATGGGGTACATCGTACCCCTACCCATTCACCTAAAAAAAAAAAAAAGTGTCAAAAATAAAACACACTACACGGGTTTTTAACGTATTTTATTAAGGCAGCTCTGGCTCTTCTCCCTCATCTGGCGACATCTTCTTCCTCTGCCGATCCTTCTCCCCTCTCCGGTTCTTCTCCTCTCTGCACTCTCTTGGCTCTTTTGCTGGCTCTTCTTCCGATGTTGACTTGGCGCGATCTCCCGATGTAATGCTGGGTCCGCAGTGTGCAATGACTTATATTGGCATGGGGCGGGGGCCACCCGATGACGTCATTTGGAGGTCACGCGCATTGTGATGTCATCGCCCCATCATGCCCCCGCTTTAGCCACTAGCAATAATCACGGTGTTCTCCCAGCCGGTACGGTTCCTACCGCCTGGAGAACACAAAAGCTCCACAGGAGAGATCCCCCCATCAGCACTGGCTGCATGACCCATGGCTGCAGGAAAGCAAATCACATCGTTTATGGCCGGCTTTAGATAGGCACAACTGTTTGCACAACATAAAATGATCAAGAAATTTCAGTTTAACTGATCAATATTTGCTGATTAAGTTGTTCTGTTGTAAATGTCAAAATTATATTTTTTTAATGTACACCTGTAAACTAACTGTCCGAGTAAAGTGTAGTACCTTCCTGTAGTAAATGTCCTATAAAGATCCATGGAGCCCTCGAAGTTCAAGACCAAAGAAGCTTTAGGATAGGAGGTCCACTCACCAGGAGTGCAGGAGGCAGTTGCTGCTTTTAACTTCCCTAGTGTCTGCCCTTTATATTTTAGATACATCCCAGTTTTCAAGCACCCCATGATAATGGTGAAGAATTATGAATACATGCAGGACACCATTTAATGAGGTAGACAATTCAGTAAAAAACATTGTCTATGGATAGGCAAAAATAGAAATGTACAGTTAAAATACATATGTGGACTATTTTACTTGCCCAAGGATTTGCAATACGACTCCCCCAGTCTTGTGAGTTGCACCTCTATGCCACAATTCATTTCCAGGTCTACCATGGCCCGGTCTAGCTTACTTTGCTGATTAACTGCTGATCAGGCAGGTCACAATGTGATGATGCTGATCTACTGTCCAATTAGCATGCTAGAAGTGGAAAGGTGACCCATGAGGCCGAGATGCATAAATCACAAGACTGATTGAACCTGAAATCTTTTGACATTTCTTATTAGCCATGGGTATTGATTATGTGTGTATCTACCTTTAATGTGTGGACTCTGGCACTAAAACGCCTCTATTTTATTACAATCTTCAGTTTCTTTCTGTGATTCTGACTTTAGGATGAGGAGTATGCTGTACTAGTTGCAGGTGTTAATATTTTCTGGTTGTACTGTTGACTTTTTTGTGGACATATTTTTTTTTTTTTATTAAATACAATTTTCAAAAAAATGTTTAAATCTTCTGGCATTCAAAGAGATCTTGTGTATGTATCAAGCGTATATTTGGCGTTTGCCCAGAGTGCAGCCTTTCCCAGACTCGTAAAGTCAATTAAAAACATTAGCCCATCCCACCCTTATTGAACATGAGAATCCGATTTAGGCATAACCATCACAGACTCACAGTGGCAATATGCACTTCGATCACTTTACAAAGCCTCTAGGTGCGTTAACCACTGGGAGCTGTCCCAAAAATAGCCCTTAGGTGGTACCTTACACCCTACAGAATATCCAAATTTGGACAAAATAACTCCACGCTGTGCTGGAGAAATTGTGGAGCAATAGGCAATCTGCTCCATATGTTCTGGACCTGCAAACACTTAACCAGCTTTTGGAACACCATATTTCGCCATATTTCGCTCAATCTCAAGCATCACGGGGGTCCTAACACCTCCTAACCCAAGCTTAGCAGTACTGAACATAGGTATTGAAATCTTCCCCCCTGACTTCCGGGTAGTGATTACACATATTCTTTTGGTCGCTAGAACATTAATAGCGAAACACTGGAAAGCTGATAAAGCACCAAGCATATTTGAGGTATTTACAACTACCCAATCCCACTATGTATATGAATCCCTACTGGCTAGTAGATGTGGCAATAAGAAACAGTTTGATACTCACTGGAAAGTATGGATAAACTAGTTTAAAGTAAATCAATGACTCATCCTTTAACGGTTCTATTTCTCACCCTTATCTAACCCCCTCTGTTCATGTAAAGGTCAGACCAAAGTCCACCCCCCCCTTCTATATCCCCCCTTTTCTTTGCTTTATTTTGCATATAAAGTGGGGGTGCACAGTATTCAGACCCCTTACATTTTTCACTCTTTGTTATATTGCAGCCATTTGCTAAAATCATTTAAGTTCATTTTTTCCTCATTAATGTACACACAGCACCCCATATTGACAGAAAAACACAGAATTGTTGACATTTTTGCAGATTTATTAAAAAAGAAAAACTGAAATATCACATGGTCCTAAGTATTCAGACCCTTTGCTCAGTATTTAGTAGAAGCACCATTTTGATCTAATACATGAGTCTTTTTGGGAAAGATACAACAGGCTTTCATGTGTCTTGCACTGAGGAGAGGCTTCCGTCAGGCCACTCTGCCATAAAGCCCCGACTGGTGGAGGGCTGCAGTGATGGTTGACTTTCTACACCTTTCTCCCATCTCCTGACTGCATCTCTGGAGATCAGCCAAAGTGATCTTTGGGTTCTTCTTTACCTCTCTCACCAAGGCTCTTCTCCCCCGATAGCTCAGTTTGACCGGACAGCCAGCTCTAGGAAGGGTTCTGGTCATCCCAAACGTCTTCCATTTAAGGATTATGGAGGCCACTGTGCTCTTGGGAACCTTAAGTGCAGCAGAAATTTTTTTGTAACCTTGGCCAGATCTGTGCCTTGCCACAATTCTGTCTGTGAGCTCTTCAGGCAGTTCATTTGGCCTCATGATTCTCATTTGCTCTGACATGCACTGTGAGCTGTAAGGTCTTATATAGACAGGTGTGTGGCTTTCCTAACCAAGTCCAATCAGTATAATCAAACACAGCTGGACTCAAATGAAGGTGTAGAACCATCTCAAGGATGATCAGAAGAAATGGACAGCACCCGAGTTAAATATATGAGTGTAACAGCAAAGGGTCTGAATAATTAGGACCATGTGATACTTCAGTTTTTCTTTTTTAATCAATCTGCAAAAATGTCAACAATTCTGTGTTTTTCTGTCAATATGGGGTGCTGTGTGTACATTAATGAGGAAAAAAAATGAACTTAAATGATTTTAGCAAATGGCTGCAATATAACAAAGAGAGTGAAAAATTTAAGGGGGTCTGAATACTTTCCGTCCCCACTGTAAGTTCTTTTCCCTATACATTTTGTTTTTGTTTTTTTAACACACTCAGCTATTGACAATCTGGGAATAACATGCCTTTGTACAGACCATCTTGGGCCAATGGTCTCCCGCTTTCACGTTGAGGCAATTAAGGCGACTACTTGGCTCCATTATGTCTAATCCATTTACTGTTGAACAACCAATTATCTGTGCCTTGAGAATACCTCTCTACTGTATCCAGCTGAATGTACGTCTTTCTACTGTTGTACTACTTGTACTTTATATATTGTACTATGAAAAATTTTCAATAAAAAACAATTGGAAGAAAAAAAAAAACACACATTAGCCCAACTGGCTCTGGAAATATATACTAAAGGAAACCAGGGGCCAGATGAGCCACAGGAAAAGTTATGCTGTAGGACTGTACAGGCAACTTCATAAGGCCCCCCGGCGAAGTAAAGAGGAGCTCCAGCCCTCCCACCAAAAAATGTAAAGTCAGCAGCTACAAATATTGTAGATGCTGACTTTTACTATTAGGGCATCTACTTATCCAGGGATCCCGCGGTGTCCTTGCCCAAGCCAATTCTTGAATCAGCTCTCGGGTCCTGGCGCCACCATCTTGGTTAAGGGAAACCGGCAGTGAAGCCTTGTGGTTTCACAGCAGGATTCCTACTGTGCATGCGCGAATTGCGCTTTCTCAATGGTCGGCTGCAGCGAGGCCTGAACTTTTGGCTGAGTTTGCCGCAGCGAACTCAGCAGGAAGTGGGAGTGGATACCTGTTAAAACTAGGTACCTGCTCCCCCCTCCCCCATAAGGTGCCAAATGTAGCACTGGAGGAGGGGGGGGGGGGGTTAGCAGAGCTTCCCCTTTTAGGTGGTTCTCCACTTTAAAGTCTATCCCTAGGCAAGTGTGTTTTTTCTTGCTTTGGAGAAAGTAGGGAAGAGATATAATCTCTATTGGGCTTTATTTATTGTTATCTTGTACAAGTTCTAACCCTCCCCACACACAAAACCCCACTAAATAAATACATGTTGTTTTTTTTATCCATCCCCATTGGAGAGATTTCCTATCACTTCCTGTGACAGGACAAGAGGTGAAACATCCCAAATCCATTGGAGAGATTTCCTATCACTTCCTGTGACAGGACAAGAGGTGAGACATTCCAAATATGGACACAGATGGCAAAAAAACCTAAAATATGGAAAAAGATTTGGCTGAAGTTGGATTAAAAAAAAAGGAGTGCTGACGAAGGGGTCCTGCGTGGCTCTGAAACGTTGCACCACACAGTTTTGTGATGTAAGCTTTCTTGAATAAAAAACTGAATTAAATTGATTATCCTTGGGGGGGCTGGCAAATATCTACATATTAGGGGAGAAATCAACCAAGTCATCTCTTCCTGCTGTCCTCGCCTCCCTCTTGGCTAAAGAATGAAATGGAGCCAATAGGGTGACAAATGATACCTAAAGGAGCAGGCTACCGTGGGAGATGCCTGCACAATCATACTGCATTTACCTGTAACTAGTCTGCTTTAGGTCATCTACCTAGGCAATTGGTTCAGAAATACTATGAAAATGAAAGGTCTCACTGTGGGGCTGGAGGCTTCGGATATCTTCATTGCAGTTGTGATCTGAGATCTAATTACTGGGGAACAAACGGTATTATAGTTTTCCAGTTTAGGTCATTTACCTAGACAAATGGTTCTGAGAATCTGTGAAAATGAAAGGTCTGACAGCGGGTGTAGAGACACTGGATCTTCCTTGCAGTTGTGGTGTGAGATCTGGTTTCAGGGCACAGTATTATAGTTGTCCAGTTTAGGCCATCTACATAGACAACTGGTTCTGAGAAACTCTGAAAATGAAAGGGCTCACCATAGGGCTGGAGGCATGGGACCTTTCTTGCAGCTGTGCTCTGAGCTCTGTTTTCTCAGGGGCAGTATTATATAGTTGCCCAGTTTAGACCATCTACCTAGATGACTGGTTCTGAGAATCTGTGAATATGAAAGGTCTCACTGCAGGTCTGGAGACACTGGACCTTCCTTGCAGTTGTGGTGTGAGATCTGGTTTCAGGGGGCAGCATTATAGCTGCCCAGTTTAGGTCATCTACCTAGGCAACTGGTTATGAGACACAATGAAAATGAAAAGGTCTCACTGTTGGGTTGGAGCAGTGATTGTCAACTTATGTGCTAAAGAGGGCCTTAAATGCGGTCCTTGACATCACCAAAGGCCACACATAATGTTCAATATACAGTTGCAATAAAAAGTATGTGAACCCTTTTGGAATGATATGGATTTCTGCACAAATTGGTCAAAAATTGTGATCTGATCTTCATCTAAGTCACAACATTAGACAATCACAGTCTGCTTAAACTAATAACACACAAAGAATTAAATGTTACCATGTTTTTACTGAACACACCGTGTAAACAGTTCACAGTACAGGTGGGAAAAGTATGTGAACCCCTAGACTAATGAGATCTCCAAGAGCAAATTGGAGAGAGGTGTCAGCCAACTGGAGTCCAATCAATGAGATGAGATTGGAGGTGTTGGTTACAGCTGCCCTGCCCCATAAAAAACACACGCCAGTTCTGGGTTTGCTTTTCACAAGAAGCATTGCCTGATGTGAATGATGCCTCGCACAAAAGAGCTCTCAGAAGACCTTTGATTAAGAATTGTTGACTTGCATAAAGCTGGAAAGGGTTATAAAAGTATCTCCAAAAGCCTTGCTGTTCATCAGTCCACGGTAAGACAAATTGTCTATAAATGGAGAAAGTTCAGCACTGCTGCTACTCTCCTTAGGAGTGGGCGTCCTGTAAAGATCACTGCAAGAGCACAGCGCAGACTGCTCAATGAGGTGAAGAAGAATCCTAGAGTGTCAGCTAAAAACTTACAAAAGTCTCTGGCATATGCTAACATCCCTGTTAGCGAATCTACGATACGTAAAATACTAAAACAAGAATGGATTTCATGGGAGGATACCACAGAGGAAGCGACTGCTGTCCCAAAAAAACATTGCTGCACGTTTAGTTTGCACAAGAGCACTTGGATGTTCCACAGCAGTACTGGCAAAATATTCTGTGGACAGATGAAACCAAAGTTGAGTTGTTTGGAAGAAACACACAGCACTATGTGTGGAGAAAAAGAGGCACAGCACACCAACATCAAAACCTCATCCCAACTGTGAAGTATGGTGGTGGGGGCATCATGGTTTGGGGCTGCTTTGCTGCGTCAGGGCCTGGACGGATTGCCATCATCAAAGGTAAAATGAATTCCCAAGCTTATCAAGACATTTTGCAGGAGAACTTAAGGTCATCTGTCCACTAGCTGAAGCTCAACAGAAGATGGGTGTTGCAACAGGACAACGACCCAAAGCAAAGAAGTAAATTAACAACAGAATGGCTTAAACAGAATAAAACACGCCTTCTTGAGCAGCCCAGTCAGAGTCCTGACCTCAACCTCAACCCGATTGAGATGCTGTGGCATGACCTCAAGAAAGCGATTCACAACAGACATCCCAAGAATATTGCTGAACTGAAACAGTTCTGTAAAGAGGAATGGTCAAGAATTACTCCTGCCCGTTGTGCACGTCTGATCTGCAACGACAGGAAAAGTTTGAAGTTATTGCTGCCAAAGGAGCTTCAACCAGTTATTAAATCCAAGGGTTCACACACTTTTTCCACCTGCACTGTGAATGTTTACATGGTGTGTTCAATAAAAACATGGTAACACTTAATTCTTTGTGTGTTATTAGTTTAAGCAGACTGTGATTGTCTATTGTTGTGACTTAGATGAAGATCAGATCACATTTTATGACCAATTTGTGCAGAAATCCATATCATTCCAAAAGGGTTCACATACTTTTTATTGCAACTGTAAGTAATGCTTGAGAAGACTGTCAGAAACTGCAGACCTAAATAAAAAGGAAATGAAGGATCAGAGAGGGTGAAATGCTATATTTTTGGCTAGGGATATGTTGCAGAAGACAATACAAAACTGGGAATACGCTACATGAGACTTGTAGAGATCAATGCTATTACCCTTACTGCCGGTTCACACAGGGACGACTTGTCAGGCGACCTAGCCGCCTGACAAGTCGCCTCCCGTTCTGTACTATGGAACCGTTCTAATAGGAGCGACGCAAGTCGCTCCGACTTAGAAAAAAGGTTCCTGTACTACTTTGGGGGCGACTTGAATAGACTTCTATACAGAAGTAGTTTTGCACTTCTGCAAAACTACTTCTGTATAGATGAGTGAGGCGACCTGCAAGTCGTGCCGCCCCTGTGTGAACCGGGGCTCATCAATCTTCCAATTACAGACTGCTGAGGTTTGAGGGCCACATGCAGCTCTTGGGCTGGAGGCATCGGACCTTCCTTGGGGTTGTGGTCTGAGTTCTAGGGTGCAGTATTATATGTGCCCAGTTTAGGTCAACATGAGACGATTGCCCATTCAGCAAGGGGATGAAAGAAGACAAGCAAGAGTCCACATACCACACCCAAACAGGATGCAGATGAGAAGTATTATCTATGTAGTCATTTCTTATACAGGTCCTATTTGGATCCAGCCGTTGCACATTTTGTTTCTGACTTACATGAAAGCAAAACGGCATGACTGAAATTTGCAATATGCACAAAAGAAGCAAAGCTCTAACACATTTATAACCTTCAAAGCATAAGATAAAAAGCATAAAGAGATTGTTATTCATGTAACAGGTGCTGAATTACAGCCCACAGCAAGACATCAAGGGCTGCTATACTTTGGGTTATATCATCAGAACACTACCACATATTCCTACAGAAGAGAGTTCAGGCCTCCCATGAGGAAAACAACAAATGTGTTAAGTGGCGCTGGGATGTTTACCGGCTGCCTAACACGTCCTGAATCCAGGCCTCCATCATGAAACACAGCAGTGGCCTCCAGCAGGATCAGATGGATGTTGAAGGCTCGGCAGAGAACATTCTATAGCTGTCATATATGTAAACACATCCTAGAAAGCTGGGGAACTGTAATCCGATAAAAGCTCAGGCAAAATATAGCTTCACATGGATCTTCTATTTCAAACCCCAAGATGGCAGTTCGTTTCTGTAAGCCAACACTAGAAATGAGCGTAATTATCTTTTACAGCTCATCTTTATTTCATAAAACCCAAGTGGGAGATCTGAAATGAACACAGTTTCTCAGAAATGAAAATCTTTTACTCCAAGTATCTTCTCCGAACTTTGAACAGGATGAAGGCAACCTTCCATCAAGAGTTTGTATATTTATATTGCAGAAAGGTTAGGGGGCCTTAAAGCAGAACTTCACCCAAAAGAGGAACTCCCGCTTATTTGGATCCTCCCTCCCATCCTCTTTAACATTTGGTATTTTTGGAGAGGGGGGAGCGGGTACCTGGTTTTGACCGATACTCGCTCCCACTTCCGGTCAGATCGCCTCAGAGGTCCGATCGGAACTTCGCCCTCCCTCCTTCCCCGCAGTCTTCTGGGACACATTTCCGAAAGCACAGTGTGGCTTGTGCATGCCCAGTGGGAAACCAGCTGTGAAGCCACAAGGCTTCACTGCCAGTTTCTCTTAGTTAAAGCACTACCCAAAAATGGAACTTCCGCTTTAAGTGATGGCGACCCCCTGACATGCCACATTTGACATGTCATTTTTTTTGGGGGGGGGGGGGGGGGACGGATACCCTCTTTTTAGAAGCATCCAGCTTCCACTTCCTCCTGGGGCTCTGCGGAGCCAGAAGGAAGTTCAGCTCTCCCCCCTCCCTGATTGAAGAATTGGCTCAAGAGAGGACAGTACTGGCCCTCTGGACAGGTAAGTGTCCTTATATTAAAAGTCAGGAGCTACACTATTTGTAGCTGCTTACTTTTAGTTTTTTTTGGGGGAGACTGAAGGACCGCTTTAATCTTAACCTCTTCCCACCCACCCCGGAGTCCCTTTAAAATTCTCAATCCCCAGGGGGAAGGAAGAATTGGCGGTCACTGTTACTGGTCACATGATTGGAAGCCTGTCCCTCTGGCTGCCAATCTTTACTATGGACCGAGAACGGTCTTTCTGCTACAATTTTCACTGCCTGCATTTATCTTCTGGCCATTATTATTATTAGTTTAATGTCATTATTATTACTAAACATAATTTTGGGGTATAGAGCGGTCTTGGGTGTCAATCTTGCTATGTGTGTCACTTTCCTTATTTTTTATTTATCCTTATATCCACAACAGGGTGTTTATGATAATGTATCATGAGCTGTAGATAAATTAACTACCAGGGATTCCTCCAGATATGAAATGTATTTTAACCACACCTCCCGTCCGCGCTATAGCCGAAAGACAGCTACAGCGCGGACCTAATTTGCTGGAAGGGCGTCCATGGACGCCCTCCCGTGCTCGAGCGGCCTGCACGCCCCCTGCAGGGCGCGTGCGGCGCACTTTGTGATAAGCGAGTCTATGAGACTCGGCTGATCACAGATCGGAGTAAGGGGTTGATCCCGACCCCTCACACGTGATCAGCTATCAGCCAATGACAGCTGATCATGTGATGTAAACAGAGTCGGTAATCGGCTATTTTTTCTCCTCACGCTGGCAGCATGAGGAGGAAAAAAAAGGCGATCACCGGCAGCTGTGAGAGGGACATCAGTCTCGATAGTGGCACCTACCAGTGCCCACCAGCACCACCTACCAGTGCGCACCAGCGCCACCTACCAGTGCCCACAGTGCCACCCATCAGTGCCACATATAAATGTCACCAATCAGTGCCTCATCACCAGTGCTGCCTATCAATACCACCTACTAGTGCCCATCAGTGCCGCCTTATCTGTGCCCATCAGTGTCGCCTTATCTGTGCCCATCAGTGTCGCCTTATCTGTGCCCATCAGTGTCGCCTTATCTGTGCCCATCAGTGTCGCCTTATCTGTGCCCATCAGTGTCGCCTTATCTGTGCCCATCATTGTCGCCTTATCTGTGCCCATCAGTGTCGCCTTATCTGTGCCCATCAGTGTCGCCTGTGTCCATCAGTGTAGCCCATCAGTTCCCATCAGTGCAGCCTCATCAGCAAATATCAATGGAAGGAGAAAAATTACTCGTTTGCAAAATGTTATAAACAAACTATGAAACATGTTTTGTTTTTTCAAAAATTTCTGTCTTTTTTTGTTTGTTTAGTAAAAAATAAAAACCCAAGTGGCGATTAAATACCACCAAAAGAAAGCTCTATTTGTGTGAAAAACCCAAAATGATAAAAAAAATTTCATTTGCGTACAGTGTAGCACAACTGCGCAATTGTCATTCAAAGTACGACAGCGCTGAAAGCTAAAAATTGGTCTGGGCAGGAGAGGGGTTTAAGTGCCCAGTAAGCAAGAGGTTAAGGGGTCTATTATGTTAAAAATTAAAAAATAGCTTATCGTGAATGCCGCTTGCTTCTAAGCTAAACCGAGGACGCCAGACATCTTCATCGCAAACATACAACCCCTGGAGTGTGACGTCAGGATGTTCCAGCTTCAGCTTCCCATGAACCACGACCGCGTGTAAATCACTGGCACACAGCGGAATAATTCCGCTAAAGAAGCGGCTGGAGTTTGTCATTTTATTTTTCCATTAGCAAAACCAGTTATGCTTCTGACATCCTCACTTGTGATCTATGGAATGGTGGTTTTTTAGCACTATATATGAATCAGTAGTACACTGTACGAGCACGACGGCAGCTCACATCACACAAACGACAAATGATGAACGGCAGTCACGCTGGAAAGCGTAGATTATATTACAGAGGAGTGAAGGCAGCTCTAGGCTTTATTGGAAACAGGAGAGATCAACCATATTGGTTTTCTTATATATGAGCTCATGCCAGGCCAGCAACCCAGGGATGACACTCATACAGGAAACATATTATGGTTTTAGAACACTTGGAATCAATTAGTTAATTAGATATACATACACACATACATACACACATGAAATAAATAAATATCCATTATATACACACACTGTATACACTATTATACTATGACATTTTAACACTAGGTGCATACAATGATGTTCAGTGCTAGTTCACACCAGATGCAGTTCCAGCATGCTTGTTAGCAGCCTGTGTATGACTGACAGCCAGACAGTCCCATCTCTGCTAGCGGACAGGTAGGGGTGAGTTTCTCCTCTGACTCATTCAGAATGAATACAGAAATACAACGCAATTAAAAATTAGAATAGTGTTTAAAATTTCTATGTCATGAAAAGGAGATATCCCTTTACTTCCAGTCCTGCAACCACAACAGAACACAGTAAGGAAACTCCTTCCATTAGACAGTTATCATCGGAACAGATGTCCCTAATAGAGGATTAGCCTCAGATGAAACACAGAGATGAAAAAGATCCTCCTACATAAAAGGTGTACTGCTTTATCTGCAGCCTTCAGTTATCCAGAGCTGTTCTAAGTGCCAACTTTATACAGTATGTCTGGGCTTTGAGAAAGCAGGGGGCGGAGAGCTGAAGTTACAGTCTGCAGGGCTCAGTGAGGAGAGCCGATTGGAGGGAAGGGACACACCCCCTCCACACAGCACACAGGAATAGAGCTGAAAAACTGTCAACCAACTGGGAGGTCCCTCCCCTGTCACAGTTTTTGTCTTGGTGTCAGGAGAACTTGTCAGAAGTGATTCATGCTGATAGCAGAGGAAGGAAGCAGCAGACAGAAATGACACTTAGTGCTCTTGATTGAGACAAGTACACACTATAGAGGGATATACTATGTTCATATTTCATTTCTGAGGTTTACAACCACTTTATGTTTTTAATCTTTTTTTTTTTTTTTTTTAACCACTTGACAACTGAGCACTTAAACCCCCTTCCTAACCAGACCAATTTTTAGCTTTCGGTGCTCTCACATTTTGATTGACAATTACTCAGTCATGCAACACTGTACCCATATGAAAATTTTGTCCTTTTTTTCATACAAATAGAGCTTTCTTTTGGTGGTATTTAATCATTAAAAAAATAAATTTTTTATTTTTTGCGCTATTAGTCAAAAAAGACTGAAAATTTGATTAAAAAAAAAATCTTTGTTTCTGTTAAAATTTATCGCAGAGTATTGGCAGAGAATTGGCAAAGTATTGCAGAGTACTGCAGACTATGGGCACTGAGCAGCGCTGTGGGCATTTAAGATCCAGCCCACATCGCTGCTAAAAACGATCTCTCCCCTCGCACTGTACAGATTGGTACAGAGAGGGGAGGGAGGAAACAGCGTCAAGAGATGACGCCGGTTTGTTTACAAGTGATGCTCCGTCATTTGACGGAGCGATCACATGGTAAACGGCCGCTACAAGCGGTCATTTTACCGCGATCCGTGATGCGCCGGATCTTCCGGACCCGGCGTTCACGGATGTTTGCGGGAGCGCGCCCCAGGGGGGCGCTTGAGAGCAACATTCTGGGAGGTCGTCCATGGATGCCCACCCAGAATAAGCCGACCGCGCTGTAGCCATCTTTCGGCTATGGCCGGTCCGCAAGTGGTTAAGAAAAATTTTGTTATGCCCCCATTTTTTTTTTTTCTTTTATCTTCAGTGAACAGATAGAGGTTTGTTAGTTAACATCTATCTAAAAGAAAAGAACACAGAAAAAAAAAAAAAAAGAAAGAAAAAGACTACAGATCCGATGTAGCATCATCAGAGGTTTAAGTGAAACAATTGGAAAGGAAGGCAGATAAAGTGGGACAAAAAGCTGCCGTAAGCAAAGCATGAGATTAGCTGGCGCATCAGCCAGCACAGCCCTATGGTACGGGGCATACTCAGGAATAATAAGGCAGCTCAGCAATAGACCAGCCATCGCTCATCACAAGTGGTTAAGTCCGATATGCCTGGCACATAATGAAAAGCTCTGTAACCCAGAACAGATTTATTTACTCTGACACCAGTGCCAAGCCAACCGCGCTGTCACAGAGACCGGTGCACCGTTATCAATGTGGATGGGAAGTACTAACCCACCGGCTACAACGTTCGTCTGCTTAGATGTGACACGCTGCATGATTAATGTGCCAGGATTATTTTATTTTTGATTGCTTTTTTTTATACTTTGTCACATTGTCTTCAAACAATACAAAAGAGCACAACATAAAAGCTGCAATCTATACCATATGAGCAAAAAAGTTTGTAGACTCCTGACCATCACCCCTATCTATATTCAAATGCACACAGGTGTAACTAAGTACCGATATCTAAACAGGCTAAAAGCTAGTAAAGGATTCTGTGCAAGAAATGCAAGTAATGGTCCCTTAGGTGCCTCCGCTTACACACACTATATTATAAAAGTATTGGGACACCTGCCTTTACACGCACATGAACTTTAATGGCGTCTTAGTCCGTAGGGTTCAATATTGAGTTGGCCCACCCTTTACAGCTATAACAGCTTCAACTCTTCTGGGAAGGCCGTCCACAAGGTTTAGGAGTGTGTCTATGGGAATGTTTGACCATTCTTCCAGAAGCACATTTGTGAGGTCAGGCACTGATTTGGACGAGAAGGCCTGTCTTGCAGTCTCTAATTCATCCCCAAGGTGTTCCATCGGATTGAGGTCAGGATTCTGTGCAGGCCAGTCAAGTTCCTCCTCCCCAAATTCACTCATCCATGTCTTTATGGACCTTGCTTTTTGCACTGGTGCGCAGTCGTGTTGGAACAGGAAGGGGCCATCCCCAAACTGTTCCCACAAAGTTGGGAGCATGAAATTGTCCAACATGTCTTGGTACACGGACGCCTTAAAGTGGTTGTAAAGGCAGAAGGTTTTTGTTATCTTAATGCATTCTATGCATTAAGATAAAAAGCCTTCTGTGTGCAGCAGCCCCCCTCAGCACCCCCTAATACTTACCTGAGGTCCCTCTAAATCCAACGATGTTGCAGGAGTGTCTTGGCTCCCCGGGACTCCCCTCCTTATTGACTAAGACAACAGAGCTGCTGTCAAAGTCAGTCAGCCAATGAGGAGAGAAAGGGGGCGGGGCTGGGCTGCGGCTCCGCATCTGAATGGACACAGGGAGATGTGGCCCGGCTTGGGTGGCCCCATTGCAAACTGCTTGCTGTAGGGGCACTCAACAGGAGAGAGGGGCCAGGAGCACCAAAGAGGGACCTGAGAAGAGGAGGAGGACCTGGGCTGCTCTGTAGAAAACAATTTCCACAGAGCAGGTTTTTTTTTGTTTTTTAAATACGAGATTTTACAATCACTTTAAGAGTTCCCTTCACTGGAGCTAAGGGGCCAAGCTCAACCCCTGAAAAACAACCCCACACTATAATCCCCCCTCCACCAAATGATTTGTACCAGTGCACAAAGCAAGGTCCATAAAGACTAAGGATGAGCTCCGGCGTGTTCGCACAGCCCACGTGCAGAGCCCACCAGGAAGTCGGCACTGCGCTAATCACAGGCAGTGAGACATTTACCCGAAGCACGGCTGCAGAGATCGGGAAATGTCTCACTGCCTGTGATGAGCACAGTGCCGACTTCCTGGTGGGCTCTGCACATGGGCTGTGCAAACACGCCAGAGCTCATCCTTAATAAAGACATGGATGAGCGAGTTTGGGGCGGAGGAACTTGACTGGCCTGCACACAGTCCTGACCTCAACCCAATAGGACACCTTTGGGATGAATTGGAGCACAGACTGCGAGCCAGGCCTTCTTGTCCACATCAGTGCCTGACCTCACAAACGCGCTTCAGCAAGAATGATCAAACATTCCCATAGACACACTCCTAAACCTTGTGGACAGCCTTCCCAGAAGAGACAGGGATGCTACCCTGTTTCCCCGATAATAGGACCTAGCGTGATTGTCGGTGATGGCTGCAATATAAGACCTACCCCCCCAAATAAGCCCTACCCTGTTTCCCCGAAAATAAGCCCTACACTGAAAATAAGACCTACAAGGACTTTAACTAGGGCTTATTTGGGGGGTAGGGCTTATATTGCAGCCATCACCGACAGTCACGCTAGGTCTTATTTTCGGGGAAACAGGGTAGTAACGTTCGTGTAAAGGCATGTGTCCCAATACTTTTGACATGTATAGTGTATATTTAGTGCAACAAAGCATGCATGATTTTTTTTTATTTTGCGCATTTGCGGGTGGTCTGTTCATTTCAATGGGCTTCCCTACATGTGGGAAACGCACAAAAGTGCCTGATTCATTGTAAAAATGGTCTGTGGTACCATGCGTGACATGAGCGTTAGCAAGATGTGACTGGAGGCCATTAAGAATTAAGGCCCAACTCCGCACTGCACGGGTCACTGCTTGTTTATGTCTGGGGGATTGGAGAACAGAGATATACTTACCTGATCCTCCAATCCTCCCTGCACAAGACCAGTCCCTGTGGCTCCTGATCACCCCCCATGGTCTAGCAGTCTTGTGAAGTGGACTGTTCCTGATGTTCTCTCGCCCACAGACCTGCTGTAGATGTGAAGACATCAGGAACAGCCCACTGCTGGATTGTGGGGAAGGGCCGTTGACAGGTGGAGTGGAAGATCGGGTGAGTGTAAGATTTCTCCAATCACCTAGACAAGGAACCTCCAAACTTTCTAAACAAACGGCTAGTTTACTGGCCTTTAGGGGGACCAGAGTGTGGCCAGTGGAAGTAGAAAATGTCCTGACATAAGTGGGAGTAATCAATGCCCCATATTCGGTTTTAGAGGCAGAAATAGTGCCCCATCCTTTGTGTCTGTAGGAGGAATCGTACCCCATTGCTGGTGTCAGTAGCAGGAATGGAGCCCCATTGCTGGTATCAGGGGAATAACCATGCCCCATTCTTGGTGTTAGTGGAAGGAAAAATGCCACATTCTTGGTGTCAATGGGATGAATAGTGCCCCAAGGGCTGAATAAATACAAGCAAAGGGACGCTTCCAGCCCCCAGGCCACAGTTTGGAGACCACTGGCCTAGACGAACCCTAGACTGCCTAAACAAGCCGTTGGCACCACCCTTCTGTTATGTCCTGCAGAATTGGTGTAAATTCAGAAAAATGCACCCAAACCACGGTACACTAGAGAAGTCTTTGAGAGAGCTCAGCTAACCCGCACAAAAATCGGGGGTACACTGCGCTGCGGCCAAAGCACAGCAGAAGTGGATCGTCCTTAATGGCAGGATCACCAAATATGTAGGCTCCACTACATTCTGGGCCTAGCTTTCCGAGCTGTACTACACAACCAACGCTAAACAAAATCATTAAATAAAAGAAGATAATGCAAAGGTGCCTAAACGGTTTTCCAAAAGGCGCTGAGTTTTTGATCAACTCGTCATAATGGGACATGTAGCCCTTCAACCAAAGGCCGTGGTTTCTCCAAAGCAAAGATAATGGAAGAAAATGTAAATATGCTGCCTATAAATCCATCCTTCTTCTCACATACCAAAGCCTCTGCTGGTATAAGGATTACTGTGCTGCAGATTAAAAATAGAAAGTTTGATGCTTTGAGTATACAGCCGATACCCATCGAGCAGCTTAGACAGGCTAGAAAAGAGGAGAATGCAAGGCACAGAGTACCGGAGTTAAAGGAGAAGTCAAGGCTAATAAATTAAAGAGTTACTAAACCCAGGAGCCTGCATTCACTATATCTGATCTCCCACAGTACACAGAACATGGAAACGCAATTATTTTAGTAAATATAAACTGCTAAATATCTTTTTACATCAGCAGTATATAGCAGTCTTGTGATTTCTATCAGTGTCTGGTTAAAGCTTGTAGGAGTTTTCATTCTACTCTGACTGTCCTATGAGGCTGCAGGACCCCTGACCCTCTGACTGGACAGTGCTGATTAGCCCTGCGCTGATCACATGCACTCTCCCAAGAAAAAAAAAAAACTCTAGCAATACACACCAAACTGAGCATTTGCAGAGTGCCTTCAAGGATCTGTTTTATCAGGAGATGGATTGGGGACAGGAAAAGAAGGAGGGGAGGATCAGAGAAGACAGGATCAAACAGCCTTTTTACATAATGAGGAGGATTAAACCCTAAGGGTCGGTTCACACTGGGGCGACTTGGGATCCGACTTGTACGCCCTCAAGTCGCCCCAAGTCGCCCCAGAAATAGTTTCGATGGGAGTGAACGCTAGCGTCTTAATAGACACTACTGAAGTCGCTCCGACTTCAGAGCGTACTCCCTGTACTACTTTGATCCGACTTGGTAGGCAACCTGTACCATAGAAATCAATGGAAGTCGCCTCCAAGTCGGATCTCTCTGTAAAGTCAAGCGACTTTGCAGGGAAAACCCCTCCCTCCCCCCCTCCCTCCCAGAGAGCCGATTGCCCTGTGATTGGCCACAGCCGAAGTCGCCTGTCATGGAGGCGACTTCAAGTCGCCTTGTAATTTGCTAAAGTCGCGCTGAAGTCGCACTGAAGTCGCGTCGAAGCCGCCGTGCAAAGTCGCGCTGAAGTCGTGTTGCCCCAGTGTGAACCGACCCTTAGGTTCCACAGTGAGTAAAACGAGCATGCTTTACTGCTTATACAGATGGATTTTACTGTTGTGGGTTTAGTATAGAGATGCACCAAAATTTCGGCAACCAAAAATGGTGTTTTCTGCATTTTGCCTATAAAGAAAAAAGGTGACGATAATAGCGCTGGAAACGTACACGATTTTACCACAATTTTACTGTACTTATGGTGAGTTTTTCCATAGGTCATGTGACTCAAAAACTGCATCAAAAAAGTAAAAAGGTGCGTTATTGATGCATTTTCAGCAAATTTCAATGAGGAGGTGCGTTTTTTCGGTGAGGTGAAGACATACATAGAATTTGAAAGGACGCATTTTTCTTAAGCTTTTCTTGCACTAAAAGGTGGCAATAATGGCCGACAATCAATTCATATTCATTTAAATTAATGATATTAATTAAAAAGTCAAATATAATACAATAATATAAAAAATTATATATATATTTTTCTAAAACTGTCATTTTCGGCCAAGTGCATCCTGCATTTTCAGTTCCGAAATTTCCATTCAGTGCATCTCTAGTTTAGCAACACTAAATACTAAATTTAACAGATACAAACACTCTTAGTTCCTCAAACCCCTTCCTGGGTTAGCCCTGAATAGTTAAAGTGCAAGTTTGCTTTAAAGGAGTTGTAGAGTTGTAAAGGTAGAAGGTTTTTTATCTTCAAAAAATACAAGGCTGTGGGGTCATCATCAGCATTCCAACTTTTTAAAGAATGCAACAAAAAATGTAAGGGTGCAATCAAGGCGGATAAGATAAATCACGAACGACACATAGCGGAGGAGAGTAAAAAAAGACCCCAAGAAATTATTTAAGTACATAAATAATAAGAAAGGGAGGTCATTGGCCCCATAAAGGATGATGAAGGGAATCTGGTTACAAAAGATGAAGAGATGGCAAATCTTCTGAATTATTTCTTCTCCTCAGTCTTCACAGGAGGATTCTGTAACCAAGTCTGCAATGTTCATCTTCATAACACATCACAGGAAGCACCCTCATGGCTAACAGAGGATAAAATGAGAAGTAGACTTGAAAAACTTAACAAGCCATCTGGTTCTGGTCACAAGGACAAGATGGTTTGCACCCGAGGGTCCCTAAAGGAACCCAGTCAAGTGATAGCCAGACCATTGTTCCCAATTTTTAGGGACAGTCTACTGACTGGAATGGTACCACCTGATTGGAGAAAAGCCAATGTAGCACCATTATTTAAAAAAGGGCCAAGATATATCCCTGGGAACTACAGGCCAGTTAGCCTAACATCAATAGTTTGTAAGCTCTTGGAGGGGATGTTAAGGGGCTTTATACAGTATTTTTGTCAAGAAAACTGTATCATTAGCAGTAATCAGCATGGATTCATAAAAAATCATTCTTGCCAGACTAATCTATTAACCTTCTATGAGGAGGTGAGCTGCTCTCTAGATAAAGGAAGGCCTGTGGACGTGGTGTTTAATGCACAAATTAAGGTCTGATGGCATGGACCAAAGGGTGAGTAAATAGATTGAAAACTGGCTACGGGGGCGAGTCCGGAGGGTGGTGATATATGGGGAGTACTCAAAATGGTCTGGTGTGGAAAGCGGGGTCCCCCAGGGTTCTGTGCTGGGACCAATCCTATTTAATGTATTCATAAATGATCTGGAGGATGGGATAAACAGCTCAATCTCAGTATTTGCAGACGATACTAAGCTAAGCAGGGCAATAACTTCTACGCAGGATGTAGAAACCTTGCAAGAAGATCTAAACAAATTAATGGGGTTGGTAACTAGATGGCAAATGAGGTTTAATGTTGAATATTGTAAAATAATGCATTTGGGTGCCAAAAATATGAATGCAATTTAATCGCTAGGGGGAGGACCTCTGAGGGAATTTAGTAGAGAAAAGGAACTGGGGGTCCTAGTAGATGGCATGCAATGCCAGGGTGCTGTAAGTAAGGCCAACAGAATATTGGCATGCATTATAAAGGGGATGAACTCCAGAGATAAAACAATAATTCTCCCGCTCCACAAGACTCTGATCCGGCCGCACCTGGAGTATGCTGTCCAGTTCTGGGCACCAGTCCTCGGGATGGATGTGCTGGAACTGGAGAGGGTCCAGAGAAGGGCAACAAAGCTAATAAAGGGACTAGAGGATTTCAGCTATGGGGAAAGACTGCAAGCATTGAACTTATTCTCTCTGGATAAGAGACGCTTGAGAGGGGGATATGATTTAAATGTACAAATACCATACTGGTGACCCCACTATAAGGAGAAACCCTTTCCGCGCAAGGAAATTTAATAAGACAAGCACCCATTAACTAAAAATAGAAGAGAATCGGTTTAACCTTAAACTGCTTTGAGGGATCTTTACTGTGAGAGCGGCAAGGATGTGGAATTCCCTTCAGCAGGGAGCATCGATAATTTCAAAAAACTATTAGATAGGCACCTAAATGAATACAACATACAGGTGTATACAATGTGCTATTAACATAAAAAACACACACACAGGTTGGACTTGATGGACTTGTGTCTTTTTTTCAACATCACCAACTATACAACTATGTAACTATGTAAGGCAGAGTGGTGGGGTCGGTAACATGTAAGGCAGATTGGTGGGGTCGGTAACATGTAAGGTAGAGTGGTGGGGTCGGTAACATGTAAGGCAGAGTGGTGGGGTCGGTAACATGTAAGGCAGAGTGGTGGGGTCGGTAACATGTAAGGCAGAGTGGTGGGGTCGGTAACGTGTAGGGCAGAGTGGTGGGGTCGGTAACGTGTAGGGCAGAGTGATGGGGTCGGTTACGTGTAGGGCAGAGTGGTGGGTTCGGTAACGTGTAGGGCAGAGTGATGGGGTCGGTAACGTGTAGGGCAGAGTGGTGGGTTCGGTAACGTGTAGGGCAGAGTGGTGGGTTCGGTAACGTGTAGGGCAGATAGGTGGGTTCGGTAACGTAGAGGGCAGAGGGCAGGGGTCGGTAACGTGTAGGGCAGAGGGCAGGGGTCGGTAATGTGTAGGGCAGAGGGCAGGTGTCGGTAATGTGTAGGGCAGAGGGCAGGGGTCAGTAACGTGTAGGGCAGAGTGCTGGGTTCGGTAATGTGTAGGGCA
Source organism: Lithobates septentrionalis (assembly GCA_037952835.1). Lineage (NCBI taxonomy): Eukaryota > Metazoa > Chordata > Amphibia > Anura > Ranidae > Lithobates > Lithobates septentrionalis. Next base: position 4,557,228 of record JBBDGP010001833.1, read on the forward strand.
GAGTGCTGGGTTCGGTAACGTGTAGGGCAGAGGGCAGGGGTCGGTAACGTGTAGGGCAGAGGGCAGGGGTCGGTAACGTGTAGGGCAGAGGGCAGGGGTCGGTAACGTGTAGGGCAGAGGGCAGGGGTCGGTAACGTGTAGGGCAGAGGGCAGGGGACGGTAACGTGTAGGGCAGAGGGCAGGGGTTGGTAACGTGTAGGGCAGAGTGCAGGGGTCAGTAATGTGTAGGGCAGAGTGCAGGGGTCAGTAATGTGTAGGGCAGAGTGCAGGGGTCAGTAACGTGTAGGGCAGAGTGCAGGGGTCAGTAACGTGTAGGGCAGAGTGCAGGGGTCAGCAAAGTGTAGAGCAGTGAGCAGGGGTCAGTAACGTGTAGGGCAGAGTGCAGGGGTCCTGAGATGTCCTGATCGCCAGTAAGAACCGGTACAATGTCCTAGTGCCAGTGTCCTGATCACCAGCAAGCACCAGTACAAATGTTCTAATAGCAGTACCAGCCCGCACAAGTGTCCTAATTGCCTGCCAGCACCAATGCAGCATTCTAATGCCAGTGCCAGCCAAGGCTAGTGTCCAGATCGACAAGTCGGCACTTCAGAAGGCTCACCATGCCTCATAGCAAATATTTTGGGGTGTCTCTTTCCCAAAAAGGTTTATTTTTGTACTGCCATGGCATTATAAGTGCCTCCAGAAATGTTATATGCAGCCAGATAATAAATTTCAAATGTATATACACCATAGCTTGTAGACTGATTTTCACAGACAAATAATATACACTTATTTGGAGATTCTATTTAATAAAGAAATTTAGCAGAATACATTTTGGTCTAAATTCATGAATTTATATGTTCATAACTGAAAATCGAAAGAAAAAAAAATGTTTTTCATTTATTTATATAGCAAAAATTAAAAAAAATGTGATGATTAAACAATATGAAAGCTTTATCCATCTCAAAAAATGAATAAAAAAATAAAATTCATATGGGTGCAGTGTTACATGACCGAGTAATTGTCAGACAAAATATCACCGTGCTGAAAACTTTAAAACGTCCTGGTAATGACGGGGTGAAACATACCGGGACTGAGGTGGTTAAAGCATTTTTCTCTGCATGCCAGTGGTTCCCAGCAGCTGAGAACAGACCAAGCCCTGTTCAATCTGGCAGTCCGAGAGCCCAAGAATCCCATTTCAACGATCGCACTGATGGTGCTGCAAATTATATCTACAGACTTGGAATGCTGTCCATGTGATTAGAAGAAATGACTATTCATACAAGGCCTGCCGCTAACGTAACTGTCTGCCTGGCAATCAGAAATATCTGGAATGTGATCTCTATTCATGATCCGCTCATCTCATTTACCGTTATACAAAGCGCCGTGAATAGAGCGGAGAAAAGAAAAAGATGCAGCCAAATAACTATTATTTTATAAGATGGATTTTTATCAATCATCTAATGTGGATTAGAAAATAGCAATCTGATTGTTAAAGTGACACTAAACGTTGGGATAAATACAAATAAATCTGTTCAAGTCTGTATTCTTGTGGCTGTAAACCTCAGACATAAAATATGAACAAAGCATATCCATAGTGTGCACTTGTCTCAATCCAGAGCACTAAATGTCATTTCTGTCTGCTGCCCTTTAACTACAGGTAAGCTTTTTTATAATCTTACCTGTAAGTAAAAGTAGAAGAAACAAGTTTACCATCCATTGACGTCCTCCCATGATCGCGCTGCCCACGCGCCTCCTCCGGACTCAGCTGATCGCAAATCGGGGTAAAGGGCCAATCACAGTGGCCCTTCACCACCAGATCAGCTGTCTCCAATGACAGCTGATTACGATATAAACAAAAGGCGGTTATTGGCTTTTTCTCTCCTCACACGGACAGGAGAGTCAATAACCAGCTTGAGTTAAAGTGGTGTTCCGGCAGAAATTATACTTTTTAAATAAAAATACCCCTATAATACACAAGCTTAATGTATTCTAGTAAAGTTAGTCTGTAAACTAAGGTCTGTTTTGTTAGTTTAACCACTTCGCATCCAGGCCATTTCTGACACTTCGCTCCTACATGTCAAAAATCATCATTTCTTTGCTATAAAATTACATAGAACCCCCAAACATTATATATGTTTTTTTAGCAGAGACCCTAGAGAATACAATGGCGGTCATTGCAACTTTTTATCTTGCACGGTATTTGCGCAGCAATTTTTCAAACGCGTTTTTTTTTTTAAAAAAACAGTTTCATGCTTTAAAAAAAAACAAAACAGCAAAGTTAGCCAAATTTTTTTGCATTGTGTGAAAGATGAAGTTACGCCGAGTAAATAGATACCTAACATGTCACGCTTAAAAATTGCACACGCTCGTGGAATGGCGCCAAACTTTGGTACTTAAAAATCCCCATAGGCAACGCTTTAAAATTTTTTACTGGTTACATGTTTTGAGTTACAGAGGAGGTCTAGGGCCAAAATTATTGCTCTCACTCTAACGTTCGCGGCGATACCTCACATGTGTGGTTTGAACACCGTTTTCATATGTGGGCGGGACTTACATATGTGTTCGCTTCTGCGTGCGAGCTCACGGGGACAGGGGCGCTTTAAAAAATTTTTTTTTTTTTTTTTTATTGTTAATTTTACTAAAAAAAATTTATTTTGACACTTTTAAAAAAATTTTTTTTTTTTGATCACTTTTATTTCTATTACAAGGAATGTAAACATCCCTTGTAATAGGAATATGACACGATCAGTCCTCTGTACAGTGAGATATGGGGTCAATAAGACCCCACATCTCACCTCTAGGCTGGGAAGCCTAAAATAAAAAAAAAAAATAAAACGATCGCCGCTTCACAGCCGAAGCGGCGCCGTTTTTTTGAATTCAGAGGCCGGACGTGACGTCATAACATCGCGCCCGGCCTCCGAACGATCATAGAGACTCCGGCGACCATCTGGTCCGCCGGAAATCTCTATGGTAAACATCCGGCGCCGGCGGATCCGCCATCCGACTCACCGATCGCTGAGGTGAGTCGGCAGAAGCACCGGAGGGCGGCGGGAGGGGGGGACGTCCCCTCCCGCCGCCCGTAAGAACGATCAAGCGGTGGAACAGCCGCTATGATCGTTCTTATGGTGTACGGAATCGCCGGCTGAAAATGCCGGTATCTGAATGATGTCTGTAGCCTCAGGCATCATTCAGATATAAGCCCTGAAATTCGAGGCCGTCATATGACGGCCTCCGGATGTCAAGAGGTTATAGCAGTAGTTTGTTATTTTATAAACTTACAGCAGGCCGTGGCCATCTTAAGTGTGGGCATCTGAAGCCAGACTGTATTTCTTCCTGGATCTCATCCTTGCAGATCACGCACATGCTCAGTGCAGCACAAGCAGTGTAATAGGTTTCAGGTCAGGTTTCCATAGCAACGGCAGTGTCAGGAAGTTGCCGCCCCTTCCCAGAAGGCATTGCAAACAGGAAATGATGCGTTGGGCCACGGCCAGAGAGGAGGAAGTGAAAAATGAATACAGCAGATATACAGTAGGTGCTGAGAAAAAAAATTAAAAAATATCCAATTTGTTTACAGTGCACAGTTTAGTGAGGGATGCTGAAGAGTTGTAAAAGTGGGTGGAACTCCACTTTAACCACTTGCCGACCAACCGCCGTCGTTATACGGTGGTATGTCGGCACGTTCCCGAAAATCGCTGTACGTTTACGTTGGCTCCTTTAAGGTGACAGGGGAGGGAGCAGATTGACATCCTCAGCTCTGTCCTGTGTGAAAGAGGGTGTGTCCCTTCCCTCCAATCAGCTCTCAGAGCCTAGACAGAATTGACATTTAGTGCTCAGGATTGAGACAAGTACACACTACAGAGGGATATACTTTGTTCATATTTTACGTCTGAGGTTTACAAACACTTTAAAGAATTCTTATAATGGCAAAAAAAAAATAAAAAAAAAATGCATGAGTATTATATGTAAATAAATGCAAGTATGAAGTGTGAACCGGACCCCAGACTGGTGAACAGGACCCCAGACTGCATGCCCTGGGCATCATTCAGCCTGTAAGAAGAGTGATAGGTGAGCAGGGTTTCTGTGCAGGACAGTGCTGGAGACATAGTGGGTTTTGCGGCAAAAGCTGCGATTTTATTTAAAACATTTTTTAGGCTTAGGCCCCTTCCACACTGCTGCGACTTGAAAGTCAGGCGATTTTGATACGATTTCAGGGAATGCCTGTGTAAACGTGAGGTCTATGGACCTCAATTCACATCAAAGTCGGACCAAAGTAATACAGGAACTACTTTGAAGTCGGTGGGACTTGAAGTTGCACAGATATGAATGGTTATCCTGGAATAAGACTTGTCATGCGACTCTGATGTCCAAAGTCGCAGGAAAAGTCGCACAAGTGTAAAAGGGGCCTTAACATATTTATTTTGTTATATGTACAACTACTACATAGGAAGGAATATATAGGACATTGAATATAAAATTTGGATGTAAACGCTTATTTCCAATTACGCGTGCAATATTCCAAGATCCATAAGCACCTCCCACCCACCCCACCCACCTTCTAAAGAGATCTCAGAAGTCACGCTGGAATTTCGGCAACTGAAATATTTGCAGCCATGAATAAAAAGCTGTGAGACGTCTGCCAATAAAACAGAACAATCGCTCTGCTCCAATTATGGGGTGATGTCATACCCAGCTGCCTGGGCCGGCCTCCTCCCTGCTCACAGAAACTGAGATTAATAATGCAACCTCATTGTAAGGATCACATGAAAAGGCATCATTCCTACAAATCAATAAATAAATGGGATGTTCAGTCTTATTTCACCACTTGCCTACCGGGCACTAACACCCCCTTCCTGTCCCAGGCCATTTTTCAGTTTTCAGCGCTGTCACACTTTGAATGACAATTGCACGGTCATGCTACACTGTACATAAATTCAATTTTATAATTTTCTTCACACAAATAGAGCTTTCTTTTGGTGGTATTTAATCACTGCTGGGTTTTTTATTATTTTATAAATGAGTAATTTTTCTCCTTCACTGATGAGCACTGATGAGGTGGCACTTAGGAGGAGGCACCAATATGCTGCACTTATGAGCAGCAGTGATGGGCATTGATGGGCAGCACTGATAGGCGGCACTGGTGGGCATTGATGGGCAGCACTGATAGGCGGCACTGGTGGCACCAATATGCTGCACATATGAGCACTGATAGGCGGCACTGATAGCCAGCAGTGATGGGCATTGATGGGCAGCACTGATAGGTGGCACTGATAGTCAGCACTGACTGGCATCACTAATGGGCACTGATTGGTGGCACTTGTGGGTACTGGTGGGTAGGGCTGGGAAAAAAATCGATTTAAATCTTGAATCGAGTTGAGAGGTCAAATCGATTCAAAATTTAAGCAAATCGATTCTTTTAGATTTTTTTTTTTTTTTTCACCGCGCTGGTCCCGAGGCGCTGCGAGCATGAGTTTTTAGGCGAGGCCGCGGCTTCGGCCTAAGCCGCGGCCTCGCCTAAAAACTCATGCCCGCAGCGCCTCCGGACCGGCGCTTACACCACGCCGGGCCTGAAGAGCTGCTGGCAAGGAGTTTTTAGGTGAGGCCGCGGCTTCGGCCTAGTCTGCGAGGCCGGACGCCGCGGACTAGGCCGAAGCCGCGGCCTCGCCTAAAAGCTCATGCCCGCAACGCCTCAGGACTGGCGCGCTTTCCAAAGAAAAAAAAAAACTCGATTCGTATCGTAAATCGAGTTTTTTTTTAAGAAAATCGAAGATTTTTTTTTTTAAGAAAATCTCCCAGCCCTACTGGTGGGCACTGATTGCTGGCACTGATTGGTGACACTGGTGGTGCTATAATGTAATCAGGACACTGATGATCAGTACCCTTATTACATGTTTTGTTGTCCCCTGCGAGGAGATGCCGCTGTTCGGCTCTCCTCACCACACACTCTGTCAGTGTGAGGCGAGGAGAGCCGATTACCGGCATCTCCGTGTTTACATGTGACCGGCTGTGATTGGACACAGCCGATCACATGATTAAAGAGCCGCAGACGCGGCCCTTTACAGAGATTGTGGTCGCGCCGGGTCCTAGCAACACGGCGCGGCCGCGATTGCCGCGTCACTTTCCCCCGCAAGAGAGCAGCCATTCTGGGACGCCGTCATATGACGTTAATCCAGAACGAGAGCCGCACCGCCCTGCCGTCATTTGATGGTGGACGGGCGGCAAGTGGTTAAACAAAGCACAGCTGCCCTATAGCAATGTCTGTTATACAAACATCACAGAAAAATCAGCAGATAGGCCTCATTTACAACAATGTACCATAACACACACCCATGCCAGGGCCGTGTTTACAGCGCGGGGGTGCACAGGTGATCCATGCATCCGCATGCAGGTGGGCCCATTCATGTCAATTGGGATGCAGCGGCTGCATGGACACAGCTGCTGCTTTCAATTTGACAGCCTCCTCTTGTATGTAGAAACAAAACCACCCTCCCTTGCTCGGTCATGAGATGGACTATGGGACAGTGGCGGAATTATCGGGGTCGCAACAGTCGCAGTTGCGACGGGGCCCGGCATTCTGCCACTGTGGGGGGGGCCCAGCGGGGTTGCTCTTCACATCGCTGAGGCTGAGCCGCCGAGCGTGTCTCTCATCTAACAGCAGAGAGACACCGGCATTGTTGGTTTTATTTCCCTGCTCTCCGTGTGTCCTCTCTCTCTCACGGCATGACAGGACACACAGCTGATCTCCCCCCTCCTCTCTCTGTGTGCTCCGAGTCCGCGGGAAATGTGAGCTCCTTAGCTTCACACTTGACTGCCCGCGGAGCACACAGAGAGAGGAGGGGGGAGATCAGCTGTGTGTCCTGTCATGCCGTGAGAGAGAGAGGACACACGGAGAGCAGGGAAATAAAACCAACAATGCCGGTGTCTCTCTGCTGTTAGATGAGAGACACACAGGCGTACAGCGGAGCGGACCGAAGCCGCCTCCCCCTCCTCTCTGGTTACGGAGGGGGAGGAGGAGGAGTCCGAGGGAGAACGCTGTTCTGAGGTCTGTAAAGTTTATATTCAAATTGACATGTGCTGGGGGGAACACTATGGGGTGGGGATATGCACTGATGAGGTGGGGGTCTGCACTGAGGGGGGGGGGCTGCATTTATGGGGTGGGGGTCTGCACTGAGGGGGGGGGGGCTGCATTGATGGGGTGGGGGTCTGCATTGATGGAGGGAGAGGAGTCTGCACTGAGTGGGGTCTGCATTGATGGGGGGTCTGCACTGATGGAGGGGGGTGGTCTGCATTGTGGGGGGCCTGCACTGATGGAGGGGGGGTCTGTAATGAGGGGGGGGGGTGTGCTGATGGAGGGGGGTGGTCTGCATTGTGGGGGGCCTGCACTGATGGAGGGGGGGTCTGTACTGAGGGGGGGATGTGAACTGATGGAGGGGGTCTGCACTGATGGAGGGGGGTCTGCAATGATGGAGGGGAGGTCTGCACTGATGGAGGGGGGTCTACACTGGGGTCTATAGTGATAGAGGGGGGTCTATACTGATAGATGGGGGTCTGCACTAAGGGGGTCTACACTGATAGATGGGAGTCTAGGCTGATAGAGGGGGGCTATACTGATAGATGGGGGGGTCACTGAAGGGGAGGCACTGATAGGGGACACCGATGGGAGGCACTGATAGGGGACCCCGATGGGAGGCACTGATAGGGGACACTGATGGGCACTGAAGGGAGGCACTGATAGGGGGCACTGGTGGGCAATGATGGGGGGGCACTGAGAAGGCACTAGGGGGCACTGATAGGGGGCACCAATGGGAGGAACTGATAGGATTTACTGATGAGCATTGATAGGGGGCACCGATGGGAGGCACCAATGGGATTTACTGATGAGCAGTGAAGGGAGGCACTGATAGGGGGCACTGATAGGAGGCACTGAAAGAGGGCATTGATAGGCTGCACTGATAGGAGGCATTGATGAGCACTGATAGGCAGAACTCATAGGCTGCACGGATGGGCACTGAGGAACACTGATAGGCAGAACTAAGGCAGTATTGACGGGCAGTATTGAAGAGTACCGATAGGTGGCATGGATGGACGCTGCAATAATGAGCACTGATAGGTGGTGCTGATAGGCAGATTTGAGGGGCACTAATAGGCAGCATTCATGAGCACTGATAGGTAACACTTGTAGGTGGCATTGATGGGCACTGATAGGTGGCATTGATGGGCACTGATACATGGCACTGATGATTGGGGCACTGATTATCAGTGTAAACAATTTACTGACATTCTTGACAGTTAATGGCAGTCCTTTCCTCACACAGACATAGCACGGGAGGAAAGGGCTGCGGATAACCGGCAAGTCTGTTTACATGTGATCAGCTGACATCACATGGTAAAGGGCCACTGTGATTGCGCTGGATGCACGTCCCAGGGGGCATGCGGGAAGCACGGTTTTGGGAGGATGTCCATGGATGCCCTCCCAAAATTGGAAGCCTGGAGCTCGGATGGAAGGGGGGGGGGGGCCCATCATTGTTTCTTGCACCGGGGCCCTGAAGGTTCTAGTTACGCCTCTGCTATGGGATGTGTAGTGTGCACAGAGCAGTGTACATGACTACAACTAACGTGCACTGCGGAGAAATAAGAGGGGGAAATGAGAGGTTCGGGAGCTCATGGAGGACTTAAAAGGAGTTGTAAAGGCAGAAGGTTTTTTATCCTAAAGCAGTCTATGCATTAAGATAAAAAGCCTTCTGTGTGTAGCAGCCCCCCTCAGCCCCCCTAATACTCACCTGAGCCCCCTCTATGTCCAGCGATGTCCACGAATCCCTCAGCCGCCCGAACTCTCCCTCCTGATTGGATTAGACAAAGCAGCGGCGCCATTGGCTCCCGCGGCTGTCAATCACAGTCGGTTAGCCAATCGGGGGTGGGGCCGAACGGCAGTTCCATGTCTGAATGAACACACGGAGTTGGAGCTCGGCTCGGGTACCCTCATAGCTAGCTGCTTGCTGTGTGGGCACTCAACAGGAGGGAGGGGCCAGGGGCACCAAAGAGGGACCCAAGAAGAGGAGGATCAGGGCTGCTCTGTGCAAACCCACTGCACAGAGCAGGCAAGTATAACATGTTTGTTATTTTATTTTTATTTTTTAAACAAGACTTTACAATCACTTTAACAAGGAGGTGGAAAGTAAGAAATAATTACATGAAAAACAGATTACAGAGTTATGAAAGTAGTACCAAAAAATGTAATATTATGTAGCTTACATCATCATTTTTTTTAGGCTTTTTTGCCCCTCACCTGGTGATCTGGCCAGTAACATACCTGCTGTATTAGAGTGTACCCACTCTGGATGAAGGAGCACAGTAGGCACAGCGGACAGTGGCACTGTCAGTCTTGAGGGGGGAGGGGGGAGGGGAGTTAGATGTACTAGCAGATTTAAATACTAACACATTGAAGTCAAACTCCAGCTAACGCGTTATAAGCAGTTACAGCAAACAGTTTTTTTTTTCCTTTTTGAAAACGAACGCATAACTAAGTTGGGCCCGCATATGTAAACAGAATTCAAATCAATCATGTGAGGTATGACCACGATTATTAGAGCGAGAGCAATAATTCTATCACAAAACCTCCTCTGTAACTCTAAACTGGTAACCTGTAGACATTTGTAAAGCGTCACCTATGGAGAAGGTTCCACAGTTTGTCGCCATTCCACGAGCAATTTTAAAGCGTGACGTGTTCGGTATCCATTTACTCAGCGTAACATCATCTTTTATTTATTTATTTTTTTTATTCATTAGAGTATTTTTCCAAAAGAACTGCATTTGAAAGACCACTGCGCAAATACAATGCGACATAAAATATTGCAAGACTGCCATTTTATTCTCTAGGGTCTCTGCTAAAATATAATATATATACACACACACACATATATACATATACATACATACGTATATACTCGAGTATAAGTCAAGGCCCTAATTTACCACAAAAAAAAAAATGGGAAAAACTTATTGACCCGAGTATAAGACGAGGGTGAGAAATGCACAGCTACTGTAAGTGGAAAAGAGGGTCAACATTGCCCATTTGCAGCATCACTGTGCCCATTTGCAGCCATAGGTCCCCTGAACTTCAAACTCGGTAGTTAAGGGTTCCTAGATGCCCCCTAGCTGCAGCCAAAATTTGGGGTCTCTGAACCCAAAGGGTCCCGAAATGACATTGCTGCAGATGGACACAGTTGACCGACTTTGGGGCCCCGTATCTTGGGGCCACTTAGTGCTAGGAACTCCAAATTTGGTGTGCAAACCCAGTGGAACTAGCACCATAATATCCAAAGCTGGAGTTTCTAGCATCAAGTGGCCCCAATATACAGGGCCCCAAAATCGGTTCAGAAAGTGTCAAGCATTTTTCTGCAGCAGAGAATGACATTTTCCGAACTGATTTTGGGGCCCCCGTATCTTGGGACCACTTGGTGCTAGGAACCCCAGCTTTGGATATGCTATGGTACCGGTTCCGCTGGGTTTGTACACTAGATTTGGGGTTCCTAGCACCAAGTGGCCCTGAGATACGGGGCCCCAAAGTCGGTTCAGAAATGTCAAGCACTTTTCTGCAGCAGAGGATGACATTTTCCGAACTGATTTTGGGGCCCCGTATCTCGGGGCCACTTGGTGCTAGAAACTCCATCTTTGAATATTGTTGTGGTACCAGTTCCACTGGGTTTGCACACCAAATTTGGGGTTCCTAGCACCAAGTGGCCCTGAGATACGGGGCCCCAAAGTCGGTTCGGAAAATGAAATTTTTTGCTGCAGAAAAGTGCTTGACTCGAGTATAAGTCGAGGGGGGCACTTTCAGCACAAAAAAATGTGCTGAAAAACTCGACTTATACTCGAGTATATACGGTACACATAGAGATAGATATAGATATATATATATATATATATATATATATATATATATATATATATCTATATACACATATACACACACAAAATGTTTAGGGGTTCTAGGTAATTTTGGATGATTTTTGGAGACTAAGGATATCATTTAGTGTCACTTTAAGGGCCAGTTCACACCAGATGCAGTTCCGTGCGCTTTTTTCTGCACTAAAAATGCATGCACAGTGTTTTCCATGTATTCCAATGGCTCTAGTTCACACCATGCAGTCAGTTTCCGGTCAGTTTTTGGTGCAGAAACTGACCGGAAACTGACTGCATGGTGAGAACTAGAGCCATTGGAATACATGGAAAACACTGTGCATGCATTTTTAGGGCAGAAAAAAAGCGAACGGAACTGAACGGAACTGCGTCTGGTGTGAACTAGCACTAATAATTACAGACTTGCATTAATATACTCCAATTTTAGATAATCTTGCCAGTACATTGGTTTCTATATTTGCCGCATAAGATTTATATTTTATATTTATGGCAGCATGATATTAGCATTATTAGTACTGCGATTTTTAACATTCCCTGTGTATTGTGTATGATATTTCACATATATGTTTACACAATTTATTTGTATCTATGCTGTATATGAGATATAATCACATCTCACCAGATAGACACACCAGCCGTGATCAGGTTTTGACACATTTTATTTTGTGGCTAGCGGACAGTATATCGTAATGTGTATACATAAAGAATTATATCCACATGCCAAATACACATGATAATGGTGACTCCTGTAACGGCTGGGGTGTCAGCTTCCAGTTTTAACCAGTGATGATAAGATTGCGGTGACCACAAGTATTCAGCTATGCTGATGATGTGATAAACTTTGCATCTCCCATTACTGACAGTACTCAGAACGTGATCACATGGGGGGTGTGGTCTGGTCAGCAGAGTTGGCATGATTGGTCGGCGCTGATGACGCTTACATAAATACTGGCCACTCAAATGGTGAATTACGCCCTCAGACGACGTCCGGAAGTGACGAAACGCGTCAGCGCCGTAATTCACCGGAAGTGACGCGTGCGTTCCACGCACCCGAGGGGAACAAGGAAGTAGGCTGGTTTTCTATCCAGTAAACGTTCCAGAGGACCTCCCGGGAGACGGGATAAGCAGGCACAGTGCACTCTAACAATTGCTCGTTTTATTTATATATCTGGTACGCATGTTAGCTAAAGGGGGAATATTTAAAAGTTTAAATAAAAATTGTTTTAGCAATATTACACTATTTGGCTATTTTATTCCTCCCTTATGTAATGCGGTTTTACCTAAGAATATGACTGACATCTTGTGGTTGGATGAAGGAGAAAGGAAGCGTTTAATCTAAAGGCTTATGTATGCTGATCTTTTGGTGAGTGCAATCCCATTGGGGTGATGCCCCCTGCACGTGGTGATTTTCCTTGGTGAAAGAGGCTCTCCACTACAATAGACCACAGCTACTTGAACTTTCCTGGATCTCCTTTATCGTTAAAAGTTTTAATGTCACTCCTCATGTGTTTTGACTATCTTGACACATAGCGCTGCTGCAATAAGTGATTAGAGACTTTTTTTGGGTATCGGGCGTTATTATGTTTTGTTCTCTATGATTTTATTGCCTACATACTTGCATTAATATACATCTTTTATATCTGCCGGGATTTTGGCTTAAAAAGAAAATTCCCCCTAGGGAAGTCCCCCGTTTCCCCCAAAAATAAGCCCTAGCGTTTTTTTCCGGGATGGCTGCAATATAAGCCCTACCCCGAAAATAAGCCCTAGTTAAAAGTCCCTCTTCAGTGTTCGGAGTGGGGGGTGACGTCAATGGGGATCTCGCCCCCCCCGCCACTGCAGTTGTTTGGAGCGGAGAAGAGCTCCGGTGGGTCACGTGAGCGCCCGGCAGGACTGTAAATAAGGTATTAACATTATATAATCTTTTTACAAAACGGATTGCATCATTTTACAATGACTTTAACCAAGGTTTATTTTTGGGATTACAGAATGTCATAATACTGACTCCTGAGCTGATGGGGAGAGAAGACAGGGGACACAGGAACTTTTTAAAAAACATTTTATTGTTTTTTTGCAGGTATTTTAGAACATAGAGAGGGGTAAATGACACAGCACTGTGCTGTCTATCATACAGTACATATACTGCGGCAGGTTGGCTCTATTGCACAAAACAACATACCTGTGCGTCGTTCCTTGCAATGGGTGCCCGTGACGCGAGGGAACGAGGCGATGCGCGTACTCAGCAGACCCGATGTCCGGCGGCCACTCGCGATCGCTGCACAGAGAGGCAGAACAGGGATGTAAACAAGGCAGATCCCCGATCTGACAGGGAACAACACTGAGATCTGCTCTTCCTAGTGATCAGGAACAGCGATCTCTGCGTTCTTCCTGTCAGTTCATCCCCCACACAGTTAGAACACACCTTTGATCGCCCCTTAGTGTTAACCCCTTCCCTGCCAAAATCATTTAAACATTGATCAGTGCTTTTTTTTTTTTTTTTTTTTTTTAGCACTGATCGCTGTATTGGTGTCACTGGTCCCCAAAAAGTGTCAGGGTCAGATTTGTCCGCCGCAAGTCGCAGTCCCACTAAAACAATCGCAGATCGTCGCCAATACCAGTAAAAACAATTTAAAAAAATAAATAAAAGTCCAAAAATCTATCCCCTATTTTTTAGACGCTATAACTTTTGCACAAACCAATCAATATACGCCTTTTGCGATTTTTTTTACCAAAAATATGTAGAAGAATACATATTAACCTAAACTGATAAATTAGTTTTCTCATGTATTTTTTTTTTTTTTTGTATTATAGCAGAAAGTAAAAAATCTTTTTTTTTTTTTCAAAATTGTCGCTCTTTTTTTTGTTTATAGCGCAAAAAATAAAAACTGCAGAGGTGATCAAATACCACCAAAAGAAAGCTCTATTTGTGGGGAAAAAAAGAACCTCAATTTTGTTCGGGTACAACGTCGCACGACCGCGTAATTCTCAGTTAAAGCGACGCAGTGCCGTATCGTAAAAAGTGGCCTGGTCATTAAGGGGGTAAATCCTTCCGGGGCTGAAGTGGTTAACCACTTGCAGCCCGCCATATAGCAATATGACATCGGCCAAGTGGTTCTGTTATCCTGACCAGATGTCATCTGACGTCCAGCAGGATAACAAGCCGGTGCACAGCGCAGCGATCGGAGGTGTCAGTCTGACACACCGCAACTCTGATCGCGGTATGGAGCCTCTGACAGAGGCTTCTTACCATGTGATCAGCTGTGACCAATCACAGCTGATCATCGCGTGAACCAGGAAGTGCCCGTAAATGGCTTTTCTTGGTTCGCTCTGACTCGCGTGAACCAGGAAGTGCCCGTAAATGGCTTTTCTTGGTTCGCTCTGACTCGCGTGAACCAGGAAGTGCCCGTAAATGGCTTTTCGCTCTGACTCGCGTGAACCAGGAAGTGCCCGTAAATGGCTTTTCTCGGTTCGCGCTGACAGGGAGAGCTGATCGACGGCTCTGCCTGTCAGAGGGGGGGGGGGTGTTCTGCGCTGATAATTAGCACATTGATTATCAGTGCAGCTCTCATCGGAGGTGCCAATCAGCTGCCAGCCTGTGCCCCATAAAGAACGCCTGTCAGTGCCCATCAAAGTGCCAATTAGTGCCCAAAGTGCCAATCAGTGCCCCTCAATGTGCCAATCAGTGCCCATAAAAGTGGTGTCCATCAGTGACGCCCATCAGTTTTTTTTGTTTTCTTTTTAATTTCGGTCTTTTTTAGTTTAACACAAAATAAAAACCCCAGTGGTGATCAAATACCGCCAAAAGAAAGCTCTATTTGTGGAAAAAAAAAAAATTATAAAAATGTAGCTTGGGTACAGTATTGCATGACTGCGGAATTGTCATTCAAAGTGCAACAGCTGAAAATTGTCCTGGGCAGGAAGAGGGGCAGTGCCCGGTATTGAAGTGGTTAAAGGATTAGGATAATTTTTTTATTTTAAATTTAGGGTTACAACTACTATAAGATCGTCACGATGGCATGACTGTATTTGAATAAATGTAGATTATTGTACATACCATAAATAAATAAGACATCCCCTGAAAATAGGCCCTAGTGTGTTTTCTGTAGATAAGGTTAATATAAGACCCGGTCTTATTTTCGGGGAAACACGGTACCTATGTCACCTCACCTACCTTCCTCCTTTACAAACCTACGT
The DNA here is from genome assembly GCA_037952835.1 of Lithobates septentrionalis. Taxonomy (NCBI): domain Eukaryota; kingdom Metazoa; phylum Chordata; class Amphibia; order Anura; family Ranidae; genus Lithobates; species Lithobates septentrionalis. The sequence continues at coordinate 4,572,318 of JBBDGP010001833.1, forward strand.
TTTTGCAATCATATGTGCTCTTTATAAACCTGATCTGACCTGATGATGTAAAAATAAAAATACTAAATTTAAAAAAATACAAGCCGTGTGATATTATGTTTTCGAGGGAGGTGATCTGTAGGCCATGCCCTATACAGGATCAGGATTTATTTATGATTCGGCGTAGTGACGTCGGAGAAGAACGTCATCCTACCAGATTCCAACATACACAGCAATACATAAACACTGACACAGCGAAGCGTACATTGTAGTGTTATGTGTATGGAAGGCGACGCACTATCTATTAATAACACAACCTCTGCAGCCCGCAGATAAGGCCCAGCGTGATAAGATGGACGCAGTGACCTCATCTCTGAATGTACTACACAGACTCATCATTACAGTACATAACTGCAACCAAATGGATTTTCCTTCAACATTTCCAGCCTGAGAGAGAATCTAATTACTGTGTGAAACCAAACGTTCTTATGAACCTTTTAACCATTTCAGCTCTGGAAGGTTTTACCCCATTCATGACAAGGCCATTTTTTACTATTTAGCACTGCACTACTTAACTGGTAATTGATGGTGTCAAGCGTGTGTGGCGGCAACCAAGTGAGGAGTACCAAGTTTGTCTTGCCTACAGTCAAGCATGGTGGTGGGAGTGTCATGGTCTGGGGCTGCATGAGTGCTGCCGGCACTGGGGAGCTACACTTCACTGAGGGAACCATGAATGCCAACATGTACTGTGACATACTGAAGCAGAGCATGATCCCCTCCCTTCAGAGACTGGGCCGCAGGGCAGTATTCCAACATGATAACGACCCAAACACAGAAGACGACCACTGCCTTGCTAAAGAAGCTGAGGGTAAAGGTGATGGACTGGCCAAGCATGTCTCCAGACCTAAACCCTATTGAGTATCTGTGGCTCATCCTCAAACGGAAGGTGGAGGAGCGCAAGGTCTCTAACATCCACCAGCTCCGTGATGTCATCATGGAGGAGTGGAAGAGGACTCCAGTGACAACCTGTGAAGCTCCGGTGAACTCCATGCCCAAGAAAGCTAAGGCAGTGCTGGAAAATAAATGGCGGCCACAAAAAATATTGTCACTTTGGGCCCAATTTGGACATTTTCACTTAGGGGTGTACTCACTTTTGTTGCCACTGGTTTAGACATTAATGCCTGTGTGTTGAGTTATTTTAAAAGCAGGGGTCTCAAAGTACCGGCCCGCGGGCAGGGCCGATCCAGGACTAGAGGTCGACCATTATTTGGCCGATATATAGCACTGGCCGCCGTTCCTCCTCCCTTCTCCACACTCAGCGCTTGATGCTTGTGTGAAACTGACACGTAACAGGAGGAGAGAGACAGAGGGATCTGTCAGATTTGAGGTTGATGTCGGGGGTGGGCGGGACCCGGCCGGGGTGGGCGGGACCCGGCCAATATCAAACACCAGCCAATGGGATCTGGGCGGGCCGCTACATGTATGTGGCCCGCCCCTTTTCTTAAGTAGCCCAATCATTTGCTGGTGTTTGATAGCTGCTGGTCCCGCCCACCCCGGCCGGGTCCCGCCCACCCCGACATCAACCTCAATTCTGACAGATCCCTCTGTCTCTCTCCTCTGTGCTACATGTCAACTTCACACAAGCATCAAGCGCTGAGTGTGGACAGCTCCTTGTCAGTTTCACACACGGTTACACTCCGCTCAGTGTGAAACCTGCCAGTGCCAATCAGTGCCATGTCAGTGCCATCTGTCAGTGCCAGCTGCCAGTGCCACCGCCAATCAGTGCCACCTGCCAGTGCCAACCAGTCTGCCAGTGCCACCTGCCACCTCCAACCAGTGCCACCTGCCACCGCCAATCAGTGCCACCGCCAACCAGTGCCTGCCAATGCCACCGCCAACCAGTGCCCCTGCCAATCAATGCCACCTGCCAGTGCCACCTTCCGCCACCTGCCAGTGCCACGCCAATCAGTGACACCTGCCAGTGCCTGCCAGTGCCACCTGCCGCCACCTGCCAGTGCCACGCCAATCAGTGCCACCTACCAGTGCCACGCCAATTAGTGCCACCTGCCAGTGCCAATAGTGCCACCTACCAGTACCACCTGCCAGTTCCAAACCAGTGCCACTTGCTAATGCCAGCCAGTGCCACCTTCCAGTGCCACTGCCAATAAGTGCCACCTGCCAGTGCCATTGCCAATCAGTGCCACCTGCCAGTGCCATCTGTCAGTGCCAATCAGTGCCACCTGCCAATCAGTGCCACCTGCCAATCAGTGCCACCTGCCAGTGACAGACAGTGCCACCTGCCAGTGCCACCTGCCTAAGCCAACCAGTGCCACCTGCCACAGCCAACCAGTGCCATCTGTACTGAGGACATCAAGTGTGTGGTAGAGTGACAGGAGCAAACAGGGAGGAGTGGAGTGGGTGAGGTTTTTTTTTTTAAATCGGCCTAAAATATCGGCCACAAAAATCGGCATCATATATCGGCCGCCGCGATTTCTAAATACCGGTATCGGCATCGGCCAGAGAAAAACCCATATCGGTCGACCTCTATCCAGGACGTCTTTTTGAACTGCACCCAGGCACCGCAGAGAGGGAGGCGCCAAAGAGCTTTACCTCTCCATCTCCTCTGTCCTCTCCGCTGCACGCTGCTGCAGCCCAGAGAGAGAACAGAGCAGAGGAAGGAGCGGAGGAAGGATCCGCTCATCGATCCGCCCACCTAGGCATTGGAGATCGACCAGAGCCCCAAACCAGGGTCCTGCTGCCACCTCAGGGCGGGAGATTGTGTTCTCTGGGTACCCTGTCACTAGGCCTGAGTGGAAGCCAGGAGGAGAGGACTCGGGAGGCAGATGATCCTGACTGCCAGGAGAGGTGAGTGAGCCATCACACTGAGGCAAAGTCCTTAGTGGGGTGACTGAGGTAGAAATTTGTGCAGTGTGGGGGGTATTGTATGCAGTTTGGGGGGTAATTGTGTAGTGTGGGGTTAATTATGGAGTGTGGGGGGTATTTTATGGAGTCTGGGGTTATTTGTGCAGTGTGTGGCTATTTGTGCAGTGTGTGTGTGTGTGTGGGGGGGGGGGGGGTGTAATGCTGGGGGTTAATAATGCGTTTGCTGACACCAGTGCTGGGTATAGTATAGTATATTATTGCTGGTATAGTTTATTGCTTTTGAAGTTTTAAAAGTTTGCATGCGGCCCCCATGGGATATGAAAACTTGTCATGTGGCCCTCAGGCAATTTGAGTTTGAGACCCCTGTTTTAAAGGGAAGAGCAAATTTACAAGCTGTACACTCACTACTTTACATTGTAGCAAAGTGTCATTTCTTCAGTGTTGTCACATGAAAAGATAGAATAAAATATTTACAAAAATGTGAGGGGTGCACTTTTGTGAGATACTGTATACTGGAATTTTTTTTTTATACTGGTAATGGCAATTATCAGGGACTTATAGTGGGACTGTGATAGTGCGGCGGCCAATCTGACACTAACTGACACTGAGTGGGAGGTAGACTGACACTGACATCACCAGTTACCCCGATACAGTGATTAGTGATAATAATATACACTGTACTAACGACACTGGCTGGGAAAATGTTGACATCTAGGGGTAAATCAAGGGGTTAAAGTGATTGTAAACCCTTGATTTTTTTTTAAAATAAAAATAACAAACATGTTATACTTACCTGCTCTGTTTAATGGTTTTTGCACAGAGCAGCCTCGATCCTCCTCTTTGGGGGTCCCTCGCCAGTGCTCCTGGCTCCTCCTCTTCACTTGCGCCCACTGAAAGCCACTTCCCATGGGGGCACTCGTGCGGGCTTGCTCCCGAGTCCCACTGCTGCATCCATTGACACAGACAGCAGGACGCACCCCCTGCGTTACAGCTTTTGATTTACAGCAAAAGGCGCCAATCTGTCCAATGAGGAGAGTGACAGCGGCTGGGGCTGCTGTGCTCAGGCACATCCCTGGATTGGATCGGGTTCAGGTAAGAAAAAGGGGAGGCTGGAGGGGCTGTAGCACAGAAGGTTTTTTCACCCTAAAGCACAGAAAGCATTAAGGTGAAAAATCTTAAGGCTTTACAACCACTTTAAGTGTGTGCCTAGCAAGTATTAATGTGTGTATACTGTATGTGCTGCTTTTTACTAAAAATACCTTTGTTCTGATTTGCAGGGAGAAGAAACAAAGAGATAGTTCCCTCTGTATAGAGCCCTGCGTTGTTTGGGCTCTGGGCTGCAATTGGACACAGCTGATCAACAGGTCCTGGCCATGAATCATTGGCTGGGACCTGCTGACAAAACGATTAGACACAGCGGGCGTCGGCGGAGGGGGCACTGGCACACCCTATACCCAGAACAACCCAGAGATGTACGAGCTACCCGTCTGCCTTACAATGCATGGCGGGTGGGCCTGAAATGCAACACATCTCAAAATAGTTGGGACGGAGCAACAAAAAGTAAAATGGTACCAACAGGGAAGAGCTGGAAGAACATTTTTCAACTACCGTATATACTCGAGCATAAGTCGAGTTTTTCAGCACATTTTTTTGTGCTGAAAGTGCCCCCCTCGACTTATACTCGAGTCAATCACTCTTCTGCAGCAAAAAAATTCATTTTCCGAACCGAATTTGGGGCCCGGTATCTCAGGGCAACTCGGTGCTAGGAACTTCAAATTTGTTGTGCAAACCCAGTGGAACTGGTACCATAACATATCCAAAAGCTGGGGTTCCTAGCACCAAGTGGCCCCGAAATACGGGGCCCCAAAGTAGGTTCGGAAAATGTCATTCTCTGCTGCAGAAAAGTGGTTGACATTTTCTGAACCGATTTTTGGGGCCCTGTATCCAGCTTTGGATATTTTATGGTGCTAGTTCCACTGGGTTTGCACACCAAATTTGGGGTTCCTAGCACTAAGTGGCCCCGAGATATGGGGCCCCAAAGTCGGTCAACTGTGTCCATCTGCAGCAATGTCATTTCAGGCCCCTTTGGTTCAGAGACCCCAAATTTTGGCTGCAGCTAGGGGGCATCTAGGAACCCTTAACTACCGAGTTTGAAGTTCGGGGGACCTATGGCTGCAAATGGGCATAGTGAGGCATGCAAATGGGCACAGTGAGGCTGCAGATGGGCATTGTTGACCCTCTTTTTCCACTTACAGTAGCTGTGCATTTCTCACGCTCGTCTTATACTCGGGTCAATAAGTTTTTCCCATTTTTTTTGTGGTAAATTAGGGTCTCGACTTATACTCGGATCGACTTATACTCGAGTAAATACGGTAATTAGGTTAATTGGCAGCAGGTCAGTAATATAAATGTGTATAAAAAGAGCACTGTAGAAAGTCAGAGTGTCTCAGAAACTTCAGAAGTAAAGATTCACCAATCTGTGAAAAGCTGCGTCTAAAAATTGTCACGCAATTTCAGAATAATGTTCCTCAATGTAAAATTGCAGACTTTTAATATATCATCTAAAAAACAGTAAAAACAAGGTGCAGGACTTCCATAGGGTAGTAAATATAAATAAAGGTGAATTTATTAAAAAATAAAAATGCACTCACAAAGATGACAAACAGGGCAGGTTAGTGAGAGCCCGATGGACACAGAATGATTATACACATCCCAGCCTTGGCCGCCAGCAAAGGGCTGGATCCAGACCTTGAGATCTCTGTTCACTGGAGTAACTGCACTAGAGAGATTGAGAGATCGATATAGGGTTACAGGCTGGGGGAAGGAAGAGTCAATTGCATGAATCTCATTAGCTAGCTGGAAAACTTTATAACATGTTGGGTCATAAAGAAATGCAAACAGCCAGGCATTAGGGTCTCAAGCTCAATGTGGGGGTCATCAGGTTAAATTCTCAATGGTTGGCGGGTGAGTGAAATTCCTACTCAACTTCAGCGTCAAGTAATGCAAGTTGTGTATTGTACAACATAATTGGCTGATAAGGGGAATATCACATGGTATATCAAGCTTGCATACAGTGATAATTGAGTTTTTGGTGTGTTTTTAGCATTTTCCAGGCTCAAAAGTAATAAAATGTTTCCCTACTAGACGAAAACGCGCCTAAACGCGGATAGCTGCGTTTGGAGTTGAAATGCCTCTAAACACAGCTTCTGAACGCATTTTTTTGGGTTCCAAAAAAAGCCTCTAAAAACGCAACAGCCTAGCCACTTCAACCCCGGAAGAATTTACAGCCTTCCTGACCAGAGCACTTTTCGCGATTCGGCACTGTGTCGCTTTAACTGACAATTGCGCGGTCGTGCGACGTGGCTCCCAAACAAAATTGACGTACTTTTTTTCCCACAAATAGAGCTTTCATTTGGTGCTATTTGATCACCCCTGGGGTTTTTCTTTTTTGCACTATAAACAAAAAAAAGAGCGACAATTTTGAAAAAAAACGCATTATGTTTTACATTTTGCTATAATAAATATCCCCCAAAAATATATTAAAAAAACATTTTTTTTTTCATCAGTTTAGGCCGATATGTATTCTTCTACATATTTTAGGTAAAAAAAAAGAAAAAAATAGCAATAAGTGTTTATTGATTGGTTTGCACAATAGTTGTAGCATTTACAAAATGGGGGATAGTTTTTATGGTATTTTTATTAATTTTTTTTTTTTTTTTACTAGTAATGGCGGCAATCAGCGATTTTTATCGTGACTGCGACATTATGGCGGACACATCGGACATTTTTGACACATTTTTGGGACTCTTTTCATTTATACAGCAATCAGTGCTATACAAATGCACTGATTCCTGTGTAAATGACACTGGCAGTGAAAGGGTTAACCACTAGGTGCCAGTGTAGGGGTTAAGTGTGTCCTGGGGAGTGTTTTTAACTGTGGGGGGGAGGGGCTGTGTGTGGCACATCACTGATCTCTACTCCCGATCACAGGGAGCAGAGATCAGTGACACTGTCACTAGGCAGAAAGAGGAGATGCTCGTTTACATCAGCATCTCCCCGTTCTTCCTCTCCTTGAGACGATCGCGGGTATCCCCGTCGACTTCGAGTCCGCGGGACCTGTGACCCGACCCACGGAGCTTGCCGCGGGCACGCCCGCAGGCCGCCTCTTAAAGGGCAACATCCAGGTACGTGATTCTGCCTGTACGAGCCCTTCTGCCGCAGTAGATCTGCATGAGGCGGTCGGCAAGCAGGTAGAAATGACTATAAACGAACCTGTGTACATGTACGGATAAGATAACATAGAGGAGAGTAAAAAATGCCCAACTGCTCCTAAAACGTCTGTTCACCAGCAGCAGTGTACATGAGGTCTTATGAGTAAAACAGTACAAGAGAAATTTCCAAGTCCACTGTCCATATCAACCAGATTCCTGATTGGTCACTATGGTTTATCGCAGTTTGCTCCCCTTTCTGTTTACTGAACCAGACCAAGTTTACCTGTGCGCAAAAGAGGCCGCCATTTTGTTTGCTGGCCCTGTATATTTAGGGGTGCACTCAGTAAATTCCCTATGGATTAGTGACGATCCTCTGGCATGATGCACTTTCTACCTTATACCACAGCATCATCCACCAGTGAACGTATAGGGTGCACGTTTTTTTTTTTGTAACCTCAGAAAACAGGTCGTCTTTCACAGTTGAGACTTCACAGTCTTGTTCCATTTTCCATCCTAAGCGCCGAGCAGATTGAATGAAATGCTTGGCTGCACATACAGATCCATATCACAAGGACTCTTGTCTGTTTTCCACTCCCGGTGAAATTCGGAGTCTGTACTTTAAGTCACAGCCAATTAACCTGTCCCTCCCCTCCTCATGGGACCAGTCTGATCTACCTTGGCCGACAAGGATAATTCTGAACACAAACAAGTTCACCCCGCTGGCGGGCATAATGACACGTTTCGAAATAGAATTAACCAGTACAAGGACAAAGGCGCCTATTACCAGCGTGACAGCAAAATGCCTCTCAGTAGGTCTGAAGGAACAAATTCAACACGAGCACTTTAGAAATTTCACCGACAGGTTATCAATTTTGACGTTTACTTCCATTATGCCCGAAAACAGCGCTCACTGCCATTTGGGATTATGTTTTTGTTGGGGTTATCGCAAGCGGCTTAATTAGTATTTATCAAGAACTGCAGAATGATTAGTCTTTATGCTGTAGAAATCCGAGAGTGGAAAAGGTTGAGTAGTTTAGCAAAAGACAATAAGGCTGCTTTCACACTGGGGCGGTAGGGGGCGTCGGCGGTAAAACAACGCTATTTTTAGCGCTGCTTTACCGCGGTATTCGGCCGCTAGCGGTGCGGTTTTAACCCCCCCGCTGGCGGCCGAAAAAGGGTTAAAACCGCTCGTATAGCGCGGCTATAGCCGCGGTATAGCCGCGCTGTCCCATTGATTTCAATGGGCAGGAGCGGTTTAGGAGCGGTGAATACACCGCTCCTTCACCGCTCCAAAGATGCGGCTGGCAGGAGTTTTTTTCTTCTCCTGCCAGCGCACCGCTTCAGTGTGAAAGCCCTCGGGCTTTCACACTGAACAAACAGCAGCGGCTGTTTTGGGTCGGTTTGCAGGCGCTATTTTTAGCGCAATAACGCCTGCAAACCGCCCCAGTGTGAAAGGGGTCTAAGTGTCATGGTCAGGGTGTCAGACTCAGAGACCAGTAGCTATAGAAGTAGATTGGCTCCCACCGACCAGCAGGAAAAGTACACAAGCAGATCACCCTGGCTGATGATGTGGGTTCCCCTGAGGTGCGGGGTCCAAGCGCTAGCCGTTCTTCACCAGAGCTCCTGATGGTGGAGATGGGTTTTGCTGCGTGTTAGTACCAGGTAGAAATGCACCGAAATATTAGCAGCCAAAACATATCAACTGAAAATGATGTTTTCGCCATTTTGCCGCCAGAGAAAAAAGTGCCGATAATATGGTGCCAAAAATGTACGTGATTCTCCCACAATTTTACTGTGCTTATGTGTTTTTCATAGGTCATGTGATTCAAAAACTGCATCAAAAACGTAATACATGCGTTCTTGCTGCATTTTCAATGCATTTCAACGGGGAGGTACATTTCTGGTGCATTGACCAAAAATGCAGTAAGCAAGATTTTAAACACCACAACGGAGCAGAGTGAAGACATACAAAGAATTTAAAGGGATGCATTTTTCTTGAGCTTTTCTTGCGCTACAGGTGCTGATAATGGCCAACAATAAACCTGTGGTGGAAGGAAAGAAAACTGCATAATCAATACACTGCTTAAGACTTCAAGGTAGAGGACAACAATCCAGACAGACAATCAGCAGGGCCAGTGCTACAACTAGGCAGCCGCCTAGGGCACACTGCTGCCTAGGGCGCCCAGCCACTAGTGTTCCTACTCTACTCTCTCTGCAGCAAGCAACAAAGTCTCAGCATCACTGAGATAATGCAATTCAGACTGTGACAGTATTTCAGTACCGCAGATTTCCATGTATTTGGTGTATAAAGACTGATCTGTCCATGTACCGAGGGGTCAGGGTGATTGACGGGCGCTGGTGAGGCTGCGTTTGACGGGCGCTGGTGAGGCTGCGTTTGACGGGCGCTGGTGAGGCTGCGTTTGACGGGCGCTGGTGAGGCTGCGTTTGACGGGCGCTGGTGAGGCTGCGTTTGACGGGCGCTGGTGAGGCTGCTTTTGACGGGCGCTGGTGAGGCTGCTTTTGACGGGCGCTGGTGAGGCTGCATTTGATGGGCACTTCATTAAAAAAGGTGGGGTGTACCAGGGCAGGGCAAAGGGGGTGGAGTCAGGGTTGGGGCCAAGGGGGGCGGCAAAATGAGGTTTTACCCAGGGTGTCAAAAATCCTTGCACCAGCCCTGACGATCAGCACCAGGTCCCTTAGGATGGCCACCACAGGCCGCCCCGGAATGCTTAGTGGATCGTGAACTGAGGCAATCTAATTCACTGTGACTACTTCCCTTGTGCTTGGGATCCAACATGTTGCATTGTGGTATGCAACACATGTTATTGCTCCGCTACAGGCACACACATTAGTCACTCCCCCAACACCGGGTGCAAGCTTGTGGCAGTCATTATCTGTTTCATAGATTCCACATTGAGCAATAAGAAAGAGAAGTCATTCTCCATTTTAAAAGCCTTGGATATGCAAATTTATTGAAGCATCCGCTATTCAACCCGCTCCTGTAGCCTCTAATGCTTTTCACTGGAGCTTGAGTTGGAATTTCTATGATTAAGCTTGGGAGGCCTGGGGTACATTCTGGATTCCCCTAGGGTGCCGCAAGCATGGGATCCAGTATGCCCTGGATCAGCATCATGAGTTGCATTGGTATGGGCATGCGTATTCAGGAGAAGATGGAAGTCAACCTTCCTCCAGCCCTTGTCCACCATATGCCCTTGGCTGTGCTGATGGAGCCAAAAAGGTAGAGCTCTGATGTGGAAGGGACTGTGTGATTGGAGGACCTGTGTGAAAAGGGGCCTTTGCGATGGAGAAACTGTGCGATTATGGGAAAAATAACAGGAAGTGACTTCTTGTCAGGTCTCCTGTGGGCATTTTCGGGTGCTGGAATGCATGCCGACTCTCGGAAGAGCGGTGATTGAGGACATTGCTTGAGGCTGTTGGTGCTGAAGGTAGCACTAAAAAAATTGAGTTTTATTCTGCTTGTTAATTCTCTAATTATGGGTAAATAAACGTATTGCACCATTAAGGCTGTTATCTAGTTTTGGGTACTTGGTTAAAATTACGGCAGAGGATATCAGAAGAAGTACCTGCTGACTGTTACAATGGGTGGCTGGATGTGATCTGTGAGAAATACTCGTTTTAACCCCAGTGTCTTAAGGCTTGTTAAAGCTTAATGGTTGGCGAGTGTACATCTGTTACACACTGTGGTGGAGCATGTACTGGATAGTACTGGACACTATTCACTTCTGAGCACGGTTTTGTTTCACCATAATATATTTTCTTTTTGGCACCATATTTATCACATTAAGCTATATAAAAAGAAAAAAAGGCTGCGCTACAAATGGAAAGTCCATACAGTGATTCTTGAATAGACGGTACAAATTCAATCAAGTGACGAACACCCAGGTGAATCAGAGAGATAACAAACGTGCCACCACCTGGTGAAAAACCTGCTTACCAGCTGGCAGGTAAATTCGGGCAATTGGCTTATACCCAGCCAGGGCCTTTTCTCATAGAGGTGATCCGCTGATGGACTGGAGATAAGATGCAGGTTGGAATGGAAGAGATCACAAACTCCTCCTGGCAGCACAAGATCCTAACCAGACCACGAGACCCAGCCACATATATGGAAAGAGAGACCATCCATAGCGTAATACTGACACAGTATGTAATTTATTAAAAAGTATTGCACCTACATAAGGTAAAATAACACAGATTCAAATACAGAGCCGGCCGGCTGTACACAAATCCCATCCTCCTAACGTAGGAGCGTGGTGACGTCAACATGTGTCCTCGCCCAGACGTGTTTCGTCATCACATTAACTGAACAAATACATTTTTTTTATGTTTTATTCATAATTTGATAAACGTGTGAGACCTTAAAAGTCCTATATATTTTTTCTGCAGGGATTTTGTCAATGTGTACATAATTAATTTGAGGACAAGGCACCTTTTAAAAAAGGAGATTTAACACGTTTACTACCCCATTTTTTCCTATTTTCTTTTCTTTTTTGGCCTCTAATGTATAGAGGTGACTCTGATGTGATGGGGGAGCCTCCAGTGTGAAGTTCATTTCATCAAGGTGGTTGCATGCATTGTTCCAGGCTCAGGTTTCCCATTGATAAGAAATATTCACATTTTTTACATTTTAGACTGTGGTTTTTCAAGATTTTACATAGAGTGCCACGGTTGAAGAAAAACATTGCATGAGATCAACTTCTGTCGAACAGACAAAAATTGAAAACTTTTGGCAATCAGCGGCTGTATCTACCTCACTTGTGTGGATGGAGGAATTTGTTTGTTTTATTAATTCGTTCAGTCCACTGGCTGAACAAAGAAAAACACTATGTCCAGCTTTAGTGTCTTGGCATTCAAAGGATGGGCAGAGATGTTGCATAAATAGTCCATTGCTTCCTTCCCTTTTCTCAATGAGTAGACAGAAAGATTGGCCCTGTTATGAACAGAATATCTGAGAAGATGGAACGCATCCAACACTCAGAAGCGCCTGTATTCGGCCCTAGGGAGACCCTAAATGGCTAGATCCTTGCTTTAGGCATTACATTAGGCCATTCCAAATCACAAGACCAAACCTCTTCCCTAATGATGTTCTCCACCATTCCATGGCTTGTCAGTAGACATCAATCAGCATGTCCACACCTGACACTTGCTGAATTGCACATTGTAGAGCTTAACACTAGATGTGGGAAATCTCTAGGAAGGGAACATGAGACTGTGACCAGGTGTAACAAAGTCCACAAGCAACCAGAACCCTACAGAACAGCCATTTTCAGCAGTACAGAAAGGAAGCAATGAAAAGAAAATTCTTAATATTTTTCAGCTTAGTGAAAATTTGAATCCAAAAAGCTTCGTACCATGCAATTATATCCCGTGATCCGATTTCTTTTTAGAGGGTGACTACCTTTGTTCTCGATGGTCCCACTGTATGTAGGAACGTAGCTACCCTCTCTTGCCCACTGCTAAGAAAGATTATAGACAATTAGAAATGCAATGTGCAGATAACGTGCACTGATCGTTCCAAACAAACCAAAGTGCCCCGCTGGTCCTGATGCCTTCTGATATATGGGACATGGATATCCCAGATGGTTTCAGGAGCAGGATACAATTCATTCTCCTATAGGCAAAAATGGAAACAGGGGGCAGGGTGGAGTATGAATTCAAGAAAAAAAGGCATGCAGGGATGATCATCCACAGGTAATCGCTACATTAACAATAACATGCGGATGGCCACATAACTGTGGGCACTGGGCTCCCATTTCCTTCAGTGGGGCTTCCCGGCTAATCACAGGGAACTCCATGGAGTCTCCCATGGGTAACTGCAAACAGACCCTAAACAGAGCTCCTTCTCTTTGCTCTCAGCTACGATGGAACAGATTTTTGAACGAGCAGCAAAGAAGTGAAGGGAAGAGAAGTATTAAAATAGCTTCCAAGTCACCTCCTCTCCAGAACCTCTCCCATACTCTGGAACTCCCTACGTCAATCTATCCAACTATCTCCTACCACATCCACCATTAGATGATCCCTGACAACCCATCTCTTTAGAGAAGCCTATCCCACCTCTACCTAACAAATTAACCTTTTTTTTTTCCTCTTTCAACACATCTCCCACAGTTATTACCTTTTTTATCACTTGACCCTCCCTCTTAGATTGTAAGCTCTAATGAACAGGTCCTTTTTTTTTCCATTTCATTTTTATTAATTTTCAATAACTTTTATTGATTCGTATTCTGACTGTACTGTCTGCCTTCATTTTGTAAAGTGCTGCGCAAACTGTTGGCACTGAATAATAAATACCCTGTTTCCCCGAAAATAAGACCTAGCGTGATTGTCGTGATGGCTGCAATATAAGCCCTAACCCCCAAATAAGCCCTAGTTAAAGTCCTTATTTTCGGGGAAACAGGGTAGGACTTATTTGGGGGGTAGGGCTTATATTGCAGCCATCATCGACAATCACACTAGGTCTTATTTTCGGGGAAACATGGTAATAATAATAGATGCAGTGGCTGGCCGGTTCACACTGGGAATTGCACAGGAACACGATGTGCATTCCTGTGCAATTCACATGCAGTGTAGTGTGGTGCAATTTGAGCCCATTTCTTTTGAATGGACTAAATTGCAGTGGACCGCAGCAAAACTAGTGCATGCACTACTTTAAAAAACACACTGCAACTGGATCGCATGGTGCTTCAGCACCATGGCAAACATATTTGCGACCTGTGTTCAGGGTGCTGTTAACTTAAAGCAGTTCTTCACTCTGAAAAAAATCTAAAAGTTAGCATCTACAAATACTGTAGCTGCTGCCTTTTAATAAAACACTCACTTGTCCTGGGATCAAGTGCTATCCCCTCACCTGAACATGTTCTTCATTGGTCTTCGGTTGCCGGAGCTGCCATGTTTACTGTGTCTACACAGCCAGCTGGCCACTGTCTAAGCCAGTGAAAGGTCCAGGAGCCTTCTGGGACCTGTAATGTGTTCTGGAAGGTTGAGGGCGGGAAGGGTTGGGGCTTTGTCAGAGAACATCGGGTGGATCACCGTGGCGTTTCGACCAGAAGTTGGAGCAGGTTCCTGTCAAAACCAAGTACCCGCTACCCCCTCCCCCAAAAGAGTGCCAGAACAAAAATAGAAGAGGAGAGGAGAGGGCATAAAGGGGAAATTTGCCTTTAGGGTGAAGTTTCAGTTTAACATTGACACCCACTGCAGATTGCAACTGCAGGGTGTTTTGATGTGAACGAGCCCTTATGCCTCGTACACACGATCGGATTGTTGGCCAACAAATTTGTGGAATTTTGTCTGAAGGGCATTGGCTCAAACTTGTCTTGCATACACACGGTCACACAAATGTTGGCCAATAATTACAAACGTAGTGACGTACTATGTGGTTTTTCAGCTCTTTAGCTCCACCCTTTGGGCTCCTTCTGCTAATTTCGTGTTAGTAGAAGTTTGGTGAGTGTTGATTCGCGCTTTTCTTTTCGCGATTTTCATTTAGCGCTTTTCAGTTTGTTTCTGAATGGCCGTTCGTCAACCAGACATGTTGCGGAATCGGAGGAGATAACGTGTTATTTATTATTGGCCTTGGAGTTATTGCTTTGACCTTATTTTTTTGGTTGAATAATAATTATTTGATTTGGTATATTTTCTATATTTTTGGATACATAGAATGCACTTTTTGGTTAAGTTCTATTGGCAGATAACATGTCTAATTTTATTTTTTTTATTTTTTTAATGCACAATAAAAAAAATGTAGAATACTTGGCTATGTGTTTTACTTCAAATGACAGTTTGGGAGTCGGCAGTTACATTTTAAAAAATACAAAGTAAAATTGACAAGGGAAACCAACATAGCTGTATCTTTGATCTTAAAAAGTACGGGATAATGGTGGTGTGGTAACTTGCCCAATTTAAAAAAAAAAAAAAAAAGAAGAAAGCATAATAATATTATTCTTGATATCACTAGAAAAAAAAGCCTTTGAAAATGTGTTTGCAATAACTCCATCAGTATCACCAGCAAAGCAGCTTCATTATTATCCCATTAAAGAAGAAGAGAATTGTGCGCTGCATTTCGACATTTCATAATTTGCCATGTCACGAATGTTAATTCTCCATTATGAACGCTAGTTTACAAGACCGACCGCTTCCAGCTCATCCTTGGTTCCGAGCATGCGTGTTTGTACTTTGGAGTTTTGTCTGACGGACTTGTGTACACACGCTCAGAAAATCCAACAACAGACATTTGTTGGCGGAAAATTTGAGAACCTGCGATCCATTGTCCGACAACAATTGTCTGATGGAGCGTACAAATGGTCGGATTGTCCGCCAACAAGCTCACATCCAACATTTCGATCGTGTGTGCGGACCTGTCAGAGCGCCCCTCTCCCCTATGGGGGGATCGGATGATGACGGACCGTAGTGTCCGTCGTCACCTGTTCCGATCCGAAAATGGATGGAAAAGTAGGTTTTTCCTCCGTTACACTTTTCGAATCGGAGCGGGTCGGATGTCAGCGGACATGTCACCATAGGGATACATGTATGTCCGTTTTTCATCCGAAAACGGAAGGATGAAAAACGGACATACGGATCCCTCATGTGAAAGAGGCCTAAACCTGTTACTTTGCCCGGTCTGGTCAAAGCACAGGTCCACTTTAGCTGCGGATATACTATTACGACCGTTCACCTTGTGAATTTTGAAGCATTCTCTGTAAATCATTCTTGAATGTGGCAAAAATGTAAATTGATTAAAAAAAAAAAAAAAATTGAAGGAAGAGTGCAGAACCACCATGATTAAATCTCATTATCCTCAGATTATCTAGTGTGCGGAGGACCACCATGACTCTAATAGTTCAGGAAATCTCAGCCCTGAAGCAAAGCTTTATCTTGTTACTGGTCATCGTCTCTCCAGCAGTTACTTATAGTGATCTGCGTCCCTAATGAGACACAACAAGGAAACGTCAACCGCGGCTGCAGAAACACAGGCAGGCAGGAGCGCGCGGTACAGGCAGGAGCCGGGGTAGGATGAGCAGAAGTTAGGGGTCATCACTAATTGAATCCTCTGGGATCTCTTGCCTACAAAGAGGAGCACATTGTTCTTCTGCACACTGAGCAATCCTCATAGGTCTGCCTATTAAAGGCATTTCACAGAAAGCGTTTCGCTGCTTCAGATCAGGAGCTGTAAATACGCTCGGTCGATGAAGAAAGCGCCTTCAACATCTGAACGCCTGTACGGGGGGGGGGGGGGGGTGATCAATATGATGGATAGCGGGACAAACTGTCTAATGGAAAAGCTAATAGAATGTTGAAGTCGTTATATATAAACAGTGATCAGCTTGTAGCTAATATGCCGTCCAGCCAATGACACCTTTAGGGGTAGTTTACCCTAGTATTGCTCTCTGAAGGGGCGATCCGATTCCTTCTTCATTCTATGTAAAAATATATACATTCATCTGGAGTCCTGTTTTAACCACTTCATACATGTATAAACCACCATTAATTTGAATCCCCAAAACAATATATATATATATATATATATATATATATATATATATATATATATATATATATATTATATATATATATATTTATTCTTTTTAGCAGAAGCCCTATGGCAGTGATGGTGAACCTTGGCACCCCAGATGTTTTGGAACTACATTTCCCATGATGCTCAGGTACATTGGAGAGTGCATAAACATCATGGGAAATGTAGTTCTAAAACATCTGGGGTGCCAAGGTTCACCATTACTGCTCTACGAAATAAAATTGTGGGTGTTGCGCAGCGTTTTTTTAAAAAGCAATTTAATGCCCATTTTTTAGTAAAATATAAAAGATGATGTTACGGCGAGTAAATAGATACCCAACACGTCATGTTTTAAGACTGTGGAACGGCACCAAACTATGGTACTTAGAATTCTCCATAGGTGACGCTTTAAACGCCTTTATGAGTTATCAGTTTGGAGTTACACAGGAGGTCTGGTGCTGGAATTATTGCTTTTCGCTCCGACGATCACGATATCGCACAAGCGCGGTGCAATCACAGTTTACATATGCGTGCAGGACTTACGTATGCATTTTCATTTGCGCATAAGCACGGGGGGGGGGGGGGGGGGCCTTTTACTTTTTTTTTCTATTATTTAAAACATTTTTTTACACTGTCCCTTTAATTTTTATTTCTTTATTTGTTTTGTATTAAACTTTATTGCTATCCCAAGGGATGAACAACATCCCTTGTGACAGCATGGGCTGTGAAAGGTCCTCTTTATGGAGAGATCTGGCCTCCAATGCAGCCAATCAAACACAGATCAGTCTGATCAGCTGCGTTCCTGGCCACTAACGGGCAGGTAAACAAAGAGCCGAAACCAGAAGTGTAACTTCAGCTCTCCACTCTCTCTTTAGAATTCAGCACTTTGAATGGATGTAGAGAAGAGAAGACTGCAGATAAACAGGTACAACTTATGTAGGAGGATTTATTTCATCTCTGTGTAGGAAGCCAGTCACTTCATTGGGAATATGTAAGGGTTTACAACCACTTTATTCAAGTTAAAATTCAACAGAATTGGTATATTTCCTAGAATGAATTTCTCGGCTCCCAGGTAACAGCCGCCCCATCGAATCGCACTGAACAAAGACACGAACGTGGCAGCAGCCAGCCAAGTGTGAAATCAATGCAATGCCCGTAAAAGTTCCATTTCCAGAGCAATTTATAGCAATTGAATCCGTCAACATGAATCTGATTATTCCCGCTACTACAATGTGTCGATCTCCGCGCCAATTTTAGAGATTAGGCCGAAAATAAAATAATAGGGAACGTCAGGTTACAAGTCTTCATGCCAACATGGAAGTCACACTGATGGCAGAAGGGAATAGATAACGCCGACCGGCCTGTTCTTAAAGGGCCAGCCCACCTACATTTATGGTTATGTTTTCTGCAGGGACACCGAGGGGAATGATCAGCCATTGGTTTCTATCTTGTGTGATCTCCGTCCACCCAATAGCCATGGCCAACACGAAGGAATCTCACGGCATTATGGGAGGAGGTCACATGACACCTATACCAGAAACCACTGACTATTATGCAAGGATTGTGCCATTAAATATAAAACAAAAACGGGGCATCCTGTAAAGGTCAGTATAAGTGGGAAGAGAGGTGTTTAAAGAGGCCCTGTCACTGTGCCCCATTGCTAAACGAGGTCATTGACAAGTGTTGTATGGGTCACCACCTGACAGTGTGCATGCGGTGCAGCGACATGGACAGCAAATGGTATCCAGCCACCTGTATTGATGTCACTCAGTGGTATACTAGCTTGGAGGGAACGAGAGAGAGATCTATTTTTCAATGCTCCGATTGGCTGTTGTGTTCTCCATGCGTCACCCACAGTAGGGCTGGAACCTGTCCTTCACCGACTACTGCTTTCCCAGGGTCTATCACACTACTGTACTGCTGGCTGCACCCCGATATTACCCGGTGACAGGTACACCTCATACCACACTACTGTACTGCTGGCTGCACCCCGATATTACCCGGTGACAGGTACTCCTCATACCACACTACTGTACTGCTGGCTGCACCCCGATATTACCCGGTGACAGGTACTCCTCATACCACACTACTGTACTGCTGGCTGCACCCCGATATTACCCGGTGACAGGTACTCCTCATACCACACTACTGTACTGCTGGCTGCACCCCGATATTACCCGGTGACAGGTACACCTCATACCACACTACTGTACTGCTGGCTGCACCCCGATATTACCCGGTGACAGGTACTCCTCATACCACACTACTGTACTGCTGGCTGCACCCCGATATTACCCGGTGACAGGTACTCCTCATACCACACTACTGTACTGCTGGCTGCACCCCTATATTACCCGGTGACAGGTACTCCTCATACCACACTACTGTACTGCTGGCTGCACCCCTATATTACCCGGTGACAGGTACTCCTCATACCACACTACTGTACTGCTGGCTGCACCCCGATATTACCCGGTGACAGGTACTCTTCATACCACACTACTGTACTGTAGGCTGCACCCCGATATTACCCGGTGACAGGTACACCTCATACCACACTACTGTACTGCTGGCTGCACCCCGATATTACCCGGTGACAGGTACTCCTCATACCACACTACTGTACTGCTGGCTGCACCCCGATATTACCCGGTGACAGGTACTCCTCATACCACACTACTGTACTGCTGGCTGCACCCCTATATTACCTGGTGACAGGTACTCCTCATACCACACTACTGTACTGCTGGCTGCACCCCGATATTACCCGGTGACAGGTACTCCTCATACCACACTACTGTACTTTAGGCTGCACCCCGATATTACTCAGTGACAGGTACTCTTCATACCACACTACTGTACTGTAGGCTGCACCCCGATATTACTCAGTGACAGGTACTCTTCATACCACACTACTGTACTTTAGGCTGCACCCCGATATTACTCAGTGACAGGTACTCTTCATACCACACTACTGTACTGTAGGCTGCACCCCGATATTACCCGGTGAGAGGTACTCTTCATACCACACTACTGAACTGTAGGTTGCACCCCGATATTACCCAGTGACAGGTACTCTTCATACCACACTACTCTACTGCTGGCTGTACCCCGATATTACCCAGTGACAGGTACTCTTCATACCACACTACTGTACTGCTGGCTGCACCCCGATATTACCCGGTGACAGGTACTCCTCATACCACACTACTGTACTGCTGGCTGCACCCCGATATTACCCGGTGACAGGTACTCTTCATACCACACTACTGTACTGCTGGCTGCACCCCAAAATTACCCGGTGACAGACACTCTTCATACCACACTACTGTACTGCTGGCTGCACCCCGATATTACCCGGTGACAGGTACTCCTCATACCACACTATTGTACTGTAGGCTGCACCCCGATATAACCCGGTGACAGGTATTCTTCATACCACACTACTGTACTTTAGGCTGCACCCCGATATTACCCGGTGACAGATACTCCTCATACCACACTACTGTACTTTAGGCTGCACCCCGATATTACCCGGTGACAGGTATTTTTCATACCACACTACTGTACTGCTGGCTGCACCCTGATATTACTCAGTGACAGGTACTCTTCATACCACACTACTGTACTGTAGGTTGCACCCCGATATTACCCGGTTACTCTTGTACTGTACTGTAGGCTGCACACGGACAGATTTTTGGCACACACACACATGAATCACGGCTCAGAAAATCAGCTGACGCTCCATTCAGTGCAGCTCACATGACAGAACCTTCCCGGGTGGGAAGAGTGAATCACTGGCACTTCATACTTTCCACACACACAGCTGGAAATCCTCTCCATTCATAGACCCGGTACCACCCCTAGGCTGCAGAACAGATGTGTGACAAGTGCAGGAGCAGTATTGTGTTCAGAGCAAACTTCATACCATGACAGTCCGTGTACAGAACATGTTTATTAGGACATCTTTGGAACTGCCAGAAACTCTGCAACATAATCACTACTGTAAACTCATCACACACCCGGTCCAGTATTACACAAAACCTGTACATGGCCATCTATGACCGCCATGGAAAATACTAGCCACTTGGCTGTCTGAGTCATTGAAAAGCATTAAGCAAGCAGCAAGTGAAGTTAGAACACCTAATCTCCTTACTTGCTCTGTATTGAAGCTTGTGGATGGAAATGACAGCGAGGCAACAAGCATCAAAAGTAGGAGGTAAAAAAAAAAAAAAAGTTTACATATTTTGTCCCTAATTTTTTTTTCCCCTTTTAACATAGCATTGTATAGAGCCAGGCCACGTTCACAAGAGTGTTTGCGGTGGGTTACCACAAAGCACCGTGATGCTAGGGTAGCACCGTGTTGTGCACCACGCCAGGACAGCGGGATGTTGTGCACCGCGCCATGTTGTGGGGCACACTAGGGCAGTTCCGCGTTGTGCGCCGCGGCAGCGCCGTGTTGTGTGCTGCGCCGTGTTGTGTGCTGCGCCGTGTTGTGCACTAAAACGCATGTGTGTTGTAAGGTATAATACTGGGGTACAAATAAGAATGAATGGCACCACAGAACTCCAACGCACAACACATGCCAACATGCATTTCTGCAATGCAAAGGTGTGAAGCCAGACCTAATGACTGTAGTAAGGAGGCGTCTTCTCCACATACCTGTCTGTTTTCAGTGCCAGGAGGAAATAATGATGATGTCTATACTGTATTGGGGTGTCAGGGAGATGCCATGTCTGGGTGCAGAGTGCCAGGGGGACTGAGCTTATCATTGGCCTGTATACAAAAGGCGTCTACTTGTAAGCAGGGGGGCTTCTCCAACTAAGTACCCCCCCGATATGATGTAGGTTCCCAGACAGGATCACCCAATGATCTAGGGCAGGGGTCTCCAATCTTCCTAAACAAAAGGGCCCGTTTACTGTCTCCTTTAAGAATTTGGGGGGGGGGGGGGATTGTGACCAGTGGGAGTAGACAATGTCCCAGCATTAGTGGGTATATACAATGTCTCAGGCTTGGTGGTGAGTGGGAGTAAATACATTGCATAGCACTTGTGGTGAGTATGAGGAACAGCGCCCCACTGTTGGCATCCCCGGGAGGAACGGCGCCCCACTGTTGGCATCCCCGGGAGGAACGGCGCCCCACTGTTGGCATCCCCGGGAGGAACGGCGCCCCACGGAGGAATAGTGCCCCACTGTTGGTGTCAGTGAAAGGAATAGTGCCCCATCATGGTGTTAGTGGAGGGAATTGTTGCCTTGTTTCAGTGAGAGTAATAAATCCTTATATCAACGGAAGGAACAATGCCCCGAGGGCCAGACAAATGCAAGCAAATAGCCACATCCAGCCCATTGGAGTCAGCAACTGTCTGAATGAGGCAAACTCATTGTCCAAATTTAATCATTTCTTTAGGTTTGGGGCAACCACAGGGCTCATGTCTATGACTGACCGCTCTCCTACAGCCGGTCTGATCGGCGACCGCTCTCCTACAGCCGGTCTGATCGGCGACCGCTCTCCTACAGCCGGTCTGATCGGCGACCGCTCTCCTACAGCCGGTCTGATCGGCGACCGCTCTCCTACAGGCGGTCTGATCGGCGACCGCTCTCCTACAGGCGGTCTGATCGGCGACCGCTCTCCTACAGGCGGTCTGATCGGCGACCGCTCTCCTACAGGCGGTCTGATCGGCGACCGCTCTCCTACAGGCGGTCTGATCGGCGAACGCTCTCCTACAGGCGGTCTGATCGGCGAACGCTCTCCTACAGGCGGTCTGATCGGCGAACGCTCTCCTACAGGCGGTCTGATCGGCGACCGCTCTCCTACAGGCGGTCTGATCGGCGACCGCTCTCCTACAGGCGGTCTGATCGGCGACCGCTCTCCTACAGGCGGTCTGATCGGCGACCGCTCTCCTACAGGCGGTCTGATCGGCGACCGCTCTCCTACAGGCGGTCTGATCGGCGACCGCTCTCCTACAGGCGGTCTGATCGGCGACCGCTCTCCTACAGGCGGTCTGATCGGCGACCGCTCTCCTACAGCCGGTCTGATCGGCGACCGCTCTCCTACAGCCGGTCTGATCGGCGACCGCTCTCCTACAGG